>BROG01000335.1:367500-780362 GCA_030159075.1 Atrina japonica | reverse complement strand
GAGTTTAAATCTTTCGCGCCTGGATCTAAGAGGTACCCAGCCAGTTTCGAGATATAATGATTCACGAGACGCTCTAGACGTCAGTCCGGAAACAAGTCTCTATAAGAACTATAAGTAGTTCTTTATAAGGTAAGCCTGAATTCATAAAAAAACAACATAACCGCGAGACTTGTTAGCAACTTTAAAAATCGTATCATTTTCAAACGCTAAGGTAGTCATCTTTTTGCATTGGTTGCTCATAGACTGATTAGCATGGGAATACATCAAGATTATTTTGCACCCTGTATGATACCACTTTCTGTTTCGGAACACTACATCTATTTTGAATTCTAGTTCAACCAATGAAGTCTTATTGACATAAACCATTGTCTTAAATATTTGTTTTAATCTGATTTCTACAAAACTCTATCTTTGGTATTATGTTTATAATATTTACAAGGTTTATATTTATGCAATATTGGCACTACCAAGGTATTGATTCTGTACACAGCATGTGATTTTTTTCAAATTAAACAATGATTTATATACATTCCAAAACCAAGATATCCAATAATGTTCAGTCATAGTTTTGAAGTCATATAATACCCATTGTAGTTTTATTTATGAATTGTCAGTTATGAGTTCTAAACATCAAGCCGGCGTACCTAATTGATCCACAAAATGCAAGAAAAACATTTTGTAATGGTATTGATTCTCAGGCAAACGTTTGGTAGATAAAATATTTATAATTCTGCATTTATGAATATGAATTGTCCATGTAGAATATTTGATGAACTCAAAATAAAATAACATTTTGTTAATATAAAATTTAGGGATAAGGAATGCGACTTTCTGTACTCATCTCTTATTTTCAAAACATTCATGAATTAAAAATAAATAGAAAATTCCAGTATGGAAATAGGCACATTGATTCAAAGAAAAAACTGTGTAGGGACAAATAACTTGCGGTTTTCACTTTTGCTACATTCGCGATGTTGATAATCTGCGAATTTACGAGCTAGGGAATTAGTTTGAAATACTATTATATATTCATGTACATACGTGATATGTTTTTATAAATAAATAAAAAAATACAAATAAATTTTCATAGTTATACCTCAAACACAGTTACCAGTAGTTTTAAGTTACAAATTCTTATTTTGTTTTTGGTATTTCGCTTCTGATTTGACATTAAGATGCATAGACGATGTTTTGTTTTATTAACAATAAGTATTCTAGTACTTTTATGAACACAATATATTCAAAGATAAAATAAGACACAATGGAATCAAGCACATGTTTTATAAACTTGATAATTTCTATAGCTATGGTAATCGGACAACCTCATGACAAGCTTGATGATAGCTTTCTTACTGTTAACGTTCCATATCTAAATAGTAATAACCCTTTTATCTCCAGTTTGTCATGTTTACGGTCCAGTTTGCCAGCGTCTGTGCAGCACATGATAACTTCACATACAATAACAAACTACTTAGTGGTGAGCTGTCAAAAGGATCGATATAATGACTTTGTTTACCGTGACCACGTTTTAGTGTTAGTTTAGTTGTACGATTGCTGTTGTTGTTGGTGGTGGTGATGACCAGGGTAAGTTAATCTGATTTCGACTGCAAACCCACAACGAATTTAACTGGTTAACTGGTCGACTTTTCCTCCGTGGTACCTGATTCTACATCTGGATTTCTACAAGTCCCTATTCATCAAAGTATTATCATTATGATGACTTATTCACTTTTCAGTCATCATGTCGTCTGTACCAATACTGACTAGGATTTATTCCCCACTTACTTCATTTGAATTTGACTGAGTACTCGCGGTGAACGCGGTCGGTCAACAGGGGATGCCTTCTCTTCCATGGCCCGTGATCCCACCTCTAAATTTCCAGAGGTCAATGTTTGTCCGATATTCACCAAATCTTTATATTAACATCCTAGTTTGATATAGGTAATTATATCTGGCACTATAACATTTTTTCTTTTATCTAAACTGTTGACTTTAATTTCTCTGTAAATTCATTCATACAAAAGCATTACGTTAGAGCAGCAGATATAGCATGACCATTTGAATGTCCAATATCCAGATGTCACTTCACTTGTAGGTGAAAATAACCTGCACTCTAGATCTCGTGCTTCACACTATTCATTTACATATCTACATACGCTTTACAACGATCAATTACCATTCAATTAACATTCTGGTATGTTTTATACGGTGTGTAGAAAGATTGAAATCTGATAACCATTACAACAAAGCAGCTTGAATAAACTGCATCAATAAAATTGATTTTTTCTCTTGTAAGTAAATAGCTACACTTTTCACTTTTGCTTTTCACATTGTGTGATAACTTCGCTATAGACATTCGTTGATGTGGGAAAGGTTAAACTTAAACCGATTAAATCTGTATATAACTGAATTTACACATAAAATGTTCAATCTGTTTTCTTGTCGAGGCACATGGTCAATTTCATCATGAATTATTCTGTATTTGTTACACAGGTGAGGGCGTGTTCGCGTTGATATCTATAAGTGAAATGTCATTTACGCTATAATCAAGAGGCGTAAGGTTGGTCAAATCCCTCTTAAAAATAAATGAGGACAAACAATAATCCGAAGCTTGTTCTTACAATAAAGCCCAATCAGGTACCAAATTTAAAACAGACAAGTGACTCAAACAGATAGAGGAAACATATCGACTACTATAATGTGATGTCAAAATGCTTCAGCGGTTCATCATGACCTTCAACAGTTCAACAATAACTTGGGCATAGTGAGTTTTTATTTCTGTAGGTGGGTGTGCTTGATATATTACATATTAATATAGTTTATTTTTTAACACAGATGAGTCGTCGACCTGTAGCAAGTTGAATGACAAAAGGTTTACATCATACAACAGTACAGGAGAGGTTTGTATCTTCTATATAAATCTTTCTAGTTATAAGATATGAAATTAAACCTTAAAGAAGATACGTGTAATACTATGTAATTTAGATTGAAATTACATATTGTTCATCTTATGACAGGTCTTTTAAAGTTTTTGTATAAGAAACGTATTATCAAATTCAGGTTTGGCATATAACTTGAGATCCATTGTTAAGATTGTATATATATATATATATATATATATATATATATATATATATATATATATATATATATATATATATATATATATATATATATATATATATATATATATATATATATATATATATATTTATTTATTTATTTATTTGTTTATATATAATATATTTTCAGAATGCCGATGGAGAAAAAACCAAGAAAAGATTGCGTTTAATTGAAGATAATAACCCAGCCAAACACATAGGTAGGTCACGTATCTTAACTCCTCTGATTACTTATACATTCTTTACTTTTAAATTACATGTGTAGAAAGAGCAGTAAAATGCCAAATATTCTGAAGTATAGTAGGCTATACGTACTCAACTTGCTTAAACAAAACGACAATAAATTTAAAATGATTTTACTTGCATTCGTGGTCCTGGTAGTCTTTGTGGTACAGTAGAAATGCTGCAAAAGTAATGATATACATATTTCTTATATTGTTATTGCTTGTCTATTTAAGGCACAGTGCATGTTGGAATAGTGGGGTTATGTGTCCATGTATCTCAATAAATGTTTAAAACAGTAATGTTCTCAGCAGTAGTATTTGATGTTGCAGAAGTAATGTAAGATGCAATACGAGCATTGTAGTAGTAGTAATTATGATAAACGAATAAATGATGAAAATAACAGTTTTATCAGTGATGGGGAGAAAGCAGTTTTAGTAAAAACGATGATAATAGCAGTTGTAGTAGTAATAGTGAAAGTAATATTTGAATAATAGCAATTACTTTAGACGCAATATTATCGGTATTGGTAGACATTGTACAAGTAAAAATTATTTGTAGTTGTACGCATAGTCCCAATCTACTCGCACTGGTCTTCAGCTACATTATTCGAGTGACAAGCAGAATGTTTTGGGTTCGGTAATGTAACGCCTGCGAACAGTCGCGAATGGTTCTGTATGGGAGTTACCAAAAAACCCCACAAGATTACGTATCACGGTAGACGAAACACTTTATTCAATTTTAACCCTTTCACTCCTAAACATCTAAATGGAATGTTTACTTCCATTGTTTAGACCAGTCTATTATGGCCTGTAGGGGGAAAAGGATGAACTGAATTGTCATCAACCCACAGACAGGTACAAATTTGAGACACTTCACATTTAACGATTGAAGTCTTCGTGAAAATGGAGAAAAAAATCGGCGGGATGTAAACATCACTGACAAAAACAGATGTACAATAATAAATCAATCGGTTTAGAAATTTTTTTTTTCTTGGTCCCGACGCCTTCGATATGACGAGATTTGACTGACGTTCAACATATTGTGGACCGACAAACCTGTATGTATTCAGCGTAGAAGATAATTGAAATATTCAGGTATAAAGACATACAATTAAATAAGATTGTATAATGAAATACAATATTGGTGCGTGTTTAAATAGTACGGTAATATTTTAAAACTCATCCACAGAGGATAGAGATAATGAATATATAAAGAGTGCAGTTCACAATGAAGGCAATGATAAGATACTAACTTTGAGATTGTTTAAGTGGTAATCTTGTAAACCTTGTAAATTTGTAGGGAGTCGAGATCACGAATTATTCAAAGATTGCAGAACAAAATGAAGTCAAAATAATGACATCCAGTTGAATAAGAACGTAATAAAATGCTGAATTGACGCGTGTTTAAATAGTTATCTTGTAAACCTTATCCTTAGGGGGTCGAGATCACGAATTATTCGAAGATTGCAGAGCAAAATGAAGTCAAACAGAATGATGAAGACATTTGGATATAAAGACACACAGTTGAATAAGAGCGTATAATAAAATACTAAATTGGCGCGTGTTTAAATAGTTATCTTGTAAACCGTATCCGTAGGGGGTCGAGATAAGAAATTATTTAAAGATTGCAGTACAAAATGAAGTCAAACAGAATGATGAGATTATTGGATTTCCTTGTCTTATTCATTGAAAGCTTCAGAACACATTGAAACTTTATGAAAGCTTCAAAATGCATTTGAAAAATAAAACATCTTGCCATTGATTACTGTGCTTGCTAAATATTAGTTGCCACACGAACATGTCTGACAGAAATCGGATCATATTATTACGATTTTAGAAGGCTGTAATACAAAATCATTGTCGCTATTAATTTGGCACGAAACTTAAACTTGAAGAGCTTTGATGTATACTGATATTGTTATTATATCTGACGTGTTTTCCTATCACTCAGAAGACAGTTTACTTGCTTTCCTTCTTTTTGTTCGCGTCTCAGTGTTGTTTTTTCCATTCCTCTATGATTGACGATTTACTTTTTATTACATTCTTATTGATCCCGATTTTCTTTTAGGAGAATACAATAGTATTCGCCAATACTTTATCGAAGAGACAATTAAACGCTATATACATATACATGGAAATGTTCGCGTGGAGTAATCTTGGTGTATTAAGCAATCGAATGGCGTTCTTACCGTATCGCGAACTATTTAGTCAATACCAATAATGTTAATAAATTTTATTTCTCGCGTAAAGTAACTATGTTTTTTTTTGTTTCTTTGTTTATTGTTGTTTAACGTCCCACTCAAGAATATTTCACTTATATGGAGACGTCACCAAATGCCGGTGAAGGGCTTCAAATTTTGGCCTATGCTCGGAACTTACGGCCATTGAACAGTGAGGGTTCTTTAACGTGCCGACACCTACTGTGAAAAGGGACCTCCAGTTTTTACTGTCTCATCCGAAAGACAGGAAATCAACCTGTCGCCGGCGGGACTCGAACTCACGACCTCACGATCCAGAGTCGAGCGCGCTACCGACTGAGCCAGGCCGGTTCAAGTAACTATGTGGGAAAGGCATATGGTTAGAAAAATAGCATAATTGACCCCAGTAAATATCCACGTTTTTAGTTTTCTGTTTTTTGTTTTTTAAAGCGTTTCCATAAGTGCACAGTATTTGAATTTCATTTAAGTATTACGTTGTTAATCATTTAATATCAATGACATTGGTAGTCTGTGAAAGCATACTTATGTTATACCTTCAAATCAAGGGTCCATGCCAATACTTTCTACTCTCCCCCGTTTTATAATGTTATGTTTATTTGTGACATTGTTAAATTGGAAGGAGTGACAGATAAAATTACAGCTGTTTTGACTACCTTTCTCTCCTAGTTATCTATCAACTGTTGATTATAATATATTATTCATTTAGATGTAGCGTGATGATATTGTTTTAGATAGCCAAACCCAAGAATATGTGATTTTCACATTAATTGTAATTGCAGATACTCGGCGTGAAACTAATGAAGATAGACCACTTCTAGAGAAAGATATCAACAACAGAAAAGGAACTTGCCGAAGACTTTTCATGCGATTTATTGGAATAGTCACGTGCTGGCATTGCACTTGCATACGAGATGTGTACGAGATTACATGATATTTATTAACAATCGGTCAATGATCGAATCTCAAAATATGTTTTGAGTTTACCTAAGTATATCTAAATTTAATTCTTTGGTCGCCTCATAGAATTACAAAATAAAAATAAAATCTTCCCTCCGTACTATTACTGTAGAATATTGGTTGACGCAAATATAAGTCGTATATTAGTTGGCAAATTGTCCTTGCCAATGCTGTTATCATTTTACCACTTGTATAAGACTTTATATATCAGAGTTGGTTGCAAGATGAGAAATCAATCCTGAATAAATGTATTACATATATATTTTAATGTTCATTCGTTCACCCGTTGTAGGTTTTAGCAGATTTTAAAAAGTCAACGCAGCATACAAACAGCAAGATATTGGTTCAATAATAGAATTATGCATTTGAAGAAAGTTGCTAAAGTAGCTACGTTATTGGTTTGATAAAAGTATTATGTATATAAAGAAAGTTTTGAATGTAGCTGTCATATTGGTTAGATCTAGATATTAACTAAATGAAGGATATTAAGGAGCCCTTAAATAAAAGAATATCTGGTCATCGATTTGAAGTTAATAATGGGGTGAAACAAATACTCTATCTACATTTCAACTCCCCTGACCATTCCATTTTGTCTATGAGAGTGCGTATATTTGAAAAAATATACCACTGGACCAACGTCCCACCTTGAGTACACACTTCTGTAGACAACGGGAAGAATACTGGATTAGACAGATTGGCACTGCATACCCCTATGGATGTAATGACAATATTCAAAGTGTAGTCAATTTATCAAGTCCACAGTGTAGTAATGTCAATGTGATGGGACTTTTTAATTCTAAAGTAAGACGTAAGCAAAGTCATGGACATCGTTCATACAACAGACCCAACATACATGATGTCACTTTTTCATCTCTTTTACCTTACATTAACAAATTATTCTTCAACCCCAGAAAACACACTGAACTCTGTTATAATGATCATTACTTTTCACAAACTATTCAAACCTAATCGCGTTACATACGATAACTGTTCCGAACATAAACGTGTTCCTTAAACATAAGCATCTAAATCACAAAAAAGTTCAATCCTGTATTCCGCCATATTTTAAATGAAGACCGCACATTGCATTTCATATAGCTATACACCTAGCATCGCATCTAAGCTATTCAGTAACTAACGGGTTTTGCAATGTCTAGACATCAACCATCAACGTAACACCATCACATGTTCATGTGCATCATCTCTCTTCAAATATAATCATATCGGACATGTCATCACGGCGACGTTTATATTGTTGAAAATGTAAACCTAGAAATTCTGATTTTAAGAGGTCCAAAATACCGCCAAACCCGTTTCTTTAATTCAGCTTTCCTGTGTTCCATTTTCCACATTTAAGTAGTTATATCCCACAATCACCCGTATATGGAGTTTATATTTCACAAATAATCCGGTATGTCAGGGCGTGTTCAATGTATGAACATTTCCTATACAGAGGTAAACTACTCACTGACAAATTATTGACACAGGGAAAATGAAAACTGTGTTTGATGTTAACGTTCCGCAAATTTTACGGTCGGTCTAATAATCTTGTTTGCGATTGCTTTGTTTCACTAAGTGAAATGGTGAGTTGCTTGTTTGATGGCGATTGTTGAGAAGTCTGTACCAATTGTGACGAGAATTCGTTCCTCACGTATTTCATTTCGATTTGACTGTGGACTCACGGTGTGTGTGACCGGTCGACAGGGGATGCTTACTCCTCCATGGCACCTGATCCCACCTCTTGATTTCTAGAGGTCCGTGTTTGTCCATTTTTTCCAGATTAGTATCTTTATCCTGGACTATTCTTATACTTTGGTATCTGAGATTCTCATATATTAGTTATTAGGTTTGTTACTGACCGTCCACTGGAATATGTCGGGTTGATCAATTTCAGACGAGGCGAAAATCTGTTAACTGTTTTATTTTGTAGAGAACCATATTCGCATTTAGGACCCGCATTGCTGTCTATATTTTGCTATTGAACGTCCATAGAACCATGTGACTCTTTGTGTCCATAATGATATACCAGTTCGAAACAAAAAAAAGATATTTAAGTAGCTGTGATATTCTTTCGATAATAGCATTACGTATATGAAATAGTTTTAACGTACTTGTGATATTCTTTCAATAATAGCATTATGTATATGATTTTTGATGGTGTTTGTCATATTTTTCCAAGAATCGCATTATGTATGTGTGTAGCATTAAGAAAATAGCATTAAATACTACCTATAGGAAAACGGTTTTAAGAAACTATGTAGTTTGTGTAATAGCATTAAGGATACGAAGAAAACAATAAGGTAGCCGTGTTATTGGTTCAGTGATAGCATTACGTATATGATGAAAGTGTTAAAGTAACTGTGGTATTGGTTCAGTGGTAGCATTACGTATATATGAGGAAAATATTAAGGTAGCCGTGGTATTGGTTCAATGATAGCATATCTTATATGAGGAAAGTGTTAAGGTAGCCGTGGTATTGGTTCAATGGTAGCATTACGTATATGAGGATAGTGTTAAGGTAGCCGTGGTATTGGTTCAATGATAGCATTACGTATAGGAGGAAAGTGTTAAGGTAGCCGTGGTATTGGTTCAGTGGTAGCATTATGAGGAAAGTTTTAAGGTATCCGTGGTATTGGTTCAATGATAGCATTACGTATATGAGGAAAGTGTTAAGGTAGCCGTGGTATTGGTTCATTGATAGCATTACGTATATGAGGAAAGTTTTAATGTAGCCGTGGTATTGGTTCAGTGGTAGCATTACGAGGAAAGATTTAAGGTATCCGTGGTATTGGTTCAATGGTAGCATTATGTATATGAGGAAAGTGTTACGGTAGCCGTGGTATTGGTTCAGTGGTAGTATTATGAGGAAAGATTTAAGGTAGCCGTGGTATTGGTTCAATGGTAGCATTACGTATATGAGGCGACGTTTAAGGCATCTGTGGTATTAATTCAATGGTAGCATTACGTATATCAGGCGACATTTAAGGCATCTGTGGTATTGGTTCAATGGTAGCATTACGTAGATGAAGAAAGTTTTAAGGTAGCTGTGAATAAGATACATAACTTGGCACATTATCAATATTGTCAATCAATTGTGGAAACTTATAAGTATACATCAGCCACGTGTCTAGGAAAATACTAATTCTGACGTCATTCTTCTTAAATATTTTCAAATCTCTATGTTGCTAATTAAGTTTTAACAAATCTTCCGACATTATAACCGATCTTCCTGATTTAAGGATCAACAGAGAGAGGCTTAAAATATAAAAATTTCAGATACCAAAGTATAAATCAACAGAATGTCCAGGACATAGATACAAATCCGGTAAAAATGGACAAACACTGACCTCTGGAAACCAAGAGGTGGGGTCAGGTGCCATGGAGGAGTAAGCATTCCCTGTCGACCGGTCACACCCGCTTTGAGTCCACAGTCAAGTCCAATGAAACACGTGAGGAGTGTATCCTCGTCACAATTGGTACAGACGTCTCAACAACCGCCAACGAAAAGGCAACTCAACATTTCACTTAGTGAAACAGAATAGTCGCAAACAAGACTATTATATCGACCATAATATTTTCGGAACGCGTTAAACGCGGTTTTCGATATCCATGTGTTAATAATTTGTCAGTGAGTAGTTTACCTCTGTATATGAAATCTTCATATGTTGTGCACGCCCTGGCATATCGGATCATTTGTGAAATATAAACTCCATATGCGGGTGACTGAGGGGATATTACTACTTAAATGTGGAAAATTTACGATGGGAAAGCCGAAATCGTCGCGTTTATCGTATAGCTTAGTTGCTAATTTCCCGTCTGTGTTTATATTAAGTAAAATGTCTAAGTATGAAGCGTGTGTGCTTGATTCTGTTGTATCTTTAATTTCTATTTCGCTTGGATATATCGCATTGACATATGTATGAAAATTGTCATTATTGATTGACAAAACGTCGTCGATATATCTAAATGTCAAATTAAAGGACACTGCTAACTTTTTCTTCTATCGATTCAGCAGTTTCTGAATGAAGTCTGCTTCGTATGAATAAAGGAACAGGTCGGCCAATAAAGGAGTACAATTGGTTCCCATAGGAATGCCGACAGTTTGTTGAAAGACCACGTCTCCGAACATTACAAATATATTGTCTATTAGAAATCCCAGCATGTTTTTTATATTAACTTCAGTATATTTATGTGTAGAGTCAGAGTGGTGTTTGACGAAATAAGTATCCTGATAGCCAATCACTAGATATTTAATTTTTCGGGTACCACCTTTAGTGAAAAAGCAGTTGTCTGTGATGCTGAAAAGTCTTTCTTTTAATTTTTTATGCCGAAAAAAGATAGCAAAGTCACAGGTCCGATTTCAATCCTACTGATACAAGCATGTAAATTGTTAACATATTCTAGGGTTTGTTCTGTGATTTAGCCCAGTTTAGGTATTCCTGTATTTAAATACATATCGCTGTGATAAAGAATGAACTGTTTAATTAAAATTTGTTATCTAGTGAAACAGAGTAATAGCAAACAAGGAATCATACAGAACGAAACATTTGCGAAACGTTGACATTAAACGCGATTTTCTCTATATTTGTGTCAATAACTTGTCAGCAAGTAGTTTACCTATGTTTATAAAATGTTCATGTGTTGAAAACGCTCTGGCATATCGGATTATTTGTGAGATATAAACACTATATGCAGGTGATTGTGGGATATTACTACTTAAATGTGGAAAATTAACCATGGGAAATTATTCAGGGGCAGAAACCAAATTCACTAAATGAAATGTTGAGTTGCTTGTTTGATGGCAATTGTTGAGCCGTCTGTACCAGTTGTTCCTCACGTATTTCATTTGGATTTGACTGGACTCACGGTGGGTGTGACCGATCAACAGGGGGTGCTTACTCTTCCATGACACCTGATCCGTGTTTGTCCTTTTTGCCAGATTTGTTTCTATATCCTGGGCATCCTAAAATTTTATAGTTTGGTATCTGAAATTTTTATATATACATTATGTAAGGCATATAAATCAAATATCTGAGTTTGAAATCCATGTGAAATATTGATAAAGTCCAATCTGTTGACTTATTTGTTTGATGATGATTATATACCGACTGTGATCCAAAATGTTGAAGTACTCATCAAGAGTGACTGTTGAGTTGTCTACAACGGCTGTGATCCGAAATGTCGAGGTACCCACCAAGAGTGATTGTTGAGTTGTCTATATTGGCTGTGATCCGAAATGTCGAGGTACTCACCAAGAGTGACTGTTGAGTTGTCTATACCGAATGTGATTCGAAATGTTGAGGTACTCACCAAGAGTTATTGCTGAGTTGTCTATACCGGCTGTGATCCGAAATGTTGAAATACTCACCAAAAGTGATTGTTGAGTTGTCTATAGCGACTGTGATTCGAAATGTTGAGGTACTCACCAAGAGTTATTGCTGAGTTGTCTATACCGGCTGTGATCCGAAATGTTGAAATACTCACCAAAAGTGACTGTTGAGTTGTCTATACCGACTGTGATCCGAAATGTTGAAATACTCACTAAGTAATTGTTGAGTTGCCTATACCGGCTGTGATTCGAAATGTTGAAATACTCACCAAGTGATTGTTGAGTTGTCTATTCCGGCTGAGATCCGAAATATTGAAGAAATCAGCAAGAGTGATTGTTGAGTTGTCTATACCGACTGTGATTCGAAATGTTGATGTACTCACCAAGAGTGATTGTTGAGTTGTCTATACCGACTTTGATCCGAAATGTTGAAGTACTCACCAAGAGTGATTGATGAGTTGTCTATACCGGCTGTGGTCCAAAATGACGAGGTACTCACCAAGAGTAATTGTTGAGTTGTCTATATCGGCTGTGATCCGAAATGTTGAAATACTCACCAAGAGCTACTGTTGAGTTGTCTATACCGGCTGTGATCCGAAATGTTGAAGTACTCACCAAAAGTGATTGGTGAGTTGTCTATACCAATTGTGATTCGAAATGTTGAAATACTCACCAAGTGATTGTTGAGTTGCCTATATTGGCTGTGATCCGAAATGTTGATGTACTCACCAAGAGTGATTATTGAGTTGCCTATACCGGCTGTGATCCAAAATGACGAGGTACTCACCAAGAGTAATTGTTGAGTTGTCTATATCGGCTGTGATCCGAAATGTTGAAATACTCACCAAGAGCTACTGTTGAGTTGTCTATACCGGCTGTGATCCGAAATGTTGAAGTACTCACCAAAAGTGATTGGTGAGTTGTCTATACCAATTGTGATTCGAAATGTTGAAATACTCACCAAGTGATTGTTGAGTTGCCTATATTGGCTGTGATCCGAAATGTTGATGTACTCACCAAGAGTGATTATTGAGTTGCCTATACCGGCTGTGATCCAAAATGACGAGGTACTCACCAAGAGTAATTGTTGAGTTGTCTATACCGGCTGTGATCCAAACTCTTGAAATACTCACCAAGAGTAATTGTTGAGTTGTCTATACCGGCTGTGATCCGAAATGACTAGGTACTCACTAGGAATGACTGCTGAGTTGTCTATACCGGCTGTGATCCAAAATGTTGAGGTACCCAGCAAGAGTGATTGTTGAGTTGCCTATACCGACTGTGACTCGAAATGTTGAAGTACTCACCAAGAATGATTATTGAGTTGTCATTTTCACCCCTGTGATAAGATAAGTATCCATTAAGAGTTATAGGTGTGTCATCTTCACTGACTATAATATGAAATGTTGAAGACGTCAACAAAAATATTATACTCTGTTCTGATTTGAATTTGGTGAAAAGCCACTCAGGGATTCAAACTCCGCCCAGACACCTGATCCCACTTATAGATTTATGTGTGCTGAGTATCAATTTTGTATATTGTGTGACAGTATTCGCTACTTAGCACCATATTAAATTCTAAATTATTCTAAAGCTGAGATACCCATGTTTACAGTGGTTAGTCCTTGAAGGATTTTGGCTACACGTTTAGATTTATTATTTAGCTTTGTCTGATACTTTTCCTCTTTAGAAAATCTGTTTAAAATTGGAGCTCAACTGATGAAGTCTAATTGACGGAAATGATCGTCTTGAGCATTTTAACGTTGGTATTATGTTTATGATATTTTAATCATGTCACTACTGCGACCTGATATATCGACCCAACCACCGAAATACGACTCTTACAGTGACTGTGAACAGCCATGCGGGGATGTTTACTCCGGGACCCGATACCGCTTCCGAATTCCCGTGTCTGTCCACTATTATTTTGTGTATTGTTTTATAGTCTCTGGTACTATTAATACTACGGTATACTTGTTTTGTTCTTTTGTTCTTTATTGATAAAACATATATGTAAATGTAATCAATACCATTTTGAAATAACTCTGTATTCTACAAAACAAAATTGTGATCATTCTCTAGTTTGTGAGATATGTAATTAATCTTAGATGATTCACTCTCACTCCTCCGAAAACTAACTAGATAAAGGTCACACCTTATGTTGATATCAAAGATATCTAATTGTATCAATTTCATTGCGTAAATTTTATTTCATTTTTAACAATCTCACAAGACAAACTCAGTTATATATTCATTCGACTCCTTTAATCACACTCGAACTTTTGTTGAAATCTGTTGGCAGCTACACATCTAAACACAATACAAAGACGTTAGCAACATTACAATTTGTGTGCAGAAAATTAATACCATGCCGAACAAAGCAAACAAGTCGAACCTTTTAAACAGTCTTGGTTATCAGTCTCTGATGCAATTGAAAATTCAAATTATTTCATTTGGTAAGTGTAAATGAATTATTTAGTTTAACGACAGAAAACTTCCAGCATCAAGAACACAAATACAGCGATTTAATTTCTTCTGATTTATAAATCAATACTTGTCATTTTTCTCTCTGTGTACAACTACTAACTATTCTGTATTGGTGGGTTTCAGTGGGCAGACGAATTCGCAAGAGATGATAGCATGGTTTACCAATTTAGTATAATTATCGTTTCATGGAATTACAATTGGTCTATAATCAAATATCCACTGATTTGTATTAGTTCAATGTAATGCATTACTTTACAAATAGAATCATGCATTTATATTCGATTTTACCAAAAATAAATATCTTCTTCAGTCTCCAAATCCAATTATATATAGTTGTTCATTAGTCAATATATACTGAGGAATCAATCTAAGAATACTTACAACTATAGAGATTTCATAAAACACAAGGTTTGGGGGTTACAATTAGTGAATTTGAATTTGTTTAACTCCAAATAAAACTTCTTATGTCATCATATTTTCCAACATGAGAAAAGACACACGCACACCCACACACAGACACCCACCCCTCATATATATATATATTATATATTTTTTATATATATATATATATATATATATATATATATATATATATATATATATATATATATATATATATATATATATATATATATATATATATATATCGTATTATTTTATATAATATATATATATATATATATATATATTTATATATTATATATATATATATATATATATATATATATATATTATATCATATATATATATATATATATATATATATTTATATATTTATATATATATATTATATATATATATCCGTACAAACACACACTGAGCGTCTCATAAAGATATATATTAAAATGCCATTATTACGTTCTATTTTAAAACTGATTATTTTATAAAAAATGAAATAAGTGCAAAAAATCATTCAAAATATATAGTTTTGATAAAAACTAAGTAATATTTTCAGCATTTCTTTGCTCTCATAATCTATATCGATGCTTGCAATAATAATCGTGGATAAATAAGAAGAAATCTACACGTACATGTACACGTGGGAGTCATCAGTAACAACACCAATCATATGATGGACGTATATTAGAACTACTGCCATGTATGCAGAATTCGATATCCATATGGGAATAAATACCACTAATAATGCATATAACGTACGAAGTATTCGTCCACTAAATCTCGTAGTACAACGATGTCAAATGATGTCAATTTTGTTAACAGAGGTAATTATAGGCAGTGCATAAAAGTTCCGGTGAAATGATGTCAATGTGATATTTACAAATTTCTCCTCATTGTGTTTCTTCGACTGTTTAAAAATCAGATACCCAAATATTAATCATAAGTTAGTTTAGGAGACAATATTTACGAATCTAGTGAACATTGCACAAACACGGACCGCGGAAAACCTAGAGGTGGAATTAGGTGCCATGGAGGAATAGGCATTCTATCACTTTCACTTCTTTTGAATTTTTTTTGTGCCTATTTTGGTGTTTTGTTTGTTTTTAAATTTTGTTATTGGGGTTTGTTTATTATTGCTGAATGTAGAATGTTTGAAATTCATTTAATACAAAGACTGCATTTAGAATCTTCGTATCAAAAATTAATCGTTAAAATAACAAAAGCTTACTTAAAAACATTTGGGTCAATGCCTTACAGATTCCATAAAATTCGTATACCCTAGAGTATATATAAACGACTTTTGTAATATAACAAAATAAATTTCTTGAAGAGACGTGTTGATATTCCGTGCTTAAATACATAAACAATAACCCATTTCATACTCTGCCCAAAGCGGAATTCGTGATGGGAGTTACATCATATAAAACGTATTAAAGTACTCATTTGTTTGGTCTTCGAGTATTCCACACGGAAATATATAGCAGCTAAAACGTTTACTGATATATCGGCCCGAAATAATCAATACATGAATTAATTATAACTCAGTCGGTTTAGGTAACAGTAGGGCATGTTTTAGGAATGTTTTGACCAAAGCATACAATTCAGACCTTTAAGATAGTCATCTTTTATGGTGATTATTCTTAGAGAGATTTAGAAGTACATTTATGCTCATTATTTGGCCTTGTATGATACCACTTTCTGTTTAGGAACTCTATTTGTCGTATTCTAATGGACTAGGAGTTTCGGATACCCATTGTTGCTTTTTCATTATACTTTGTTACGAGCTCAACTCTTTTATTAAAAGATACGATCGTCTTGATCATTTGCTTTGGTCTTGGTTGTTGAGACGTCTGTACCAATTGTAACGAGGATTCGTTCCTCGCGTATTTCATTTGGATTTGACTGTGGACTCACGGCGATTGTAACCGGTTAACAGATTTGTATCTATATCCTGGGCATCCTAAAGATTCATACTTTGGTATCTGAGGTTTTTTATTGTTTGCAAAACATTCTTTGGCATTATGTTAATAATAGCGACGGGCTTTTACTGTACTTCGGATGAGACAGAAAAACCGAGGTTCCGTGTCACAAAAGGTGTCGGCACGGTAAAGAACCCTCATTGTTCAATGGCCGTCAAAAAGGCCAAAATTTGAATCCCTTCACCGGCATTTGGCGACGTCTCCATATAAATGAAAATTTCTTGAGTGGGACGCTAAATAACAATACAACAACAACAACAACGTTTATAATAAACACTGTATTGATACTCATAGTATTCTAAAGAAGGCAAAAGGTAACATATATAATGAAATAACAGACATGTGCTGTATATGTCTGATAATACCAACACAGGCGACTGTGATATATTGTAAGGGTAGGAAATACCAGAAACATGTGCTGTATATGTTTGATAATATCAACACAGGCGACTGTGATATATTGTAAGGGTAGGAAATACCAGAAACGTGTGCTGTATATGTTTGATAATACCAACACAGGCGACTGTGATATATTATAAGGGTGGGAAATACCAGAAACATGTGCTGTATCTGATAATATCAACACAGGCGACTGTGATATATTGTAGGGGTAGGACATACCAGAAACGTGTTGTATCTGATAATATCAACACAGGCGACTGTAATATATTGTAAGGGTAGGAAATACCAGAAACGTGTTGTATCTGATAATATCAACACAGGCGACTGTAATATATTGTAAGGGTAGGAAATACCAGAAACGTGTGCTGTATCTGATAATATCAACACAGGCGGCTGTAATATATTGTAGGGGTAGGAAATACCAGAAACGTGTGCTGTATCTGATAATATCAACACAGGCGACTGTGATATGTTGTAAGGGTAGGAAATACCAGAAACACGTGCTGTATCTGATAATATCAACACAGGCGACTGTAATATATTGTAAGGGTAGGAAATACCAGAAGCATGTGCTGTATCTGATAATATCAACACAGGCGACTGTAATATATTGTAAGGGTAGGAAATACCAGAAGCATGGGCTGTATCTGATAATATCAACACAGGCGACTGTGATATATTGTAGGGGTAGGAAATACCAGAAACGTGTTGTGTCTGATAATATCAACACAGGCGACTGTGATATATTATAGGGTTAGGAAATACCAGATGTGCTATATATGTCTGATTATACGAACACAGGCGACTGTGAATACATAGACAGGGACACAGGAAACCTTCAAATAAATGGTTCATTAGATAAAATTCACTAGTCTTATTCTTGAACATAATGCATAGGAAATGAACACATCAAATTCTGAAACCTTTTTTGTAATTCCAAATGCATTCATTGATCTATAGTATTAGTATTATATGATGTACAGTATTCTATTTTTAACATAAAGTATTTATTGATTTGTTTATCCTAGAACTATTCGATGCTATTCAGTATTGGCTAGCCAATTAATTGTTGAATTTCGTTGGAAAGGTCTCTCGGGAGAACGAAATGCTCGTTGATAATTTATTCATCTCCTGTTCCTTGGTTTCTGATATATACTTACTTCCCGGAATGCCATTGGCAGCTAGGGTAGCAACTTAGGATCTCAATTTCTGTCGTTCAATATCTGTTCCCAGGTGTTATTCATAGTTTTCAATTCTCCTACAGTACATCTCCATGTATTTGTTGGACTTCCACGCTCGTGTCTACCTTCTGGTGTCAAATGTAAAACTGTTCTAGTGAACCATTTCCAACGATTTTTAATTAATATTGCGGCCATACTATCTTGGATAGTAGGTCTTAATTAGATATTTTGTTTGCCCAGAAAATTGTTGAAGGATTATCCTTAAGTAATACGTGTGAAAAACTGATAGAATATTGAGGTCGTTTCTGATCCATATAACAGAGAAGATAGTACACAACTCTGGTACAATTTTAGTTTGGTTTTCTTACTGTACTATGACGATTTCCAAAGATTGTTAAGAAATCTGTATATATTTCTGGCTTTGTTGTTCATGATGTCGTTTCCTGCACCTCCATCATTTCGCACTGTACTTACAATGTATGTAAATGTTTCTGTGATGGGAAGTTCTTTTCCATCGACTTGTATTTGAGTTTGCTTGGTGATGTTTAATTGTCATCATTTCTGTTTTGTCTGACTAATTTTAAGGCCATCTTGGCTGGCAAATTTACTAAGGGGATTCATCTTCTCTTGCAAATGGTGTTGAGCAAGTTATAAGAGAGCGAGGTCGTCAGCAAAACCAAGATCTCCTCCTGTGGTTTTTCTCATTAGGCCATTCCAAATTTTTTTCTATGTTAAGCGTCCGTGTGCGCTTTGGTTTAGGACATCATATTGCAAAAAACACACACTCACCATTGATAATATTGGAATGTATGTTCCTTACAGCAAATGGAATAAAAGTATTTTGTCGTTGTTTTGATGTAGACATAGTGTTCAGATAAAAGAAAGCTAATATAGACCTACCATCAAATATTTAAAGTACTTTAGCACACTCAGGGTACTGTAACATACTCTGATTACAAGGACCCTTTACTCAACTTAACTCAATTATCTGATGCGATTTCTTCTATTAAATGATCTCAATTGTATCTGAAGAGTTTTGTGTTTTTCATCAGGTTGTGTGTGTTTTCTGAATAGGTAGTTAGGTTTGCGAATGTAGGGTGGATGCTTAACATAGAAAAAACTTGGAATGCCTTACCTAGTCAATGACCAAATTGATAAAAAGAGCATAGATCGCACTGCCTAGTCTAACTCATGTTTTAACCTCAAACCAGATGTCGCTGTGTCCTGTACTACATGTAAAATTACTGTAAAATATTTTAATAAGCTCAGCTATTTCTTTTGGAACTGTATTTGCCACAAGCTCTTTCTGTGGATGTTTTCAAAAGCTTTCTGGATATCCACAAAGCTTCCTTTGCCATTTTGTACATTAATATATATATATTCTATATGCATTTTCGTTAATTATTATTTGAACTATATATGTGTAGGCGAAAGGCATATGCTTGCAAGCTTGTCGTATTAATTTCCGGTATGGAACCCCATGTGGTAAAATTAATGTTTTATCACATGCAATGAAATTTATAAAATGTTGTAAGTTTTACCCATTTGATACACATTTTGAGAATGAAAATATATTTCAGTTGGTTTTTAAAATGTAGTAGACTAACTATTCCCTTTTGATAGATTTAGATTTTTCTCAATCACCCGTCAGAATATAACTCGTATTCTGATAATCATTTGTCTTTAATTGTCAGTATATCTAATTAGCATGAAACTAAAATGGTTGCTGGATGTTCTAGAGCTTTAAGTTTGTATCACTATTAATTATCTGTGTTAAACAAGAGGCCAGACGCCTGATGTGTCAATCATTTTCAGAGTCAAGTACATTTGCAATATTCCACTGCTTTTCGTCTGAATCAAAGTTATTTTTGTGAATTCGGCCGTTAAGTCCAGTAAAATAAAAGAGAATAGTAAGAGCGGGTGGTATACGTAAGTGCACTTGCTCATCAAATGCTACATTCACCTTATTGACTTCATTATGACGTAATTAATGTTTCCCGCGTAGAAATTGCTTATGGTTATCCCTATGAAAATCTAAATTGAGATATCACGAATTATTGTAAAGAATGACAAAAAAAGTGTGAAATTAAATTCATGGTTAGTTTTTTATTGGATGGTGAAAAAGTACTAACTGATATTCAAAACTCTAAATCCATTACAATACGACAAATTAAATATAACAACTGTCTTAGCAAGAAGAACAATTGAGAATCCAGAACGAACCATATGTCCAAGAGGAATCAGCGTCCCCTTTTAGCATGCTACACCCGTCGCAAATGTTCGATGGAAACATCTCGAGTTCTGTGAAAGGTCAAGGTAGGTTAAAAAGGTCATCAGTTAGTTTTACATCTGATTGACGAAAGGAGAACAATTGCGAATCCCAAACAGGATGGGATCAGGTGCCCGGGGATCATCGTCCCCTTGTTAGCAACGCCACACCCATCAATGGAAACCTCGAGTTCGGTGGAAAGGTCAAACTTGGTAAAAAAGTCAACAGTTTTTAAATCTGACTGACGAAAGGAGAACAATTGCGAATCGGAAATGGGATGAGACCAGATGTCCGACAGGAAACAACGTTCCCTGTTAGCCTGCCACACTCGCCGCAAATGTCCCATAGAAACATTTTGAATTCTGTAGGTTATTTCTAGATACATCTTATATGTAAAATTACAAACACTTATCACAGAGATAGGGTAGATTATCTGTAGGTTTATTTCTAGACACATCTTATATGTAAAATAACAAACACTTATAACAGAGATAGGGTAGATTATCTGTAGGGTTGTTTCTAGACACATTTTATATGTTTAGTTTTGTATTTTGTGTATCAAGTGGATTAACAAAACAACCTAGCAATAAAACTGGTCATAATAGATATAGACATCGGTAATTGCATACACGGTAATTACATCTAACTGGGAGAAAAATGACTTCAAACGCAATTTATCGTATTTTCTTAACAACAGATGAACAATGGGTAGTTTACCTCTATATTTGAAATGGTCATATGTTGAACAGGTATAACATATTGGAAGACATAAATAAAGTATACAGGTAGTATTAAGGGTATAAGTATACAGGTAGTATTAAGGGTATAAGTATACAGATAGCATTAAGGGTATTAGTCACAGGTAGTTTTAAGGGTATTAGTATACAGGTAATATTAAGGGTAAAAAAATACAGGTAGTATTAAAGGTATAAGTATACATAATATTAAAGGTAATAGTACACAGGTAGTATTAAGTGTATTAGTATACAGGTAGTATTAAGAGTATAAGTATACACGTAGAATTAATGATATAAGTATACAGGTAGTATTAAGGGTATCAGTATGCTGGTAGTATTAAGGGTATAAATTTACAGGTAATAAGGAGTATAAATAATTAAATGTGGAAAGTTGACGACAGGATAGTTCTGTCAATATCACGCTGCTTGCTTCTATATCCAGTAAAATGCAAAAGAATGAAGCACATGCGTTATTTTTACATGAACATAATGAAGTAGCAGTATTAGTATTCCATTGCTTGATATTCATATTTTAACAGTGACATACTTTCTATTGTATCCGTAATCGGTTTCTCGTCAATCATTTGTTACAATGACTATAGACTTAATCTGATTACGAGTCATAACTCACAAAATTAAATTGAGGTCCACGTAGCAGAGTGGTTAGACCATAAAATAAAGTTGTGGTCCCCGTGGCAGAGTGGTTATAGAGCATCGCGCTTTCAAGTAAGAAAACGCTCACCTATATTCAGCAGCGGCTTCGAATGCCACTGGAAACTAAACTGATTTTGTTTCAAATTACAGAAATCACTTCGTTGTTTAACCTTTTACCAATATTTCAAAAAAACAAAATGACGTTTACTAATGACGATAAAAAGCAACCGTTTGATGATAAATATTGATTTTATAGGAATGCTTTTAAATTTTAGTTATCTCCTATCTGATGTTATACTACAACTACATTTTCTACTTAATTTGTCTTTTACAATTACAGCATGTGTACTTAAAATAGCAGTATTTATTTTTAGCGCTGTCGCGTTATCAGTATAAGAAATAAACATTTCGTTGAAATAAAAAACACTTTTTTCAAATTTTTTGACATTTGTTTTACATTAATATCCAATTCTTAACAAATTCAAATATAATTTTAGAAAGTCAATAAAATGTAATTCCAGAAAGTGAATAAGACAAACATGAAATGGTTAAGAGCGAAATGCCTATAGTGATTTCGTATAACACAATAAAATACAAATATCTGCCAGTAGGAAGTCAATTTACTGATGTATCACAGGTGGAATATGCGATACCTTATTGATTTTTGGTTTCAAATTATTCATTTGTACATATATAATCTGTTTCTTTTAGCTGACACCCAGCCAGATAATTACACTACTTGGAAGATCTTCTACAAATAATGAATAACTGACTACCCTTTGTGCCGATCAATATTTCATACTAAATTGATTATTTATTACTCGGTACTCTGTATCAATTTCTTGGGAAACGCAGTTTATTGATGACAAAAATCTCATCGTTTACAATTAAACAGTTTTCAGTTCTATAGAGACGTCCTAAAATAGTTGACTTTATGACTGTATGTCAATACTTCACATGTTAATATTAGTAAGTGATACCTCAAAAACAGCTGATAAGAGTTCGGATCTTGTCGTCAGGGGACTTCGTACCTTGTCTAATTGGTTATATCAAATTATGTTACCTTATCAAGATACTATACTTCGATCACTCGCAAAAGATTAGAACTGTGCAAGAAAGCAAAGCACAGATACCAAGAAGTTCACAGATACGAAAGTCGTGAGATGATAAACAAATAAAGGGCATACGGGTAAACAAAGGTCAATCCAGTGGCTGGACCAGGTCAGATAGGAAAGTCGTAAGATCATAAATAATTAAAGGGAATACAGGTTAAAAAGGCCAATCCAGTGGTTGGACCAGGTCAGATACGAAAGTCGTGAGATAATAAACAATCCAAGGGAATACAGGTTAAACAAAGATCACTCCAGTGGCTGGACCTGGTCATATACGTAAACCGTAAGATAAATAACAATTAAAAGGAATATAAAGAGAGGCTACAGTCATGACACAACAACAAATAAAGGGAGTATAGACTAACACACGTTATATCAGTGGTAGAATCAGATTACGTGGAGGAGTGAGCATCCGTCTAGGTCAAAATTTGGAGTGAAGTCTATGGTTACAATTAAAATATATCTATCATTTGCAAGACGATGAATGCAATATGATGAAACAAGGTAGTCATGGCCGAAATGTTATTTTTCAAACGTGATTCTTCATATTTCTGTGTCAATAACACATTACTATGTTCTATACTGAGCATGAAATGATCGAATGTTGAGCAGGCTAGCAAAACAGATACTGTGACAGACACGGGCACAAGAAGACGATAATGGACATTACACTTCACCGGAAATATTTTTTATATACATATAATTTCTGGTAAACATCACAATATAGAATACAATAAAAATAGTATTCAAGTAATCTCTGTACAACCAAGCATAAGTTATGGATTTCAGTTTGAAAATAGAAGTTTACATACAAGACTTTAATCGCAGTTATTACATTACTAAGAAGATGTCATAATTATATATACTTCCAAAATCCAAATGTACCCCAACTTTCGACCAATTTATAAATCCATCACTTCCAGATCATTATTTAACCAATCTACATAAAAATAACATTAAGTGCGCAGTTAGCAAAGCTACATATCTGTCATATCAAATGTCAATTTGCCCAGTGGTTCTTGGAAATAATTATTTTACCTGCAATGCTTTTATAATTCCCAGTGTCCAATAGTAAATTGAAATTCCAAATGGGAGCATAATTTTTTACCAATATATTGAAGAATATTGTATATCCTTATAATATAAGTAAAAACAACATTAAGTAAACATATAACAAGAACATACACTATTTGTCAATTTGTCGAGTGGGTCTTGAAAAAATTCCAGTATGTATATCCAATAGGTTCCAGTGTTTAACTAAGCATCCAATAGGGGCCCCATTTTCAATTAATTGACATGAAAGTTATATCAATTTATTAGCCATAGTGTTGTTGTTAAAAAAAAAGATTTTTGTATGTATTTCTCATAATCCTTATTTATCAGCCATTGAGCATAGAATTAAAAGCATTATGCGAGCACACAACATGCAACATATTCTCGATATTTGGTGGTGATTGGTTCCATTTTAATAGAGAGAAAGATTTGTTTGTATTTTCCACAGGGTAAAACTTGAAAATAATTCCCCTATCAGACTTTATTTCCCCGCTAACTGCCCTGAAAGTAGCAATATTAGCTAACCACATAACAAGCAATATATCTTAAATATTTGGCAACAGTTGGTTCCATTTCCATCCAGAAGATTTTGTATACATTTTCCAAAAGATCAAAACTAACCCCTATGGGGCCCTATTTTTTAAACAAATTGCCGTTGAAGTAACAAGATTTGGTAAACAATTTACAAACAACATATGCACATTATTTTGCATTGACTGATTCCATATCTCTCTCGAAATTGTGTAAGTATTTCCCACAAGGAAACCAGTCCACCTGACAGCAACAAAACTAGAAAAAAAAAGTCGTAGCCAGTTGTGGTCTTTAATTTGACGTCCAAATAAATATCGACGACGTCAATCAGTATTGACAATTGGCATACGTATGTGAATACGATATATCCCGACAAACGAGATATTAAAGACATCACATAATCTAATACATACGCTTCCTACTTGGACATTTTACTAACTACAGACACAGACGGGATATTAACAAAGCTATAAGACAAACGTGATGATTTTGGCTTTCGTATTGCCAGTTTTCCACATTTAAGTAGTATTATCCCATTTCGACAGCATATGGCGTTTATATCCCCCAGATGTGTCAGGGCATATCCAACATATGAACATTTCATATACAGAGGAAAACTACTTACTGAAGTGAAGACTTTTTGTGACAGTAATATCAGGAAATCTGTTTAATGTCAACATTTCGTAATTTTAACGGTTGGTAAATTTACCTTGTTTGCGATTACAGTGTTTCACTGAGTTAAATATAGAATTGCATGTTCAAACGTGGTTGTAGAATCGTCTTTAACGATTGTAAAAAAGGATTCATTCCTCAATTACCTCATTTGATTTTAACTATGGCCTCATGGTGGGTGTGACCGCTTAATACTTTGTGACACGTGTGATTTTCATATTTATGATATTTGCTGTCAATTTGGTTATATGTGATTTTTGAGATTTTCCAATTACAGCCAATAAGGTATAAATGTTAAACTGTTTGTGGTGAGCTATATATATTCATTCACAAAATGTTAAACATTACTGCCTAGTCTAATTGCAATTCGGAAAGTGCTTTAAATGTTTAAGATTGAAGTTATCATACAAGACAGATGGCGAAAACGGATCCAAAAAAAGAAAGATGACACAAGATCACATAGCCAATCAGATTACGTGAGCTAAAAACAAAGAACCCAAGAAATTATGGCATTACAACCTTCTATTATTCATATAAAGTTTGTTGTACACGAAATGTCACCGGCCAGCAGGGAATTCTCGTTGATCTGTAGCACATGATCCCAACTCTAGATTTTTATAGTTTTTGTCCAGTCTTCTCTATGTTTCTGCATCATCTTCTGGACTTTAATACAGTCAACATTTTGTATGACATAACCTTCAACAATGACACCGAATTAGATAGAATACCATTAAACCGTATACTCCAGTGCAGACAAACTAAGAATAAACAAATTGAAAACAATCTCGGACTAATGAATTTGTTTTATTGAGGGACAGTTTAAACATGTTTACTGTAAGTATACACGTATCGAAAATCAATGAGAAACTTTCTCCAGAACGAACGAAAAATCATATTATAGTATTCACAAATAAAATAAATCAGCATCCTTTCTTTCATTCAATAAATATATACTCTCGTCATTCTCTCCTTTAAAAAATGTGTTCATCATTTAATTAAATAATAAAAAAATCATTAAAAAATTAAAATAAGATTTATATAACAGGTGTTACAGCAATACAAATACTTGCAGCAGTACAAGATTTGAAAGCTTATTTCTGACAAAAAGTACAATCTTTCTGTGGAATATGTCAATACCTGTTGTAGTTGTTGTCCATGACCTGAGTTTTACTTTGGAAATTCTCGCTATAGTCATTCTTTAGTAATCACTTGGTCTATTTATATGTATTCAGTCAAATAATGGGACTAATTCATGTACCACGTGATACAGGATAACGTTTGTGCTGGACTATTGTTCCTATTGGTGAGGAATGACGCTAGAAGACGATATCCCACGCTAACGTCAATTCAGCATGAAGATTAGGTAGAGTTACGTTCCATCACCAATGGATATACTAGTACAGCACAAACGTTACCGGGTAATACGTGGTACATGAATCAGTCACATTACTTAGCTTTCAGTACTAAAGCTGCAATTTAGATAAAAAAACACACCATAATCGTAAAGCTGCAAAGCTGGTCTACTACTAGTAGTAGTTGTTCAAATTGTGCTTAACTAAATGTCCTAAAGCTGTCCACAGCCATTAAGCTGCCATTTAGTTCCTAATATATAACTATATATAACTTGTAGTCCTATAGGCAAGTTTAGACCATGGAAAGCTTAACTCGTAGTCCTAGATGCTGCAGTTTAGATTATAATGTGCTTAATCCTTAGTCCTGAAGATGTAGTTTATTTCCTAAAGACGCAAAACAAACCGGCATTAAAAGAAAAACAACAAAATCATGTCATCAGCCAGTAGCAATTAACATACTAACATTCAGACCTGTTGATATGTGAAGCAGCTTATCCAGGTCAATATTTTTACAAGGCAAAAATACAGAGTGTGATGCAAATCACCCAGATATGCATGTGAACTAGACCAACTTTGCGTAGATGATTTCCATCATAATTTCCGTGACAATTGTAAATGAGAAAAATATGACAAATTCTGTGAAATACAAAAACTCAAACCAAGGAGGAGAGAAAAAAATATAAAGGATTAAGAATCTGAAAAGTAAGGATCATGTATTGCTTTCAATTTGTATGATTACAATTTTTTACACCACTCTCAAAAATTTTCCAGTTATATGGTGATATCCAGTTTATAATGGTGGTGAACAGTACCCAGACTTTACAAAGTTTCCGGGAAGTGATCACCAAGCTTCTGCAAGAACTCTCAATAATCAGCTTAGGTTCCAGCAGAGCTCCAACACACGCAGACAAAAGTGAAGACTTCATGGTTTAAGCCTTTTAACCCTAAATATCTAGATGGTATGCTCTTTACTATTGTTTAGACAAGTCTATCATGGACTGTAGGGTTTAAAGGGTTAAAGCGTGATGCTCTATTCACTTGGCCATGGAGGCACATACTGCCTTCTAAGATAGTCAGGTGGTAACTTGATGTCCATTTCAAATGTTTGGTTACTTAATGAATATACAAATGTTCTCTGGAGGTCAATTTAAAGTCAAATATGTGTAAATATAAGCATTGAACTTTCATGAAGCACTTTCAGCTTATATTTATTATATATTTATGTTTTCTGACTTTTCCTTTTTTAATTGGGATCAATATTTCCATAAATATTATGCACTTGTTCTTGTACGTACAATTCTTGGAACAGCCGTTGGCAGTTATGAGATGTAAACAACATTATAATAATAATGGTTATACAGTGTCAGTGCCAACAGATAGTAAACATTACATATTATACAATATCATATAACATTTACATCCCTAGTACAACATCAAATATACTAGGATAAAAAATCCATAAAATGGTAATTTCAAATGTTTTCTAAAATAACGTAAAACAATGAAGAAAAGAACAGGTAAATCGTAACATTGTAAATATTTTTTACATATATATTTGTGCAATATTTTATATTCAAATAAATTTGATGGACACTTTGAATTCAAATGTATCAAGCACTTATTCTAATTTATGTGTATATATACATACATACATACACTGCATTTCAAACTTTTTGTAAACATTAACATTAACCTAATGTCTTGTATTGTAATTTGATATAACCAGAATTATATTTCATTACACCATTTACCTTTACCCATTTTGAATAAATTATCTGAATGACAGGTATTAAGGTCAATGTTTATCTACAAAATTTGTGTACAAATATGCACCTGTATAATTTGTGCTTCCTGATAGATTCATTTGTTTTTCTGAATTGACATCATGCACTAAATAGTTGTGAAATGTGATTCATATAAGGAAGGACATTCCAACCATTACATTCCGGTCAAAATATTTAACTCTTTTTTTCCAATTTACTTTGCCTAATTTATCTAGTATGCAGCAACGATATTTGGGATTATGGACAAAACTGTCGATGACATGTACATAGTAAAGAAGAATATGCTTATCATTTCAATTGATATACGTAGCAGACAGTTATGTAAATGATCAGAAAATGAAATTGAATGAAGCCTCCTAGTATGATATATAATGGAAACATAGAATTTGAATTTTGTTTTACACCACACTCAACAATTTTTATCAGTTGTATGGCGGCAGCCAGGTTTTAACGGTGGAGGATAGAACCCAGTTACAATGTACCCTGAAAGAGACCAATGGCCTTCCACTAGTAAATGGGCAAACTTTCTTACAAAATGAAAAAAGGTAATCTTAAGCTCTTGTTTATAAGCGATGCCCCGAGAGCAATCAAAAAATGAATATTCAATGCAAAAGAACTTTAATCATGACATCATTGCAATCCTTTATATTACCTATTCCTTTTGACACATTGACTGTAAGTTATGCACATAACTCTCTTTCTGTATTATTTACATTCAAATGATATACCATAAAATGAATATAAAAACAAAAAATATCACCATCTATGTACAGAATTTTTATATAACATCTCTTGTATCGCAAAAAACATTTTAAAAAAAATCACAGTACATTAAAATGAATCAATAAAATGTCTCAAATGAATTTACATGATTTTAAAAATTTCAGTCAGACTTTTCAAATAATAAACACTTTATCAACATTGCTAAGAAAATGAAGATATTACAAGCAATAATATGACTTTATATACAGACCAACATTCATCTATCCATATAAATTAGGCTTACCATCAATAAGTACAATCTACTGACAATTTATCAAGTTCTATCTCATAGTTCTGTCTGAGTATACAGTAGGTGAAATAGCCTCAGCAGCTTTCTTGTTTTCTGTTTATGATTTTTAAATTCTAAAATTGATCCGGGTCAACTGCCATGTTCATATTTACATTTCATCATGATCTCTACATTTTAAACAATTACAATATTTTTCAGGTGAACTACAAGTAAGGTATTAAATAAAATATTATATACACATACAAGAAGAACCATCACTGTTCAAGATCCATACCTGCCGTTGGTCCCATTCTTAGATGACAATATATATTTCAAGATGACAGAATCCATATCATTTACAAAGCAAAATGTCAACATAATTTAGTGTATATGATATATAAATCTACTTCTCCTAGATAACAACCAGTTTATGTAATACTTCACTCAGCAAGAATTCCTGTTTGTAAGTGTATCACAATATCTAATTTATATCAAACATGCCAAACTTGATCAACTTAAAGCAACTATGATTACCTCCTCTAGAGTGGATTATCTCCCCTCTATATTTTCTAGAGTGGATCATCTTCCCTCCATATTTTCAAGAGTGGATTATCTCCCCTCTATAATTTCTAGGGTGGATTATCTCCCCTCTATAGTTTCTAGGGTGGATTATCTCCCCTCTAAATTTTCTTGGGTGAATCAAACGATTAACATGTTTACATCATCACATATACATTGCATTTGGTCCTCTGATGGACATAATATATACTGACCATAATTACAAGAGATGCAAGACATATGAACAAACTTTGAAATGAATATGTTAATATTACAGGTCATTCATTCTGATGTATAATTAGACTTACATTAAATAACCTACAGTATATGGCCAAAAGTGAGTAATCAAAATGGCTGGTACCATATGCAAAGTGCAGTGTTAATAGCACTTAATAGGGCTTGATTTTATAAATAATTTCCTCTATTGTCTTGTGGTAATGATGTCACAAACTGTTACAATATTTACTGTAATTTGAAATTTGGCTACAGATTATTACTCTCCAAATCACCATACTTAAGAGACAAACACATTAAAATCATCAACATGAAGACTCACTACTCGCCATATAATGTATGTTTGCACCACATTTTGGGTGGTGCCAATTATGTATAATAATGTGGTGCTTAGATTCAAATTCTTAAAACAGCCTTATCTAGATATTATCCATAATATCCCAATCAAATCTTAATCTGAAAACAACCCTTTATTTTGTTAATAGAAAAATGTTGGTCAAATCTTTATTTGGAGACAACCCTTTATTTTGTTAATAGTTAAATGTTGGTCAAATCTTTTATTTGAAGACAGCCCTTTTCATAGACAACATAACTATGCTTGTCAAATCTACATCTACAAAACAAACTTTTAAGCTTTGAACTTCATGAACAAGCAATGTTAAAACTGAACTTAGAGTTGCTTTACTTAACTAAAATTTGGACATGAGATTATAGTTATCACAGACTAAAGTCAAAAGCTCTCTAAATGAAAATGCAATTTTGTCATTTGAAAGGCATTATACTAAACAATGAGTTTGATCTTACAATCATCGCATGACAGCAAGATGTAATCCCACTCTTTGGATCAAATTACTGTTAAAATGATAAATTTATTATGTATCCGTCCATTATTAGCTAAAAAAAAACAAAATATTTTGTAATCAAATATACATCGTTCATTTATTGGACAAATAACAGTTTAATGGAATTTTTATGGGAAAAGTAGTCAGCGCAAGGAAAAAAACTTTGTGTTTTGTGTAATATGTCATCAATTTCAAAGAGGGTGATACAGATTCAAAAAACTACCTAGTGGTCATCTGTAGAATTGCATTATGTGAAGAAAACAGTATCAAACTCAGAATATTGGTATATAAAAAATACAAAGAATTATCATATTTTCATGTTTTCTATTTACTGAGGGCTGGACGAACTACTAAATGTCGAATTGTATAATGTGAAATTCAATTGGATTTTTAATTTCAACTGAATATCATTTAAATTAGATGTTGTTTTAAAACCCAATCTGTTTGAGATACATTATTCCTTCAAGACAAAAGAAGTCTATGAAAAATTTCAAGTTCCATAACTCTTTGCAAATATTGTTGAATGTTGGCAATAAACTCATTTTAAATCCGATTTCTACAAAGCAACATACCAACTTTGTTTAAATTTGAGGAAAGAAACTCGTTATTGGACTAAAACCAGAATAATCCAACAAATGACCATACAAACCACGACCCTCCAATCTTCCATCTTCGTGACAAGATGATGCAAACAGACAAAACACAGCCCTTCAAGTTTTTGTCTCGGTGAAAAAATGAGGTAAACAGACACACCGCAGCCCTCCAATCTTCCATCTTCATGACAAGATGATGCAAACAGACAAAACACAGCCCTTCAAGTTTTTGTCTCGGTGAAAAAATGAGGTAAACAGACACACCGCAGCCCTCCAATCTTCCATCTTCATGACAAGATGATGCAAACAGACAAAACACAGCCCTTCAAGCTTTTGTCACGGTGACAAAATGATTTAAACAGACAAACAAACACACCGCAGTCCTCCAATCTTCCATCTTGGTGACAAAATGATGCAACCAGACAGATCAACCAGAGCCCTCGATTATTTTGTCTCCGTGGCATAAGAATGTTTGATATTCTTCCTTACAAAGTTGTCTCAAACAACAGCTAAACCACAAAACCAATACAAATGATACACAAACTGAACTTGATTACTGAAAGAATAGTTATCATAAGAAAGTGCATACAACAAACTTGTCCATCATAATATCTACATAAAGAGAAACGTGTAATTACTGACCATGCAATCCTCTATCAACTGAAAGCCATACTTATCAACTTGACAATCACCATCTTCAATAACATATAGTTTACATATATATATATTCCTCCTCTCTAACCTCTATAGTATGCCTAATGAAATGATGTGTGTAGGTGTTACAGGGTAATGATTTACCTGGGGTAAAACTAATTTTCTTTTAACCTGTCGTAAGTTTTTAGAAGGTAACAATACACCAGGTGTAAAACTAAGTTCAGTCAACCTGTATGAAGGTGTTACGGGATAATTTTTTACTTGGTGTAAAACTGTCAAACTGTTACTTCTATTTACCCTGTCAATCTACAGACTTTCAGTCTGGGAGACAGCTTTTGTAATCTTGCCTATATACATGATGAAAATTTCAAAGAATTAACTGAAAAATATTATGTTTGAATTAAATATGTTGTCGACTATAATCATGGAATTAAACAAAATAACATTTAATACTTTATTTGAGCACCTCTAATAAAAGAAAAAGGATCCTGCTATGAATTTTATCATGTGAGTGATAAATTACAACTTTATCACTCCAAGGCAAATTCTATTCATTGGCTAATGTTAATTTCAAGCCCTTGTCAGGAGATTTTATATAATGTGGGATACAAAGAAGCAAGGAACTGTACCTTTCTTCCCTCATTCAAGTTACTAACATGTTAAAATAAAATAAAACACAGATAAAGTGTCATTTTCTGTACATCTAAAATTTGTCAAAGCACCATCCATATATTCCTTTTTCCGACTTTTCAATCCACGTACATTTCATCTAACATACTTCAAAATAATCAGTGTAATAAAATGCCACCTCTCATTAAAATATTAATTTTCAGCTTCTCAAACATTCAGAGATATTTTTAAAATGTCAGGTAACATTAAAAACCAAAGAGGGGGAAAGTGACACTTTTCACTAATTTTAAGAAGTGTTTATGTAATATCAATTCAACAAAATTCTATTCAGTACAAACATGTCATAAATAAATATTTACATGTAAACACTTTGGATACATAAACAATCCCCATATAATGTGGGAGCCTTTATAAGCTGTGCAGCAAAGTTTATAAGTCTCTTGAACTTAAACGACTTCTTGAAACTTCAATATCTTTATCAAGTCTGACATTGCAGAACACCCATTAGACATAGACTGTTTAACTCGCACACAAAAATTACCTGAATAATATTATGACGAAGCTCATTATTCCATATCTTATGCATAATTCAGCAATTACAGGGTCAACAATCATGAAAATTTCCACTTGTATTGAAATGTTTTGTCCGAATGCAAAAATGACATGTCCAAAAATCAAGTACAACATTTAAAGATCATATATCATTTTGAGTTTATAAAGTCCATTTTTTTCGATTAATTTTTGTCATCAATAATTTCACTTTTCCCATCAGACAAGTGAGAAGTAACATATACTTGTCTGACTGCAAAACTGACTTTTCCCAGACATTCGGACAAATATGATTGTTGAACCCTGAAGTGACATCTTCTTACTGTTGTTGCATACATAACAAAGTGGATAAAATCTGCTTCTAAACAAATAATACAATTAACAAGTCATATTGAATTTTTAAAATGACCTAAGACCTAATTTATGTCAATTCATTCTTAGGTGTGGGGGTCTATTTTGACTTCCAGGAAAAGCAGCTTGCTTGTAGGCAGTATTTTTGGTTGCTATGGCAGGAGACGTTGAACGTTTTGGAATATTTGGCATCGTTATATCCATGTCTTCTGTTTCATCAGCCCCGTTTAACTGACCAGCAACTCTGAATCCCTCTACAAGACTACTCTGATGTGGGCTGAAAAAAAAGATATGTTATTATGATAAGAGCATAAGCCACAGATTTCAGTATTGTTTTATTTCATGTACAAATACATGAAATTCTTAAGCTTTATCAAAAAAGAAATAGCTTATAAATCCCTCAACCACTTCAGGAAAACTCTTCTCCATGGAAAACCAAAGACCCTAGTGTTGGTTTGTTTCATTTATAATACCATAAATTCCTAAACTACAAAACATAAACATGTGGCAGAAAGAACCTATCCATCTTTCACAACACATCGTGAAAACTCTTCTCCCACAGAAACCTCAGTTGGGGTTAGTACTTGGCATTTAGAAATATCCAAAGTCCAAGGGACTTGATTCATCTTCATTCCTTTAATTTAACTGTATTACTTATTAACAAAATTCAGGACAGACTTTGAAATTTTTCAATTGGACTTGCCAGAAATTTACTATCCAAGTCCCGGACTAGAGTATCTAAAAAAGAATTTTGAACCCCCGCTACTACATACCAATGGTCAATTTCAGGATCTTCTTTTAATTATTTGAAGCTTAAATGTTTATTTTTTCATTTATAAATAGTTATAACTTGCTTAAAGGTTATAATAAAAGGTCAAGGTACTATCATAAAGAAGGTCAAAATGTCCTGGTCACTCACTAGTTGTAATGTATAAATCGCAGGGTAACCTAACAAACTCCAGAGTCTGAAGTATACCAAATTTACTCAGTACTCAAAGTTGTAAGGTAAAACATGCAAAATCAATTCTGTAATTGGACATGTCCTTATATTGGCATCATACAGTTGTAAATAATGATCAAAGTATTGCTCATTTGAATAAAACTTCAAAAATATAAAAAAAACAAAAATAGGTTGAGAACATACGCAAATTTTGAGTACCGTACACAACATATTTATTAATTTTTTACAGGAAATTGTGTGATGCATAAATTTAAATGATAATGAAGTAGAATAATAACATATTTCCTATTCACTCAAATTCGGAAGTTTTAAAACAGCTATATAGTCAAAATAACAAAATAAAAGTTGAGCTCGAGTACTAAGTAAATTTGATGACTTCGTGCCCAGATATCATAAAAAACAATTGCTATAGACACATGTCAAAAATCTTTCAAAATGCATGGCCTTCAGTTTGGAAAATGAGCATTGAGGACAGAATTTCACCAAATCAATTATTCTGAATACTGGAGCTGTCCTTAGATACTTATTAATTGTATTCTCCTAGGCATTTCTATTCTAATTCATTTCTTTTGTTTCATTTCTGATTATTCAAGATGATATTTTATAGAAAAATATAACTACAATATAGCTGTTGCAAATTGATTCACATAACCCACCTTTTTTGTATCCTTACACATAATTCGTAGAAGAAATTATAAAAGGGTAAAGAAACTCAAAGAAATTCAAAGATTCCATTTAGTGCTCACAAGGGCCATCATGTGTACTATATGGGCAATTTTCTGTCAGAAAACCCACTTTTTCCTGTTCATAACTGAAACAGTCCACAAAATTCATATTGAAGAATAGCAATCTCTCTTGTCACATGACAGTGCCCTCTGACCTTTGTAGACAAATTTATTTCTTTATTTGTGTCAGAATGTTTCAGTACATACATTATTCAATTACAGTGACTTTCTAAATTGTTTACCTACCAGTAAAACTGAAATAAGTTTAATATACAAGTGAAATGATTGAATTGTTCTTGCTAAGAAATATCTAAAAAAAACATTTTATTAAACACATGATGCAAAAGAACTACTTTGCATACTACATTAAATTGTAAGAGGAATAATTTGATCATATAAATAAAATTCAAACACATTTAACTAAAAACTAATAGGAACTGTGTTTCTATGCGTCAAACATGAATATCGTAGTTGCACTGCTAAAAACTACTGTTTTTCTGGCTCCCCTGAAAAAATCCGTTTCCAACATATATTCCATAATATACATGTTCCTCAATTTTATATCTTTAAAAAGAAGTATTGTCAATTAATACTGTTAAATAATCTATACCTCATTGCCCCCTTGAAATGTGATCCAACCTTCCTCGGAGATCTGGGTTCCTTTTCTGAGATCCAAGGTTTATTCAACTCTTCTAATACAGATGGGGCAACATAGGTAAATCCCTGTAAAGAAAAGGTGTAAAATGTATAATTAAAAATCTATTGTATAAAAATTATTATTTAAGGTTTGTGCTGCACATTGAATTTTTTTCCATCAGCCATAGTAATTATACTCGATGCAGTCCAAAAAATGAAAAACAATCCTTATAGTTATATATATTACCATTTTCTCTGAATCTGCTGTCAGCTGGTTACGAAATTCTTTCTATTTAATTGGCTTTGCGGTAGGAGTTTTTTCATATGATGTAACAGCTAAACAGCTGTGTGAGACGAGAAGTAGTTCCCCTTTTCTGTATGGAAATACTAAATGGAATTTAGGTCTATTTTCTTCTCATTTTGAAAGAAACTAGTGATATGGAAAATTTTGAATAAGAGTCAGATTTGTTTTTCAGTTGTTTTAGAATATTCGTCTGCTTGGTAACCGGAGGGTTAAATGTGTAAGAAGAGAATTGGAAATGCAAATGGCCGCGCCCATGAGTATGTTGTATAATGTATTTACAACGAATTTGCTCTTGAATTGTGATATATTATTAAAGGGATATACTATAGAAAGTTTGAGTGTGACTCACAAGAAGTGAGACAGCTAATATTCATTCATGGCAACTGAAAGTAGCCATTTTATTTGACATTTGTTTACCAAGCAGCTGGGAACCATGATGACTGATTGGAACATACACGACCTTCACACGATGTGGTGACGAATTGTTTCTGATAGGAATATCCTATGAGGGCAAACAAATTGACTTGTTTATCAAGAGATTCTTGACAAAGTTGCACTAGGTCATACTCTCTTTTTTTCTGTTGTAACTATGAAGTGAACTTTCATTTCTGTGCAAGACGGTGGTCTGTGGTTCTGGTCATAACATTACCTAGATATATCGCAATATGGGCCTGTAGGCTTTACAATGTGCTACAGATGTAGTCTCGTGTTTCCGATTTCTTTCTGTGATTTTTATTTGTTTTGTGGTAGGCCTAATGTATGGCTTTTAAGATTAAATATATAAGAAATAAACATGAGATATTCTATTCTTTATTGATCTGTTCATGTATTCTTACGCTGAAATGTAAAGTGGTTAATACACTGGGCACGCGACTGCATTTACCGCAATATACAATATATCGCTCTATATACTTGCAAAGAAGGGAATTGCAGTCGGTATTTTAATATAATACATTCTTCAGCAAACTCAACTTGACATAGTTTCAACAGTATAAGCTTATTATAGTTTTCAACTCCAGGTTATACATCATTCTGAGATAGATTCACTTTGTCCAAGAGTTGAATACAATGTCTGAATTCACATTACAAGATTTTACAATTCTTAAATGATTTATCAAATTTTAGTAAACAGGAAGATGTTTTTATCAAATTTTAGTAAACAGGAAGATGTTTTTATCACATTCTAGTTAACAGGTAGATGTATTTATCACATCCTAATTAACAGGTAAATATATTTATCACATCCTTATTAAAAGGTAGATGTATTTATCATATCCTAAGTACCAGGTAGGTGTATTTATCACATTGTAGTTAACAGGTAGATGTTTTTATCACATCCTAATTACCAGGTAGGTGTATTTATCACATTCTAGTTAACAGGTATTCAGTTAATTGTATTTATCACATCCTAATTAACAGGAATATTTAATTAACTGAGATATATTCGAAAGGGAGCTGTCATTATTTGACTAGAAATATTCAGGGATCGACAAAATGATTAGCATAAAAGAGTGAAAAGAATGTTCTTACCAAGAAAACTTGATTGGCACTTTCACTTAACACAGTATCATCAGGAGAGTCAACTGGTGTTTGTCTTGTGAACTTTGTGTCAAACTGACTTACATCTTCCTCACTTGTCTAAGAATAAAAATGTACAACAGATGATGTTAAAACATGAAGATGTACAACAGATGATGTCAAACACTGGAAATATACAACAGACAGTTACAGATGTCATATCATAAAGATAGACAAAGCATGATGTTATACCATGAAGATATACAATGGATAGTGTCATATCAGATGTCACATACTGAAGATATACAAAAGATGATGTCCTATCAAGAAGATACAACAGATGATATCATATGAAGATATAAAACAGATGATGTCATATCAGGAAAATATACAACAGATGATGTCATATCATGAAGATATACAACAGATGATGTCATATCACATAGAAATACAACAGATGATGTCATACAATGTATGATGTAATATCACGTAATATCATGAAGATATGCAATATTAACATCATGAAGATATACAACAGATGATGTCATATGAAGATATAAAACAGATGATGTCATATCAGGAAAATATACAACAGATGATGTCATATCATGAAAATCTCATGAAGATGGTGAAAGGATTTTTAATTCTTTGTCAGCTAGAATATTGGAATTAAAAAGTATGTTGTTATTGTTGTATCTTTTTCTGTATCATAATTTGTACAACAGATAAAGTCATACAATGAAAACATACAAAGGATGATATCATGGAAAACACAAGAAATGATATCACTCCATGAGTACATACAAGAAATGATGTCACATAAACTATCATATACTGCTTCATAAGTGAAGAAATATTATTCATGCGTTGTTTTAAATCCATCCCATTAAGATTCACCTAGTTGAAAAATAGCAATACTGTCAAAGAAACACTGAGTTTCTTATACAAAACCTGATGCCCAAAATGTCTAATTACAGGTTTTTTAATTATCTATATGCAATTATGTTTCACTCAACAATTCATAACTAAATACACAAGTTTCAGCAAAAACAGTTTTGATCTTAAATAGGATTTTGACAGAGCACTTTTACTAAACAGGGTAAAATCTGGTGAAAAATGAAAGTGAGCATATATCAATGAGTTTGTACACTTACAACACAAGGTTTAAATGGTGGTTCCACTTTTCTCTGAAGGAGATCATTCCAATCAATGTGTCGGAAAAATGCATGTTGCTGAAATACATAAAATATAAAATAATCATGTGGACGTCCCATGATAAGGGATAAACTACTCTAAAAACATTTGAATAGAAACTGAGAAATTATTTTTTTTTTTCAAAGTTTAGCTTGAATTTATCACCTGACTTAGAACAAGTCTGTGATGTTTTATTTGGGTGCGCTGTTACTTTAAATAAACTTACAAAGTAGGTCTACATCATGTATGTACATGTATTTTATTTTTATAGTAACATTAGCATAATGTATACTAAGCTGACAGAATTTACAAAAGTAAATGTCACCATTATAAAAAAGATCCCATGAAAACTGATCAGCCCATGCTAATGTATTTATTTTTTAAATGGGAAAAAATCTCCTCTTTTTACATACATGTATGTGTGTCTTCAGCCATCATAGCTCTATGTCAAAAACGTCAAGGTTTTTAAAAATAAAACATGTGTTTGTGTCGTTAACAAAAACCAGCTGTCAATTGAGGGGTATGTCGTAAAAAGTTAAGATGGATTGTACATTGTGAAATTTTACTTTGAATTATAAAACATGATATATATATTCAGAAATTTAACTAAATACAGTAGAACTTCGATGAGTCGAAGTTCAAGGGACCGTCTAAAAAAGTTCGAAACATCGGGACTTCGACTCATGAATGGTGATCGAGAAATCTAAAATCTACTCCATAACGACATGCCACACAAAAAATCTATTGTACGTGACTGTATAGGTGCTGGGATCATGACTTAGAATCGAATCGACTAAAATCATTTACGGCTTATTTAATGTAGATACAGTGTATTTATTTTGTACTCAGAGAATAAATCCAAACATTCTGCAGAAAAATCCATGCGCCTATACGAGAAACACAACGTTGACTCAGAGTTAAGAAAAAAAACCAGAAGCTAAAATTTTTTGTCACCAATTTAATTATCAACACAAAACGAAAGTCAATAGATGTATCATGCAGCACTAGTCATTACACATTAAAATAATTTTTTTCACATCAAATTGCCGATACCGTTCATTTCATGCTGTTTTTTTTCTTTACAAGTGACACTTTGAGTTTGAGTAGAAAATATTAACTGTATATTATCGGGTCATTTCGTTTTGTTTTTACAAATCGGAAACTTATCATGACCCAAGCTACGAGATGGTAAACAACCAACACAACCGCTGGTAATTTGAATATTTGAGTCTGACACAGTCGCAAACAATCATTAATCAATTAGCGTCTGCTTATTACTTTTAATTACTTAAATCATGTTGTTATTTTTATACTGTCCTGGGTGTTTATCAATAAACACGTGTCCATTGTTCAACGTAGTCGGATAGGTGTGAAAATTGCCACGGGTTATTTACATCTTGTATACAGGTAAACTTCGACTTCGATTCATTTGTATGAATTTTCGATGTTTTTACAGCTTTGGGACTGCCAGTTTTGTTCGACATACCGAGAAATTCGACTCATGAAAGTTTGATTTATAAATTGTTTTTTAGTAAGGATATATAATGAAATAAATCGGGACTGTGTAAAAAGTTCGAAACAACGAGAAATTCGACTCATCGAAGATCTACTGTATTATGAAAACCTAATTCAAAATATCAAATTAAATCTATTTTTATTTAGAAGAATCTGGATGTCAGTCAGTACTGATGCTACGACAATGGAAATGATTGCCCTTATCTTTTAATGTGTAAATGTAGGCTAATAGATCTAGGGATAAAATAGTAATTGATGTAAAATTATGTGATGAAATATTATAAATAAACAAATAAATGAAGTTTATAACACATGAAAATAGCACATTAGTTCACAGTTTAATAAATTCTACCTCATGTTGGAAATTCTAAAGGTTTTTCAAAAATGCAAATTCTGTTTCAGAATGCAGATTCTGCGATTCTGTCGGTGATTTCGTGATCGCGGAAAATAACTGGCCTTACCATAGTGATTTAAGATTATAATAATCATAACTGATACTTACCTTCAAGGAACGTGCATCATCCAACCCGCCACCTAATCTTTCTTGTGGTGATTTCTTCAAAAGCTGCAGCAAATAAATATATATAATACAGTTCTTTTATCAGAAATCATTTGGTTCATAAGGAATTGCAAAATTAAAAGTCAACACAATTCGCAAATTACAAAATTTTACTTATTTCTTTAAAAGGCACCACAAATCCCAAACAACAAAATTTTATAAATCCCTTTTAAAAGTCAACACATTTTGTAAATAACAAAACTTTACTAATCTCTTATAAAAGGCAACACAATTCCTTATTCAGTAAAATGAAGAAAACCTCCAGAAAACATCTTTTTAATCAAAACTCTGTACTTAGAGACAGACCTTTTCTGAATTGTTGGTTGAAAGCATAAGTAAAGAAAAAACATTTTAAAACTGTAAACAATATATATTATTAGATGTTGATGTATAAAGGATACAGTAAAACATGCTTTAGGGGCCACCAGTGTATAAAGACCAGCTGGTTATAAAGACATTTTTTGCTGTCCCAAATAGTACCATCTGTGTACAAATCAACCTCAATATAAAGACCACCTCCCTATAAAGACTGGTTTTGTTGTGTCCCTAAGGGGTCTTTACATACAAGTTACATGGATCACATGTTTGACAAATACTTACCCTTTTTATGAGACCTCGTGCTTCATTTGTAAGGTATGGTGGCAAACTCAATTTGGCTTTCAAAATCTGAAAAAAGTCATGCAAAAAGTCAAAATCAAACTATTTTACATTTTCTGTAGCTTTCTATTTCAAGTACAAAATACCATATATTCTATGTTAAAGAAATTGGGAAAATATTTACTTTGATTTTAACTTAAACACCAAAACAACTACATTTTTAATCCAGACCAGAATCAAAGATTGAGTTTTGGTGTCTGTCTTTGCCAAGCTGAACAAGCATTCCAAGTATTGATAAGTCAATACATATCCCCTATTTGCAGTTACAACAGTTTCAGCAAACACTAAAATAAGAGGCCCTTGGGACACATCGCTCACCTGAACTGTGTTAGTATATTACATATATGGAAATCTCTAATTTACAAATTAATAATCAAAGAGGGGTACCCTCTCAGACCTAATTTGCCCACCCTGGATCAAACTTTGAGTCAATCTGGACAAAAATCATAAACTTGTCAGGGGAACTTGGATACCATATTTGCTTCCTTTATCCTTCATCCTTTTGAAGAACAAGTGTGTGAAAAAATGCTCCCTTCTTCTTTTTGCAGTTTTAAAAATTCATTAAAAAAAAATTAAAAAATTAAATCTCTACCAAATTACATGTAAAACACTTTAAATGATCTGGCCAAATTGAATAAACTTGATAGAGGACCTTGAGTACTTGCCTCCTATAAAGTTTCATCAAAATCCCTTAGCAGTTTTAGAGAAGAAGTCGAAAATGTGGAAATTTATAACTTTTAACATCTTAATAAATATAAATGTTATAATTGAAAATTAGATGCAATAGACTCAGCATTTTTGTTAAGTTTTACAAAATCATTTTAAAAGAAGTTCATGGAAGGGAGACAACTGGCAGTTGAACAAAGCTAATTGGAAGAATCAATAGGTATCCACCTGGGGCATATCACCAAGATATATACAACAGGCCTTTTTTCTGTCAACTTTGGGAAAATGCCATTGGCAACACAATTGGGAATTTTAAAGTGAATCTGTGTTATATTGGGAAAAATTGTGTGCTCACATGGAAACCTAAATGCATTTTTCAAATTTTTTAAATGTATTTTCCCATATAATATTATTTTTCATTATGCTCACGAGCTCAACATCAATTTGGAAATCTTTTCAACAAATTGGGAAAAAATACATGCATTTTTCATTCGTAATGGGGTTGAACTGCGAATACTTGAGAAAAAGCCCTGTAAACTGACAAAAAACACATACCTATCTCAGGTGTAGGTACTTTTGAAAAGTATATATTTCTAAAAAGAATCCTTTAAAAAGAATCCTTATATCTAAGATGACTTGGGTGTTTTGAAAGGTATATATTTGTAGGATAAATCAGGTGTTTTTGAAAGGTATATATTTGTAGGATAAAACAGGTGTTTTTGAAAGGTATATATTTGTAGGATAAATCAGGTGTTTTTGAAAGGTATATATTTGTAGGATAAATCAGGTGTTTTTGAAAGGTATATATTTGTAGGATAAATCAGGTGTTTTTGAAAGGTATATATTTCTAGGATAAACCTGGTGTTTTTGAAAGGTATATATTTGTAGGGTAAATCAGGTGTTTTTGAAAGGTATATATTTGTAGGATAAATCAGGTGTTTTTGAAAGGTATATATTTGTAGGATAAATCAGGTGTTTTTCAAAGGTAAATATTTGTAGGATAAATCAGGTGTTTTTGAAAGGTATATATTTGTAGGATAAATCAGGTGTTTTTGAAAGGTATGTATTTGTAGGATAAATCAGGTGTTTTTGAAAGGTATATATTTCTAGGATAAATCAGGTGTTTTTGAAAGGTAAATATTTCTAAGATGACTCAGGTGCATGTTGCAAGTTTCTGAAAGTTTGATAACACAACAACTTGATTTAGTTTCAATAAATTCCTGTTTGTAAAGAACCTATTTGTTCATCATTATTTGGATTTTATCATAACTGCTCAAGCTTACCTTATCTATAGTCTTCTTACGATTTTCGGCTGTAAATGGTGGCTGCAGAGAGAAAAAGAAATAACTGAAATACAAATATCTATGACAACAAAACAATATGTAAACAACATGGAGCAATACACTGCTGTAAATCGCTTTACCTCAGATACTTATCTTTCCAGACATAATTATACACGAATTTGCTGTTAATTATACAGAAGTCTTTATTTTCTCTGTAATTATGAACACACATATAAACAGTTATATATAACAACTCCTTAGTTATGTTTATGGAAAACCTAAGTTTACGTAACATTATTACTTTTACTTGAGGCTTTATAGAGCACCTGATAATTACAGGATTACTGTACTTGTTGCTGATGTTGTTCTTGATTTTTGGTTTAAGTGCTTTACCTAACACTCATGTATTTTTCAATTAGCACTGGCAATTTTTTAAATTAATGGCAGAGGAGAAAACCTGGTTTCAGTATAATCAGGAAAACAAAACATGCCCTCTACAAAGGTAACTGGCAAACGGTCTCCAAAAAAAAAAAAACAGCTAGCTTAAACCGCACTGACCAGAGGCAAGAAATTTTATGGTTTAAAGTGTGATGGTCTAACCATTCAGCCACAGAAGCCCCTTCTGAACTTGTAAGATTACATGTATCATCGTTATCACAAAACTTACCGCACCAGTAAGCATGTCATACATCAATGCACCCAAACTCCACCAATCAACTGCTTTACCATGTCCACTTCTTGTCAAAATTTCGGGAGCCCTGAATAAAAAAGAATGATAGATAATATATCTCAACAGGTACAGTAGAACTTGACTTGAGAGACTGCTCCATCAGATACTCTAAAGACAGGTGCCACTTTCAGAGAAGTTTTAACTGAGGGGTTATCAGAATGTAGTCTCATGACAGGTGCTTTCTCACAAGAGTAGTATCATGTGACAGGTGGTCTCTCACAAGAGTGGTCTCACTTGACAGGTGCTATCTTACATGAGTGGTCTCTCACAATACAGGTTTCACTGTATTTACTATCTGTGATAAACACTCTGCATCAAACTGCTATCACAGGCTTTTCAGGTGAGACTTTATATTAAGACCGAATGTCATGGTGAGTGTGATGTATTGAAGACACCTCACAGCAAAGCCGACTTTACCACAGGTGAAAAATTGCGGCACTTCAACAGACAACAATACAACCAAACATATAGTTTGTTAAATGCTTGGAAAATATAATCAAAACAAGTTACAACCGTTAACCAAAACCTACAATACAGAAATATCAAGTTTTTAAGCCTTACACTGATTTATCATTACGATTTTGCCTAAGTTACATATCAAATATTCTTTCCAACTGACCTACTTCTAAAAGCTTTGGTCAGCTACATCAAACTAATAATTCTACTGATGGTTTATCTTAAACACATATCATATTATACTCACATGTATTCTATTGTTCCACAAAAAGTATGCGTTAAGCCACCTTCATTGATGGATTCCTTACAGAGACCAAAATCTGTTAATTTTACATGACCTAAAACAAAGACAAAATTCACAAGTAGACATTTATAAAAAGCAGAAGGTGATTGATAACAAAGAAAACCAAACATGGAAAAGGTGACTCCTATATATAACGACAGTCTTTGAAAAGACAGACATATGATAAAAGATACACAGTGATATATATTGATAGCTTGCCTAAAGTTATACATGTATAAGAACTCTATAACATTAGTAAAGTACTGTGTATGTGCAGTTCAATGTCTATGATTTAAAACTGAACGATCACTTAATATATTTTATCATAATTCATCTTTTAAGTAAATACTCATTAGCTTAAATTTTAAAAATGAAATAAAGTTTGCATATAATTCATTCAAAATTTGTTTCTTTATTTCATGCACTATATTTATTACCAAATATGGAGACTTTATGTACTGTTACCTTGTATCAGACCACAGGGATATTTATCAGACAAATCATTTTGGACTAACACTTTTCAGGAACTGAGGTTAACCCACTGACCCTTAAAGACACATTTGGACTGATTCAAGCCATTGTTTTATAGAACAGTCCATTGTTTTTCAGAGGGTGATGAGTTAGACATATGAGCACACTAACACAGCAATGAATTGCAATAGGTCACCTGAATAATTTAAGCAGCCAAAACAGTAAACTACTCATATTTATCTTAACAAAAACAATTATATAAATTCTTACCAATCAACCCTAAAAGAGTCAATTTATTAAATTTGGTAGCACACCAGATTTAAAAAAAAACAAACCTGAATTGTCCAGAAGAATATTCTCAGGTTTCAGATCTCTATATATGATCCCCTGTGAATGAAGATGTTCTATTGCCATGGTAATTTCAGCAAGATAAAAACTGAAATAAGTCAAAAACAAGAAAATTAATGCTCCTCCTTCAGTTACAGACACTTAGCCAGCTGATAGACAGACACAGACACATACTAACAGACAGAAAGCTGACTAACATACACACACAGACACACAAACACAGATACACAAACACTCACACATGCACACACACAGACAGACACAAACAGAGATAGACATACAAAGACAGAGACACTCCCACACACAATCTTATTGATTAAATTCATAAACACGTTATCCTAATTTAACCTTCATAAATATCTGACTTTTAAGTACACATCTGCCTTTTCATTTATATTGCTGTTAATTTGCATTGACTAATACATTAAATCTTCCTGCATTTTGTACTAGTGTTAATTGCTTAATATACAATAATTTTCATCAGATAAATTTTAATTTGGCTCTTCAACAATCTAAATTTTACAGCCAATAGCAATCACCTAGAATAAGTCAAGACATGCATTTTCTCAATTATCCCAAGAATCATTATCACTTAATCTTATATTGACTTAATATTGCAAATAGAACTGCAAGTAATTAATATTTATATATTTAAATAAAATTATCAAAACAAGATTCCCTGTGTAAACATTCACTTCAAATATGATTCATCGCAAATCTAGCCTTTGTAAATTAATCACCACGTTTTTATCACTACGCCTACTGCCATAAAACTTCGGAATATGTTTAAATCTGAGAATGTTTCTATCTTAGCCAGCTCGAACAATCACATTACAGGATGAATAGGAATCACTTTTTCAAACAAACATATTCAAATTTTGTTTTTATTTCATTACAAAGTTGTTAGTAAAAATTGTGGATTTCATTTTATATAAATAACATCATTATTTTTCATCATGTACATATAAAACTGAGGTTGCACTTACGATTTTTCTGTTGAAATAAATAATTAATATTCATATTATGGAACTCAAAATTTAAGTATGTACTCAAATAATTTTTAAGTATTTCTGTAGTATTCTTCAAGAGAAATTATTTTCATCGTCATTTACAATTGTATGCCATCAATATATATACATGCCCAGTTGCAGCATAAAGTTTGTGTTTTTTCAACCTTTAAATCATGAAAAGCTAGTTGATCTTGAGTACAATATACTGAGTAAATTTGGTGACTTTTGACCCTGGTCCTGGCAACATAAACTTGAGAATTTCATGTACTCAAGTCTGAGAAATATTCTCAAACCGACCTGCTTAGCCAATCAGATTTGAGTAAAATATTTAGATTTTACAAGTATTTCTTCAGTTTTATTGTGCAAGGCAGAAGTCTTTGATGAGATAGAGCACATTACATACATTGTGTCCTCTACACAGATCCTCAGGTAGTCGGTCCAAATCTTACTTCCACATATACCTCTGTTTCCCGTAGTTACTTGATCAGTTGAACTTAACTAAATCCATTTAAACAGTAAAAAAAAGAACTACAATTCAACTTTTTTCTGCATGATCTGTATAATTTATACATAGAATACCCTTTTCAGCTCCATGCATTTTAATTGGGGATGCAATTTTTAAAACACTTACAAAGAATAATTAACAGAATTTTATGAAATTTTGTGACAGAGCAGTTCCATGGGAAATATGTTTACTGTATTATGAATCTTTGCTTAACATATGTGCTATCAGAGATTTCCCACCCTCTTTAGGGAATGGAACCTGGGCCTTTTGAATTGAAAAGTCAAGCAAAATACACAGAACTGTTTGAAAATACAATAATGTTTTTGAATTCATCGTCATTTACTTCAACTGGGAAATTCTGACTGCATATTGGGGGGAACATGCATATTTGCATTGTGTATGGGGCCTCATTTTGGACCCCTACAATAGGTTGGAAAATCCCTGGCTATATTTCTACATTCTCTAGCTACGTACCAAGCAGTATCCTCCATAAATATTCCTTCTCTTTCTAACTGCATAAATAACTCGCCACCAGGTAAGTATTCAAGAATCAGGTACAACTTGCCACCAGTTTGAAATGCATATATCAAATCAACTATAAACGGATGCTGAAATAGACAGAATAAAAATCACTTATTTCATGTAAAGTCAACTCCTTCAGTACAAAATTAAATGATTTATGAAAAATTTTTTGACATTTAAAACAAGATGCCCTCTTTGGCAAGAACATCCAAAGAAAATGGTTGAAAATCAAGGTCAAGATCACTAGGTAGAAAAATTTGGTCTCAAAAGAAAAGGCTTGTCACAAGAAACACACAAATGAAATTTTTCCATTCAAAAGTTATGGCAAAGGTTTGAGTTTTTGTGGACAAACAGACAGACAGACGGACAAACAAAAAACTATATGCAACGGAATCTCCAATTAAAAATATCGGTGTGCCAGCTAGAATATTTTAGAACAATGCCCTGCCTTCATGCCCTGCATTTTCCTGATTTTTGTATGCCTTGCCCCAGTTTTGCAATACCTTACCCATTTCACAAGTTCCCCTATTTTCCCTGTCCCTTCTCTGTAACCCAGCAGAAAAAAAAAACAACATAGGACATTTGTGACTTTTACATACTATCAACCAATATTCCTTCATTGAATCGATGCATAAGTGTGGTGCTTTGAGAATGAACAAGAGAATATATGAATGAAATTCTAATGGCATGAAAAAATAAATTCTTAGATTTGGGCCCATAGGAGTTTTACATATCCCCAAGATCTCCAATAGGGAACTTTAGAGTTAGCCTGGATTACCGCCATGATCCTGCATTTATTCGCACCTTTTCGATTTGTTCCAGTTGTCATATTTAACTGCAACATATATGGAAATATCCTTCTGTATGAGCGCATTAACTTTATTTTGTGTAAAGAAATCCAAGAGACTCTCAAAACATACCACAGTGGATTATTTACTTGAACGCCACATTACTGAAATGTAACAGCTGGGGAAAATATGTGGACAGACCAGGAATCAAACTCATGATCTTCCAAACAGTAGCAGGGCTTTTTTACCAACTGTGCTAACAGGGCTATCTATATATTACCAAAACCGGAAATAACGTATTTCTAGAATCACTTAACTGGCAATGATAAAAGCAGAATTATAACAGTAATCCAGACTTACTTGAAAGTTCCCTATTGACACGGGATATACGGGGAACATTACAATGCGGTAACCAAATACCATACAGACATAACAAAACACACATTACACCTCCCCACAGATACATATAAACGTCTTACTTTGACACCCTCTAGTATATTTCTCTCAGCTTTTGTGTGTGCTGTATCTTTGGCATTCCTTGCAATACTAGCCTGTTGAAAGAAAAAGTAAACAAAAGTCGAGATATTATGATAAATAATGATCTCATTATAATGGTGAATATTTTCAAATCAAATTACAAATCTACAGATTTAGGACTGAGCTTCCTTACGGCAGACAAATTATATCAGATTTGGATCTCTTATGTGAAGAAAATATGTACAGTGAAACCTGTCTAAAAAACCACCTGCCATTTAAGACCACATTCTGGAAACTGCTTTGTTCAATATTTTAGATAAAACCTGTTTTTAGACACCAGCCTGTCCAGAGAGTCTACATTTCAATGGCAGAGAGACTGGTCTCTTAAGACAGGTTTCACTGTATTTTTTTCCTAGGACATTCCTTGTAAACATACAGGCAAATTTTACAAGCTCTCTTTGGAATCAAGTCATATCTCAACATCAGGTTATTTCTGAAAAACTTCAGCCATGACAAAACTTGGATCCTGTAACATTTGGACAGATACATATACTGTAATTTTTTTTACATTTCTAACAAAGGAGACTAAATTTTACATAGAAAGCATAAAATTCTAGAAAAAAATGTAACTCAAATGTTTTATTATCAATGATTAAAAATTATAATACAACAGACAAAATAACTGTTAGTAAGAAAATATATATAAATCAAATTAATTGTTTATCTTTTTTAAAATAGAATGTAAAAAAATAAAACAAGAACAAACCTTTTTCAAAACTTTCATGGCAAAAATTTTACCATTATCTGTTCCAGTCGTTTTTCTGACTTGAAAAACCTGAAAAATGAATTACATGAACAGATTAACTCATCACATTTTCAAAATGATAGTCAGGGATTATTATCATCAACTTGTGGGGACAGTAAAAGGCCCATCCCCAATGCAAAATTTATTATGTTCCCCAATTTTGAGCAAAATGTCCAAGATCCAGGCCTGGCATCATAAAACTTAAGAATTTACTCAAGTCTGAGAATATTCTCAAATTGTTGTGCTCAGCCAATCAGATTTCAGGATTAGACAGATTTGAGTGAAATTTTTAAACTTAAGTAATTCTTATGTTTATGGTGCCAGGCTCTGTTCACTGTTCAGCTCCCATTTGGTTTGCCAACAAAGGAAAACCTCACAAATTAAGTACCACTCAATTAAAACTTCCATGTCTTCAAATGAAAACCACGTCAGAATATGAATAAATGGATGAATAAATGTCTGTGTGTTTACTCTTATAAGTAAAATAACCTAAGTTACTTTTTCCCTAATTTTGTCCCATTGGGACATAAAATTTCCAACTGAAAGTGCACAGGAGCTTGTACAATTAATTTAATCTTTGTAAGTACATGAATAACACATTTATGTCACTGTCAGGACTCTTAAAACTTTATTTTGGGTATGAGAATAAAGTCAGTCAGATTGCGAAAATTTAAAAATTTCTCTCAAAATAGGAAAATCACTATTGATTTTTTGTTTTATCATTTTATGCCACATTAAAAAAATTTTTTAGTAATACAATGGCAGCCAGTGTTTAATGGTGGAGGAGAGAACCCTGATAACATGTAGAGTACAAAAGCCTACAGGCCTTCTGCAAGTAAAGTGGCAAACTTTCTCACAAACTGATCTTGGATTCCAGTGGGACTTGAACCTGTGCTGATTATAGAGGTGAGAGACTTCATAGTTTGAAGTGCATTGGTCTAATTAATCGGCCACAGAGATTCCAAAATCACTATTTTACAAACAGAGAACCTCCAAATCTGTTTAAGTTAGAAAGCATCCAGAGGATTGAAACGATATGATTACGTTGGAGTAACTTTTATTTACATTTGTTTTTTTTCATCTGGACATTTCATTACTATATACCTGTAAATTTTCGCTCCCTTTTGATTTTTGCCACATTTGCCTTTAGATGACAGGGCGACTTAAAACTTTCAAGCTAAATGATTGAAGCACAGACATACAAGTACATGACATCAATGAGACTGTGGTGATTTAGAGCGAATTTAAGATGTAGTGAATGTGTTTTCTGTTGTACAAAGGCGAAAATGAGCAGGGGTGAAAAATTTTCGGTACTGGGTAAATAGCACTACACTAGGGAAAATTGTGGGGGAAAAGTGATATTACTAGATTGGGACGAGGGCCACAGAACAAGCTAATCACAAGAGAATTGAGAGACCTGACTGTTCATGTTGGTCTAGTGTTAAAGCATTTGATTCACCAGTGATAGGTCGCAGGTTTGATTCCTGTAAGACGAGTTACTAAAGAAATTTAAAAGGTAGCTACTGTTCAACTTAAAGAAGTAATTGGACAGAGGCTCTGTAACAAAGCTTTTTCCATAGTATCCATTGGGCCAAAATTTGGCCCCATTCCTGATGAAAATTGCAATTCCCCCCCCCCCCCCCCCCTGATGAAAATTGCAATTCCCCCCCCCCCCCCCCCCCCCCCCCCCCCCCCAATTTGATGAAAAAATTCCCAATTTGATATTAAGCTCATGACCATAATGGGAAAAAAAAACAATGAAAGGGGAAATACATTTAAAAAATGCATTTAGATTTCCATTTGTGCACACAACATTTGCCAATATGACACAAATTCGCGTTAAAATTTCCAATTGTGGTGTCAATGGCATTTTCTCAAAATTGACAGAAAAAAGGCCTGTGTATCATGGAATTGCACATTAAACAACACTTAGATTGGCACCAATCCAAAGCACATGTCAAAACTTATGGCAAATCACCTGTAGCTGGTTTCATTTCCATATATAGTCAAACTTGCATTAAAAGTCCTCTCTGTATAAAGAGCACCTGCATAAAAAGGCCATTCACATATAATCTGTTACTGTTTTTATGATGAATCAACTTCTTTGTATCGACCACCTGTCTATAACGATTACAACTACCTGTTCCCTTGAATGGCTTTTATATGGAGTTTGACTAAGTGAAAAATTCTTGATAGGATGTAAAACATCAAACAAAACCACGAATGTCTTCACCCTGGTCAACTCATCAATCAGCTACAATAGAAGTTCCTCATATAAAGTCACTCAAAGATATATCTTCATTTATAACATGGTGTCGCACCATTCTATTTATCTGTCACCCGAATGGCATCCATATTGACAATAAATACACTCTTACAAGCACTCAATCGTTAAATAACAAAACATGCATAAAATGCAATCATACTAATGTTATATCAGATTACAGAATAAAGTTTACCTGATTTATTTTCTTTACAAAACATCTTTAAACATGTACATACATGTACAGTACATTATGTAATAAATATGAATGTCATTTACACTTTGAAATACTTTTGAACCTTTACACCACAGATAAATGAAACATCATTCAAATACAAGCAATATAGAAAGAAAACAACATTGCATCTAACATGCATAAGATATCATATGATAGAGAAAAGATAGAGAGGGAGAAAAAAAAAAGAGAAAAGTGGGGAGGAAAGTAGGAGAGGGAAAGAGAAAGGGGAGAGAAACAGAGAGGGATGGAGAGAAACAGAAAGATATAAGCAAATTAAGATATTTCTTCATTTCTGTGACTACATATACAATGTATACATGTAACTGTATCGGTCTTCACATCAAATTTTAAAGTTGAAGGTTATCTATTTAAAAAATAAAAACAACAAACCAGTCTGACAGTGCTCCAGATAATTTTCTGAGTACTTGAATACAATACCCATCATTTCCAAATGCAGTGGGCATTTTTACCCACAAAAATTTTGTAAAATGGGTATTTCTAACTCTTTTGCCAAATTATGATTGCCATTGATTTTACAGTAATGGCCTGCCTGCTAAAGTACATTAATTAATATGTATTTAGCTGTCTGTACCATGTAAGTGTACACTTTAAATATCTTGGTGTGGGTCAGCGAAAACCAGATCACTAAAGGGTTTTATTAACACACTTTATGACCATGACCCATCTGAGAACAAGGGAACTATATATTTTTTTCTCTGTAGGTTTTAGATCCAGTGTGTTTAAATTTTACGCTTCAGTTTTGATTTGGATTGGGTATCTTATGCATGGATTTTAATTTCCTTGCATATCCATTCATTTTTTATGTGTAAAATACGCAAATATGGAGCTTATCTGGAGCACCGCAGTCATACTTACTTTTCCATATCCTCCCTTTCCTAGAACTTTGAGTAACTCAAAATCTTGAGGTCCAACTTTTAGTTGGCCGGGGTTGACTGTATTTTCTGAAAGCTCGATTGTTTCCATTCCATCTTCACTGTGAATTAAAAAGTTCCATGTCTACTTTGAAGGCAATTTAAAAAGATAACTATACTATGTGATTTATACTTCAAGTAACTGACAATAAAGTGAAGGTATTTTACCTGTGCCCATTAACAGACTGTAGGTAGTCGGAACAAGATTTGGTTTTAGTGTAAACTTAAATTTTGGGTAATTACAAACATTTGTCTGTCATGGCTTCCCACAAGGATTATAACAGTGAGTTGGTCACGCTCATATACATTGTACATAAAAAGTTCAGTGGTTAAATGCATTGCCTCAATTACAGACAAAATTGAAGATTACCAATTTTAACTTATTCACCTCTAAAGACATTGATTTATAGAACAGACATTGTTTTTTAGGTGTTGATGAGTAAATGTAATGTCAGCTGGTTCAGTGTATCCACAGGAAAATTAAAATAATTATGGAAAATGAAAGGTAACAAATTATGTCAATGGACTAGGGTCATCAGTTCAGTTGAATATTAAATAGTTTTAAACAGATCCTGTACAGTACAATCCATACAACCTGTCGGGGCGGAGTCTTATGAACCCTTTACCTGGGCGAGTTTAAATTTTAGGTAATAAAGCATAGCATTAAATTTACACAGACTGGAGTGATCAGTCCTACAGGTACTTGTCACCATAAATAAGAAAGTATCCAAAGAGGAATAAATCATTTCTCCCGTGCAATAACTACAGTAAGATTTATATTAATAGGTAAATTCATTTTATATAAAAAAAAATGGTGCATTTCCAAGTAAAGTACATTTTGTACATGTATATATTAATTGATGCGAGTTCCCCATAACTTATTTATAAAAAGTTTGACAGATTTATAACTATTATAAATATCTATAAACAGATACATGTATCTACACACCATTAACAATGAACTGTATCTACTATAATTGTGTTTATCCTCAGAGATCTCATGCAGTCTGATGATAGAGATAAACAGGTGTTGTTTTGTGTGTACACATATATATGTATATATATGTGTGTGTGTGTGTGTATATATATATATATATATATATATATATATATATATATATATATATATATATATGTGTATATATATATGTATATGTGTGTATGTATATATCTATATATATACATGTACATTTGTATCTATATATATATATATATATATATATATATATATATATATGTTATATATGTATATGTGTATATATATATGTATGTGTGTATGTATATATCTATATATCTATATATATACATGTACATTTGTATCTATATATATATATATATATATATATATATATATATATATATATATATATATGTGCATGTGTGTATATGTGTGTATATATATATATATATATATACACACACACACAGTCAACCCTGCTTTAGCAACCACCTGTGTATAGAGACCACCTGGTCATAAAGCCTGTTTTTTGCCATTCCCAATAGTACCATTTGTGTACAAATCAACCTCTATTCTATATAAAGACCACCTCCCTATAAAAACCGGTTTTCTTGTGTCCCTAAGGGGATCTCTATATACGTTTCATTGTGTGTGTGCGTGTATGTATGTATGTCTATATATATATATATATATATATATATATATATATATATCGGTATGTGATTTATTCATGTATGATAAAACAGAAATTAAGTATATTTTCCTGTCATGAAAACTCTCACATTGAATGAGCATCATAAAATAATGACCTAAGTGACCTTACACGTTTACATCAGAGATATGGATCAATGATGCATTCTAAATGTACTTGTGTATGCAGATTCAATTTGTGTATGCGTAACAATTGAATCATATAGTGAATGTTAGTCACATGATCAAGTCACATGATGTGAAAAAAATCACATGATAACAAAGACAATGGTGAAATGATGAATACATTAATTCCTTTAATGCCATTAACTCATCAACCCCTGAAAAACAATGCACTCTTCTGTTAATCAATGACTTAGACAAGTCCAAATATTTCTTTAGGGATGAATGAGTTAATACATTTTTCTATAAATGCAAAGACAAAATCAGTAGAAATTCACTTACAGCTATTGTCCCATTAATATAATCTTTTTAGTAAAACTTCAACAACAATCAAAATCATTTGATTTTTATCTCATACCATAGCAAAGTTCTGATATGAAAGTGTTCTTTATTTGTTGATAATTCTTGCTACCAATCTTAAATTTGAATTTTTAAAATTTTTTGAAGTGTTTTATGCCACACTTAACAATTTTTCAGTTATATGATAGGGTGGGCAGTTTTTATTGGAGGAGAGAACCATCCTACAATGTACCCGAGAGTGACCACTGGTCAGCCTTCCACAAGTAAACTGGCAAACTTTCTCACAAAAATCAAGTCAGGTTCCAGAGAGGATGGAGGCTCCATCAATAGTTAAAACAAATTCTATGGTCAACAATTCTCACTTTAACAAATTATGAATCAAAGTGAAGTTACTGTGTTCTACAGTGTACCCGACACTAGGATTCATTGTTTTAAGAACTGTTGCAGTGATGTGTGGGAGAGTGGTCAATTTGCAAGCAGGAGGTCCCAGGTTCAATCATCGATACTGGGTCATACCAAAATTTTTTTAAATGGTAACGGCTATGAAAGTAACGGGTCATTTGGATGATACTTAAAACAGAGGTCACATGTCAGCGTGGGTGTGGCAGGTAAAAGTACCCATACTGCATTGGTGTTAGTCCATAGCAAAGATCAAAATTTGTGGCACTTTCTCTGAAACTGGTGATATCTTAACATAAGTGAAAAAACAATACAATGATAAAACAAACACTGGCTGAAGAAGGTAAAGTTCATGAGGAACCATCATTACAACAGCGCTGTAAAAATCTGTGGCTCATCTGGTTTCAGTGAAAACTTCCAACAGTTCAGTATGTAAATACACATGTACAGGTATTTATAGTAAAACTATACATGTACCTGTTGATGGTACCAGTAATTCAATAATTGTTTCCATGTTCAAATGTAAAGCATGAGTGCTGACACTTTTTGGTATTTTCATCCCTGTTATTAACTTATCAACCCCTAAGAAATAATAAACTCTTCTAAAACTCAATGACTTTGATCAGTCCAAATGTGTCTTTAGGGGTGAATGGGTTAAGATTTATCTTGGCTTCACTTTTTTTTATCATAATAGACAGCAAGATTGCTACATGTATATATGGACCTTTGCCCATTTATATGAACTTTGTTACTATGGACATTAATATTTCCAATACACATGTATATGCCCAAGGGTCATAATGCATGGCCAAGAGCAACAGACATTTACTGATTAAAATACATATCAATTGTTTAGGGATGGGGGATCTCAATCGTTATATGTATCAAGAAACATGACCATTTCTGAAAGGTAACGGAAGCCAAAGGACTCCAAGGGATTTCTGATATGCATCACTTACATGTAACTTGTCTTAACACATGGACAAAAATAAAATATGATCTGGGAATTGGAACATAGATTTTCCACACTGTTTTGGGAATGGGGTCTGGGCCTTTTGAATTGGGAATTTTAGCAACATTTTATTGAAATTGGGAATTCTAAAAATACACAAAACTATGTGAAAATACCAGAATCTCTACAAATTCATTGTCATTTGACAACTGCAAATAGGGAAAAAATGCATTGGTTTTGCATTGGGAATGGGGTCTTTGACTTAATTATACAGTAAAATAAAAATCCTTTATTGAATAGCCTAAATATTTCTGAAAGGGAGAGGAGACAACTAAAACTGCTGAGGCACTGCAAGTAATGAACAATAACAAATATTGGGGTGACAACAGCTGTGAGGACCTAGAGAAGGAAAATACAAGGGTACTACACAAAAATGTGATGATGACAACAAATGATCATGTTTGTTCAACTATAGCCTATTTGTGAGCCTGAACTCTAATACAATGAACCAGTTTCTGTACACATGGAAAATTTCACTCCAGTTTAATTTTCGCCATTTTTCATCCTTAAATGAGAGGGTAATTTAGCGTAAATTTAAAATGTAATTTTCAAGTTAAATAAATGAATTATGGACATGGTGTACATTGTACATGCCATCCATGTGACTCTGGTGATTTAAGGCAAATTTAAGACAGATTAAACATGTTTTCTCTGTTTAATAGGGCTAAAATAACCCACCGCCAAAATTTCCAGATATACAATATATTTTTCAATTTCAAATCTATGTGCTGAATGACATGTCTTGAGAGACCACTTTGATGATAAGGCCACCTGCATAGACCACATTCTGAGAATCACAAATAAACAATCCTTTGGATTAAATTTCTTTAAGAAAATCATCAGCATTGAAATCCACCTCTGTGTGGCCGATGGGTTGGTCTCTCAAGACACGTTTCACTGTATACAAAAAATACTTACATCACGTCTTGTCTTCGTGCTAGATTAGCCTGAAAATAAAAGAAAAAAATAATTTACAATGTAGAAAAATTATGGACCGTGTCTTCAAGCCTGGTCATGCTTGAAAATTGTGGGAAGCCAAAAGAAAAAATCATAAAAATGGAGTAATCTGAAAATATTATAAAGCTCACCACATCTCCCTAATTTATCTGTTCTTTTGTTTTACATCTTGCCAAAACTTTTTCACTTTTAAGTACATGTATGATGATGTCACCAGTTTTAGGTGAATGTGGTGATGAGATGTGAGGGTCTTCATGATTTAAAGAGCATGATATTGCATGATTTAAAGTGCATGATATAAGAGTTTTATGATTTAAAGAGCATGATGTTGAGGATCTTCATGATTTAAAAAATAAAGTACACAACGTTGAAGGTCTTCATTATTTAAAGGGCATGATGTGAGGATCTTCATGCTTTAAAGGGCATGATGTGAGGATCTTCATGCTTTAAAGTGCACGGTGATGAGATGTGAGTGTCTTCATGATTTAAAGGGCATGATGTGAGGGTCTTCATGATTTAAAGGACATGATGTGAGGGTCTTCATGATTTAAAGGGCATGATGTGAGGGTCTTCATGATTTAAAGGGCATGATGTGAGGGTCTTCATGATTTAACGTGCATGGTGATGAGATGTGAGGGTCTTCATGATTTAAAGAGTGTGATATTGCATGATTTAAAGTGCATGATATAAGAGTCTTTATGATTTAAAGTGCATGATATAAGAGTCTTTATGATTTAAAGTGCATGATATAAGAGTCTTTATGATTTAAAGTGCATGATATAAGAGTCTTTATGATTTAAAGTGCATGATATAAGAGTCTTTATGATTTAAAGTGCATGATATAAGAGTCTTTATGATTTAAAGTGCATGATATAAGAGTCTTTATGATTTAAAGTGCATGATATGAGAGTCTTTATGATTTAAAGAGCATGATGTTGTGGATCTTCATGATTTAAAGATCATGCTGGCCAGAGATGAGTGTCCTCATGATTTTAAGCACATGCTGACAAGATGTAAATGTCTCCATGATTTAAAGTACTGTACATGCTGGCCAGTCATGAAGGTCTTAATGATTTAAGCCCAATGTTTTGACCACTCAAAGACCCACCAAAATTTGTTCAGTAAGATATGAAACACCAAGTGACTGATTCAACAAAAGTAAAAAGTTCCATTAAAATTTTGACATAAAGATGCAGTTTTTACATATCAGAAGTACATGTACCCGTACATGTATGTATTATATTTCTGTCTACTGGTACATGTGCATGTAGAAGTAATTTTCAGTTGATATAAGGAACCAGCAGCCGGGTTCTACTTTCAGATACTTCAATCCATGTTCAATTTAGTCCTTTGAAGTAAAAACACCTGATCTAAAACTAATTCAATTATCTGAGAAACAAAATTTCTCATTTGTTCTCTTTTTTGATACTTCACCTTAAATCACTGACTCAAGTTCATTGTTTTAAAATAGATACAGGAAAATGAACAAGAGTGTCAAGTTTAAATTTACATTAAAAGAATACTATGTTTTAAATATTCACTTGCCAAATGTTCCAAACACAGAAAAGCCTACAAACATACATCTGGAATCCAATTACTTGAAGACAAATATCAAACCAAATTTAGACCGCCAAAGATCAAAACAGCAATTAACATTTTCTTCCAGATTATTTTACAGTAATTTGACCATGTCAAATAAGATTTTATATCAGTATTCAAGACAGGCATACATACTGGTTAACAACTCATGATGCAGTGCTTCAGATAATGTATGAGCACTACAGAACAATACTGACCACTATAGATTAATACTGACCTCTACAGAACAATACTGACCACTATAGATTAATACTGACCACTACAGAACAATACTGACCACTATAGATTAATACGACCACTACAGAACAATACTGACCACTATAGATTAATACTGACCACTACAGAACAATACTGACCACTATAGATTAATACTGACCACTACAGAACAATACTGACACTACAGAACAATACTGACCACTATAGATTAATACGACCACTACAGAACAATACTGACACTACAGAACAATACTGACCACTATAGATTAATATGACCACTACAGAACAATACTGACCACTATAGATAAATACGACCACTACAGAACAATACTGACCACTATAGATTAATACGACCACTACAGAACAATACTGACCACTATAGATTAATACGACCACTACAGAACAATACTGACCACTATAGATTAATACGACCACTACAGAACAATACTGACCACTATAGATTAATACTGACCACTACAGAACAATACTGACCACTATAGATTAATACGACCACTACAGAACAATACTGACCACTATAGATTAATACGACCACTACAGAACAATACTGACCACTATAGATTAATACGACCACTACAGAACAATACTGACCACTATAGATTAATACGACCACTACAGAACAATACTGACCACTATAGATTAATACTGACCACTACAGAACAATACTGACCACTATAGATTAATACTGACCACTACAGAACAATACTGACCACTATAGATTAATATGACCACTACAGAACAATACTGACCACTATAGATTAATACGACCACTACAGAACAATACTGACCACTATGGATTAATACGACCACTACAGAACAATACTGACCACTTTCTTTAAAATCTTGTTTATTGTCAAGCTGCCATATTTCAACTTGAAAACATCACCATAAAATGAGAAGTAATGAAATGATATTTTGTTCATGATTGGGAATTTTTGGCAAAAAAAGTTGTGAAAAAAAGATACCGGTATGATTTGCAGCTTGGAATGTAGCCCAATATCAGCTCTATAAATTTGTAGGAAAAAAGCCTTATAAATAGTATCTTATTTGTATTGCACTGGACCAGTCCATTATGGTCTGTGGGGATGAGAGGGTTATTACGTTACAGCTGGATATTTAAAGAAGCATGACTTTCCCAGAGCAAGCACTTGGAAGTTAAATTATTTCCATAAAAAAGGAGGAAGAAAAAGACCCTTCACTATCCATACCTCTAGGATACTCACTGCTCCAAATACATGAAATAAGCATATTCCACACAAAAAATATAACAATGGACATGTGAGCAAATGAAAAGCATACAGGTTGTCATTTTGATAAAACGTTTAATTGTTGCTGAACGAGGAAATACTGTTTCACAAACATATCTTGTTGTTTTGTTTGGTTTTTTTTTTTACTTTAACAGTTTATATGTACATGTAGCTTTTGATAAAAAAAAAGTCTAGACAGGTGTACCTACACATAAATGCTCTGAAAATGACCTGGGATACACAATTTCATAGAGTCAAACTTGCATTAAAGGGCTAAAGGTCACCTTTGTATAAAGGGCACCTGCCTATAAAGGTCATTACAATATAACCTTTGTTAACTTTTTTATAATGAATAAACCTCAGTTTAATGGCCATCTGTCTATAACAGCCACTTTTGCCTGTTAGTGTTTCCTTGGGCTGCTTTCATAGACAAGCATGATTGTGTGGTCTTATCTTTAACAGCACTATACATGTAATGCATTGATTTAATGGACACAAATTTGACCGATGGTAAACAATTTGAAGATTGGTACAGAAAAGTCACAGATGTGCTATGACTTCTCTGAATACATACAAAGAAAAACTGACAGTGCAGATAGATACCGGTACATGTATCCTGACTGAAAAAGACAGGAGCAGGGCAAAATTGGGACAGGATAGGCAAAAATCAGGGTAAGATTTGCCCTGCTAAATCCCTCTACCCCAGACCTTGTTGATATTCTAGATACATCATTACATGTAGCTAGTATTACTTGTGATCATAACTGGCAGGTCATGACACCATTACAGGTCTGGTACATGTGACATCTAATTACTGGACAAACAATGTGAAGGTTATAAACATATTCATGATGAAAGTACAACCTATATACATATACATGTAGTATATACACACACACGTGTATTTACATGAATGCTACCAGACCAGTGACCTAAAATTAGAACAATTACTGATAACCCTTCTTGACATGGTTTTATAGGACTCAAGATTATCTTCATTTTTGCAGCAGTCTTTGTCGGAATGTGGAACAACATGATTAATCTTAGAACTTGGTTTCATGATTCATCAACACTGAGTTTCATGTGTACAATGTATAAAGTTTTCAAAAGAAGCTTAATTTTCCATTGTTGATTGTTTAATTCTTCAAAGCCTGCCTCTCCCTCACATCTGCATGCTAAATGTACTGATTTGATACTTGTAACAACATATAGCAAGATTGAAATCACAAGATCAAAATGTCAGAAATATAGCATTTGCCGTTTGTTTTCCAAATCCATGCCAGCAAGTAGCAGTACCTAATGTCACTAAAGATAATTGGTAAATTAACTCATCAACAACTGAAGTCACAATGGGACAGGTCCATTTCAAAGAATGGTTCAGTTCACTGCCATCATTCAGGGTGTTGTATGATTTAGAATCAAAACTTTATCAGAATTTTACATACAATACAAACTTGTTCACTCCTGAATCATGACAGTAGAATATATTACTTATTGCTTTGGGTGAGTCTAAATGTCACCAAATCGGCTGATAAGTTAGTTTCTACTCCAGCAATAGTCCCTGTCATATGTCTAAATTTGATGCACTTCATTTTTAGCTCAAAATACATGTAAGTACATGTATATAATTATATATATTTTTAGCTTGTTAAAAAATAAATGAAAAAAAGATTGACAAATACTTAAGATCATCATTTATAGGTAACATTGCAAACATTGAATTTTATGAAATTTAATCACTATTTTACTATCATACATGTAAATAGGCATATAATGGTTAAAAATACATCACTTTATTAAGAAACACTGGAGTGAATACCTTTACCATCTAGGGAGCTATATAAGTGTTTCTTAGATAAACTACTGCTATATAAAAACATAGAGGTTTCCCTTGAGCACAAACCCTGCATGACTGTCACAACAAAATAGCACACCCCGGTTCAATTTTAAAAGTAAAAATAAAATGTAGTTTTTTGTCCAATCAGTTCATTACAAGATACCTATATGTACCCTAATGAAAGACAACTCTTGCAAATGGGAGGTTACTCTGTATTTCGAAACTAGAAAATATATAAACCAAAGACTTAAAAAAAGAAGTGATTGATCCACCATAAAGCATTTGTCAAAGAAATAAAAGTCTTGGTTTTTTTTTGGACAAGACTTTAACTCACCAACCTTAAATAAATGGCTCAGACTAGCCCAAATGTGTCTTTAGTGATGAATGGGTTAAAACATGGCCCTGTTTCAGGATAAGTGTGGCATGCTATTTCAAAGAACCCAAAGTTTGAAACCCCATTTTTCTCAAGTCTATACATATGTAGCACAAGTAAAATCTTATGACACTTCATCTAAATTGGTGACATCCCCATATTTAAGTGAAAACATTCTGAACAGGACATGCATGTAAACAATGTGAATACATTATACATGTACGTGTAAAATATTGTACTCGGTTGTATTTACCTGTAAATGGTGAACATGTGAAGCTGAGCCAACTACGATACATCTGATAAAACATAGCTAATTTGAAGAATTAATGATCAACCATCTGCGGCATACAGCATATCGCCAAGACTTGACAGAAAACTCATTTATATGTACATAAGATTTTTGTCAGATCCAAATATGGTTAACCCTAGCTAGTTGAAGAAATAAAAGAGATATGGCCCAGACAAATAAAATCAACTTAAGTGAATAACTTGGGATCATAGGAGTGCAATGTTTATATTATACATGTACATCAATCTAGCTACATCAAATACAGTATTACATAATGTACCAGCATATTGCAAAAATAATTAAGATATGGAAAACAAGAAGAAAAAAAAACCAAGGTGAATAACTCTTAAAAGTAATGGTGGTAGGGGTAAAATTTCTATATGCGACAATTTGTCTACAATGTACATAGGCCTATGGAGAAGTACTTAAGATACATACATGTATATATACAATGTGCCTACAAAAATTATCAGTGCTCCAGATAACTTTCTGATCACTTGGGTACAATACCCATCATTTCCAAAGGCAGTACATACCCGGTAGATACTTTTACGAAAAGAATTTCTATAAAGTAGGTATTTTCTGATTCTGTTGCCAAATTGTGATTTCCATTTATTTTACTGTAATGACATGGCTGCTAAATTACCATTGATAAATATGTGCTTAACAATATGTGCGTGTTTAACTTTCTATACAGTACTAGTATTACATGTAGTCCACACATTAAACTATGAAAACTACAGTTTGTTTGTTTAACGTCTCACTCTAGAATATTTCACTTATATGGAGACGTCACCAAATGCCGGTCAAGGGCTTCAAATTTTGGCCTATGCTCAGCATTTACGGCCACTGAGCAGTGAGGGTTCTTTAACATACCGACACCAACTGTGACACGGGACCTCGGTTTTGACCGTCTCATCCGCAGGACAGGAAACCAACCTGTCGCCGGCTGGACTCGAACTCACAACCTCACGGTCAAGAGTCGAGCGTGCTACAGAATGAGCCAGGCCGACTCATGAAAACTATAGAAAAAATACCTGAAGATTATCTACTGTCTAGGACTGGTCTATTATAATATGGTCTATACTGTTGAATGACTTGCATTTGCTGTTTCGTGTTTTATGCCATATGTCCACAGACTTACATGTACAGTAAAACCTGCTTTAGCAACCACCTGTATATAAACACCACCTGGTCATAAAGACTTGCTATACCCAATAGTACCATTTGTGGACAAATCAACCTCTGTATAAAGACCACCTCCCTATAAAGACTGGTTACGAATACAGCTTTTGTTGTATACTTAAGGGGGTTTTATATACATGTACAAGTTTCATTGTATGTTATTTATTCCTTGTCAGACATTGATCTTTTTGTGTGAATTACTAATAAAGATATGAAAACTATTGCTGATGAGAGGTGAGACACTCTAATTTTCCATTCCCATCACTGAAATGGTTTAAAATGTCTATATTAACCCATCTGGCCTATAGTTAATAAGTTGTTTGATACATTTAGAAATGGAATACTCATTATACTGCAGTGAATATGAATCAATATATTTATACATAACAGTCATAGGCAAAGCAAAGCAATACATTTTGGAATTTGAATTTCAAACTCAACGGTAAAGTCAAGGTAAATGCGAGGTCACAACATGATATACTGCATCATATGTACATGTAACTCTACCAGGTTTTCTTAAAAATGAGCTTAACACAACAGCTGAACCAAACTGATGACCCAGACAGACTTTGTCTGGCAGGGTTTCTGTTGACGAGATGTCCAGAAACAGACCACTTGCTGCAGTCTACTTGTTAAGCATTCGACACCAGGTACTGGGTTATACCAAAACTTTGAAAAAAATAAAAGTGTCTTTTCCTTTTGCAAAGTGTTCAGCATATGAAGTAAAAGCCATCTATCTTTCAGATGAAACTTAAAACCGAGGTCATGTGTCACATTAGGTATGGCACAAAAAAGAACCCTCAATACATTGGCGTCATTCCATAGCACAGGTCAAAATTTTTGGCACTCCACATAAAGTTGGTGACATCTCAATATAAGTGAAAAATTTCTGATGGGATGTAAAACAACAAACAAACAAACATAAATAAAAACCATTTTATTAGTCTAGTACTGGTTAGGTCTATAACATAATAAGAGTTAAGACTAGGAAAGATGTGTCCCTTGTACCCAGTTACCAACAGTCAAAGACTTAGGTGTATCACTATGCATTTTTGTACAGATTAAAAACTCATAGTTTTTACCAAGGCTGTGAAATAGGTGTCGGGATGTTTTGCTCCAATTACAGTTTCGCACCGGAGCGAACCATTCCAACATGTGTACACAATTGTGTGTTTATTTTCTTTTTTATATGATTGCCCTTTGAAAATAAGTATGGTAGATATTTCAGTTTACATATTTGTAACAAAGTACAGTGACTATGTGTTGTCTTGTGAAAGTTCTGTCATTGTGGTTTTAGTGATTGATTGATTGATATATATATATATATATATATATATATATATATATATATATATATATATATAGAGAGAGAGAGAGAGAGAGAGAGAGAGAGAGAGAGAGAGAGATAAATTTTTACATACACCCATTTACTGACAGCAAGAATCAGCAGAATGTCACTCTGTATGGAAAAATTTTACAATCAAAATATTTTATTCATAGTTTTTACATTAAACTAATGTAAAAACCATGAATATAACTTTTTACATTAAACCATGGTAAAGTGCTATATTCGTAACCGGAGGGTCACAGGTTCAAGCCTTGGTGGAGGCGACTGGCTTTTCCTTTCTATCAGGTGAGACAGTAAAAACTGAGGCCCCGTGTCACACTAGGTGTCAGCATGTTAAAGAACCCTTACTGCTTAATCGCCATAACTTGGCATAAGTGTCGAGGTCAGGTCAAAATTTGAAGCCCTTTATCGGCATTTGGTGATGTTTCCATATGAGTGAAAGATTCTTGAGTGGGACTTAATATAACAAATACATCAAACCAACGATATACATGTACATATGTATAAAGGCTTTATATATCTGATTAAACCCATCTACAGGTATTTTTTAAACATATCAATATAATAAAGAGTTTTTCGGTAATTATCATACCAAATATTATAACTAAGTTCCTGTTTGTAGGTCAACCATTTAACTTTTTTCAGGGAAACTAATTACTGTATAATTTCACTTTTGATGTTAAATTTCTAGTAGGAACTGGCACTTAAAATGCTCATTGTTCTTCACAATATTTGCTAAATTTAGCAAAAAATGGTACTTGAAGAAAAGCTCCGGACATTCTTACAAATAGCATTACCTCTATAAGAAAAAATAAATATAGTAAATATAAAAAAAAAAAAAAATAAAAACATGAAATTCAAACTTATATTTTCTGAATTATAATGAAATATTATATACTATAGTGACGAAACATCCTGGGGCAAATTGGTGATTGGGGCGAAATGGCAACATGGCAAATTGTTCCCCTTTTGTGAAACATATTGAACACTCCTTCAAATCAATGAAAATATTTGTCTCTTGTATACATTCCTAACATTTCTCATTAAATTCCCATGTACTCCTTGTTACTGGAAACATATGCTGGCACTGAAGTGATTATCCACTGAATTGACCATGTATGTCTTAATGATATAATATCCATACATTAAGGGCAGTGAGGTTATATGTTGCATTACCCACAAATAAGGACCGGTATACCATACTGATGTCCATATACATCTTAAAAAGCTGTATATAACCAGTAGCTTTATTTGATTATTATGAGAATTATAACTTTGACATAGATCAGTATTCTTTTATGAATATTAACTGTAGAGGCGACATATTTGTAACAATGAGACTATTGATATGTTTTGTTGGTTAATCTCCCCAAAACAGCTGGAATTGATACCGGTTTCTATGGTATCAAATATTTCTTAACCAAGACGAAGTACAAAGATATACAAGTTGGGCGAACGGTCTTTTTATGATAAGTTTCATTGTAACTGTTACTTGGACACGAAATAAACAAAATTTCGAATTACTCATAAAAACATTTGACCAACAATAGAACGAAGTTTTTGGAGCTGTGGTGAAATCCGAGTTTTCGGAATTCACCTGCTCTTTTACTTACCTCTACATCTGGTTCGAAGTATTCATCATCAGATATATCCTCGTCCCTCTCCGGGGTATCGTGTAATTCTAGGTCAAACACTCCCGCCATCTTATCACATTTGTTTACTTTTAAAAAACTTAAAATCAAGTTAAAATATGTCTCAAAACTTCACATTTCACTCATGAATACTGTCTATGCGGTATCGAGTGTTCACCGAGGGATTCCGTGTGATGTCAAAAATCACGTGAACAAGCACTTCCCCTCTCTAATGGGCCAATCACAAACAGCAAGAAATTAACGACTAACTTGCGTCGATATGACAATGAATGGGATTGGTTTAAGTGCACGTGTTAGCGTTTTTCGAGACGCCTCAGGTAGGCCAAAGACGATTAAATCATAGGTTGTGATTCAATTGTTTCTGCATTTTCCCTCCAATTTCTGGAAATAACTCAATACGATAACATCTACAGATATATTTGTTACAGAAAATTATAATAATTGTGAAAAATATTATTAAATTCTGAATTTGGAATATAACAAAGGTGAAGGAAGGAAATTATTTGCAATAAATTTACTTTCGTAATAGCTATTTTTGTAAACAAAATTTATTTCCTATTTTAGTAGACTCTACTTAGGCTGAATAACAAAAAATATAAAGGCCTATACAGAGACACATTTTTTATCAATTCCTTTAAATTTTGTGAAATAGGCTTGAGAAACCCAGTAAGACAATTTTTCACTTGCACAACTCATAAATTCAACAACATACCACACTGGACCTGACCTTATTTTCACAAAATATATAAGAACATAAGATTTTTATGTCCGTGTATAGCTCTTATTTGTTATTGTTAAAGTAGGAGAAATCGATTTGGGGTGGGGTGCACCACTAGGGCCTATGGCCAACTCTATCAAGGCGGTTGTTCAAGATTTTTTTCAACACCCTTTTATAAACATTTTTAATATTTATCAGTTTGGGTCTAATTACTTTACCTAAGAATAATTATATCGCAGGTGATGCAATATAGTCATTCTATGGTCTATAGCCAAACCTGTCGCCTGGAGGTCAAACTTTAAAATTGGAATGGATTTCCTTAAATAATTTCCACAAACAATTATATCTTTGCACGGATTCTTCTTTTTTTTTGTATTGGTTTTCGAATGGCTGACTCGTTGTCTCTGCTGTTGGTGTGTACATGGCAGACAATAATCGGTCCGCCTACCTATAGCCTAACAGGGCATACGATGAAGAGCAGCTAGGTATATGATTTAAAACTAGCACGAATGTCCTTTGTATTAGATGAGAGAACAGACATTAGCAACTTCGTTTGTCCTATTATAATTGTCTTATTGTGTAAATAGATACAATCAGAGACATACACAGGCCTATCCTATATATGTCTCTGATACAATTATTTAGTTTATTACACTAGTTATTTTCCTGCATTATTTTAGGACAGTTCAACAAATAACAAGTAGTCTAGGTTTACGGATTAAACTAGCGCCGGATATTGTGTAAGTACTCAGCGTACATGTTGTTTCCGACTTTACATCTATATGCATAATTTTTCACTTGTATCGAAATGTCATAGAAATATCACTAACTCGATATGGCTACGAAGCAACTCCTGAATGCAATCAGTGTTTTGTAATTTGCCACGCAGACAACCGGAAAAAAGTAACAATTTATGTAGGAAAAAATGTCACAAAGAATAAAAATCACAGCTTTATTTTGCCATGTGCTCCCGTTTTCCTTTTTCAGTTTTAAGAGACTTTGTCAATCTTTCTGCCATTCTGTCGGGGACAAATTATGTACAAAGATTCTGAAGAAAGTATTTTCAGGCAAATCGAACCTGCATGGAATTTTCTGCTTGCAAGTCAATCGCTCTGTACCTAGGGCAAATCGTTCTTAAGTCAACTCGACAACCAGCCATGGTTTGATTTTTTTTTTTATTTGATTTTTTGTTTTACGCCATACTAAACAATTTTTCAGTCATATGTTTATTGGTGGAGGAGAAACCCCGGTTACCCGGGTAAAGACCACCGACCTACCGAAAGAATTCCAGCCATGGTACTATCCTCATAAATTCCCTAAGAAATTCTCTCATGAACCCTATTTGTCTCTGAGCTTTGTGGAATAGTGCGGTTAGCATATGAATACATAAATTTCCGCAATAATCGCTCTTATTTCCATAAGTTATGAACAAACATAATTTTCCCGTTACTTTCCCTATATAAAACGATATTTTGAAATGATTTCCCCGACTTCATTTACAAGACAACAGTCTCCAAGTTTAAAATCCCACTTCATTTACAAGACACCTTTCTCCAAGTTTTGAATCCCACTTCATTTACAAGACAACATTCTCCAAGTTTTGAATCCCACTTCATTTACAAGACAACAGTCTCCAAGTTTTGAATCCCACTTCATTTACAAGACAACAGTCTCCAAGTTTTGAATCCCACTTCATTAACAAGACACCTTTCTCCAAGTTTTGAATGATACATACAAATTCCTCTTGTGCTATTTTTATGCATACCCGATTGTTAATTTAGAAAGAACAAAACTGTTGCTTGATGAAAGTTGCAAGACCATTTCTTTCTTTGTTCTTAGTAAATTATACCAGAGACTGTGAAAATATTTGTTAAAATTTTGTTTACTTTTAGTGTCACACCATCAGCGATTGGTGGAAATAAAGTACATGTTTTTAGCTAAAAGAAAAGAAAAGTTTACCAAAACTTACCCAGGTGATCGAATTAAAAAGTATATTTACACAAAAATAATTGGAAAATAGCGTTTATAAACGCGGTAATGTATCTCATTAGATCTCTTTATCGTGAGTTTTATTATTTTTAAATAAACCGAATTTACGGTATAGAGATTTCAGAAATAAAAATAAATAAAAATTAAAAACTTCATGATACAAAAATGTGTTAACTACATACACAAGTGTTATAATGTATATAGTTATTCGACATTAATATTCTATTCTCCAACATACACCGCACCGAATGATAGCAAATAAACTCCAGTAATTACAATAAGAAGTATTTCTCTCCCATTCCTTCATCAAAGTAGTTATGATACAATTATTAAGCTAAATACCTTCAAAGTAGTTCACTTTGAATGACGACTCAAGATGACCGGTCAACAGGGGATGCTTACTCCTCCATAACACCTGATCCCACGTCTGGATTTTCCGGAGGTCCGTAATCGTCCAAAGTTCACCAAATATGTTTACTATGTTTTGGCCCCTGATGATTAATACTTTGGTATCTGTGCTTTTATGTTTTGAGACAATCACCGCGAACCGAGTTTGTAGTATTTTATCTACCATTTTGCTGTTTTCGAGAAATTCTAATTCCCAAATTTTGCTGTTTGAATTTTATATTTAATTACTTGTTATTAGGTATCTGCCAATACCTTTGTAAACTAAAGGTATAAATATCTTACCTTTTGTGTTTTTGGTCCATAAAATTCTATATTAATCCGTAAAAAAAAAATCATTTTGGACTGATAACATTTCTTCTAAATCAGCCGCTAGGTTTCTTTAGTCGTGTAATGTTCAAATAAGACTTTAGTCATTTTGTTGAAGAAATAAACTTTATTACCATGATTGCAAAATATGTAATGGATAGAATGAAAAGAAGGGGCGAATTGGGGAACACTTGATGCAAAGTGATCCGAGCATTCGGGGAGACTTCGGGAAAGAGTGTTTATGTTGAAGAGGATTAGGAAATAAAAGAGGGTACATTCGTTACAAGGATAGCAATCTGGTGGAGGCGTATGACAGACCGACATCCTCTAAATCTCCTAGAAAATCAGAATTATTTGCATTTTTCATGAACTGTAGATACAAAAAGTATTTAATAACACAGAAACATTCAACGGAAACGACATACAATCGTTGTCTAAACATTTTGAACTATAACAAACAATACTGAATAAAGTTCAACACTGTTTACCACAACCCTATTTGACTACATTGTACTTTTTGCTTACGTTTTTTTTTTTTTTTTGCCTTGATGATTTATCCTCTTTTGTAGAATAAAATCTTTTCTTTGGTGCTGGAGCTTGTTGTGGTGCGGGAAACAGCGTTGCATAATACTGACGGTCTACATTTGGCATGGAGTTGTACATACTACGGATGTTATTTTCTTTCTCTTTGGAATCTTTGGTTGTATGATTTTCCTGTACACATTTGGAGATATCTCCCGATTACCGCGAGTTCACTGACCTCTAATGCTCACTTCTTCCAAATCGCCATAAAAATGTTTTATACTCTACAAGGCAGGACTTTTGAGACTAGACTTTGATATATTTGAGTTTCGAGAAAGGAACTTAAGAAAGGCACTTAAGGAGATAAAGCAACTTTTAAAAAATCGTTGAAGTTCTTTTCTTGAAGCCGTATAACCACAGATTTATCAGGTCTAACTCTTTTCATTACTCTAAACAAACTAACATGGTTATAGACTTCTGAAACCTTTGTTGGTGATGGTTGTGAATACTGTCCACTTCCTGAAATGCTGAGTGGCCAGGAGTACAGAATTTCTGTGTTCTGCTTATGACATTTGGAATGCTGAGTGGCCAGGGGTACAGAATTTCTGTGTTCTGCTTATGACATTTGGAATGCTGAGTGGCCAGAAGTACAGAATTTCTGTGTTCTGCTTATGACATTTGGAATGCTGAGTGAACAGGAGTACAGAATTTCTGTGTTCTGCGTATGACATTTGGATTGTCAGTCAAAAACCTCTTTATTGCTGTTGTTACAAATCAATTTCTGTTTTGTGCTACACAGTTATCAGCCCAGAGAGTGGACTCTTGTGCAGGATAGTCACAAGTGCACTAGTAATTTCGTTACCCCCGCACCCAGCGGTGCCCTCGCACCAGACTGTATTGTAGACTTCTTTTGTGAGCGAGAAGTGCGCTGTCAAATTGAAGACACTCAACTTTCTCTTTCAGAAAACGTTCGGCACATTATAGCTCTGGGGCATGTTAGCAGAATTTGCAAACCAAAGCAAATAACCGCCATCTTTTTGTCGGAACTGTTTCTATCTCACCCTGGTATATTAGATTATCTGCAATATATAAATACCATAATCAAGCTAAAAAGGGATACCAGTATTACTTCTTAAATGTGGAAAGTTGACAACACGATAGCCGAAATCATATCATTTGTCGTAGAGCTTGGTTGTTTCTTTCCCTGTCTGTGTTTATAGTAAGAAAATATCCTAGTAGGAAGCTTATGTACTTGATTCTGTGGTTTCTTTCATATCAGTTGTCCGATTCACATAAGATGACAGGACAGAGTGGCCTTTTGATTATCATGCGGATGATTCTACTCATCTTTGGGTTAAGACAATTAAGCTACACGGCAAAACCATTTTATTCCTCATTGGGTACTCTCTTATGTTTAGTGACAAGTAAGAACGATTACTCTTGTCAGTGTATGTCATGATTTATCACCTAAAATTTTAACTCGTCCAGGTCAAGAAAGGATTCACGGGATTCAACCCCACCAGGTTATATCGATTTTAATGTAGTTCAATTGGATATTTCGAATTCAGATACGTTTGGAAATTGTCATTATTAACTGACAAAACGTTGTCGACATATATAAATGCCAAATTAAAGACCACAGTATTTTTTTCTTCTTTTGATTCAGATGCTTCTGAATGATGTCTGTTCCATATGAAAAAAGTGCCAGGACGGCTGATAAATTGATACAATTGGTTCCCATTGAAATACAGTCGATTTCTTAAAGACCTGGTCTTCAAACATAGCATATATACAGTATTATCTGTTAGAAAATCCAGCACCTTTTTATATCAATTCTGTGGGGTTTTTTGTAATGATTCAGAATGGTGTTGGACAAAATAAGTATCATGACTAGACATTCAAATATCTTGTACCATTTTAGTGAAAAAATAAACAGTTGTTGATGATACCAAATGATGTTTTATATATATATATATATATATATATAATACCAATCTTATAATAATTGATTAAGATTCTCCTTCTTTGCTGGCTTGATAAAAAGTTCTTCCAACTTTCTGGGATTCTCTTCTTTCATGCAGCTCATGTACCTCTAAGAACTCTATATCAGTCTTTTGCATTTCTACAGTGATCGAATCAATTCCCGATGACTTTCCATTCCCTAGCTTCTTAATCTACCCCCAGTGGTTCGTTGACTGATATATCCTCTATACCATTACATCTTATTCGATTTCATCTTTGTCTGTTACAGGATTATCCGGCTCCTCTCTATTCAATGCCCTTTTGACGTGTCCTTTCAATCTTGATATGACTTCCGTACCTCTACTAATGTGGTTGCCAATTTCGTTAGCCAGGACTGCTACACTTACTCTAGGTCTTTCATTGAACGTTGTTATTTTAGAGTCCATAAAATGTCGTCATATGTTGGCGTCTTGCTGTGTCTTTTGCATTGCTTGCGATGTTTTCGATCTATTTCTTATCTGTTTTTAAACTTTTAACTTCCATGTCTTTATCCTAGTAATTCTCTCTTAACTGTTCTTTGGCTCACTGAGTGTATACAAAGTAAAAATGAAGAATCGAAACTAGAGTCCATTAGAACACGACGAATTAGATGTGCAAATGGTCTCAGCATGAAGAACAATTGCAAATCCCAAACGGGATAGGACCAGGTGTCCGGAAGGTGTCAGCGAACCCTGCTGGCATGCCACACCCGTTGCAAGCGTTCCATGGAAACCTTTCTAGTTCGATGAACGGGTCAAATTCGGTGAAAATGTCAAGTTTGGTGAAAATTTCAAGTTCGGTGAAAAGCACGATTGGCGAAAGGGAGTCACTGTCTGTGGTTGTGCTCCAGAATACTATCTAATATCCCTGAGAGGGGGGACTTCATAATATTCAACAAGATCCCTGTATCAACCATAAAACTTTTTAAACGACGATATCAAACGTTCAACAATGTAAACTTGTGTAAGTAGTTTATTGGCGAGCCGCCTCGCTCTCAGAATAAAACATTCATAAGAAAAGCATGCCCCGGCATAACGTATAAGTTGTGTAATGAAAACACCATAGGCAGGAGAAGGTGGAATATTACTACTTACAAACGGGAAGTTTGTGATATGGAAATTGAAATCGTCGCGTTTGTCATAAAGGGAGATGTGAAGTTGACCGTTCTTTCCAATCGACAGGAGTAAATCTAGGTCAAATGCAGATGTGTTGCTCTCCGTCTTTTCATTGATCTCTAGCTCAGGATTTTCTTGTTCATTTCATCTCTTTCGTCTACATGCTTCAACGAGGCTTCACTGATGGTTTCTTCTTCTTCTTCTTCTGTTTCGTCGTTTTCTTCTTCCTCTGTGTTCTAACCAACACACTTCCGCGATCTCTGTATATACCTTCAGAATTTTTTCTCAACTTAATCCCTTTCTTCAAATTCTAACTTCTCTAATACCGGAAATATGTTTTTCACACTGTGATGTTAAACTTCCTCACAGTTTCACATAAGATGGCGGGGTGGAGTACCTTTTGATTATCATACAGATGATTCTACTGAGTTTTCGGTTATGACAAGCTGCACAGGAAAAAAGTTTTATTCCGAACTGGATACCCTCTTATTTATGGTGACAAGTAGGAACAATTACTCTGGTCAGTGTAATTTTTATGCCTTATTACCTAAAATTTATACTCGTCCAGGTCAAGAAAGGGTTCGAACCCGACACAGACGGGAAATTGGCAACTAAGCTATACGAGAAGCGCGACCATTTCGGCTTTCCCATCGTAAATTTCCCACATTTAAGTAGCAATATCCCATAGTCACCCGCATATGGAGTTTATATTTCACGAATGATCCAATGTGCCAGGGCGTGTTCAACATGTAAACATTTCATATACTGATGTAAACTACTCACTGACAAATTGTTGACACAGGGACATAGAAAACCGCGTTTGGTGTCGGCGTCCCGCAAATTTTACGGTCGGTATAATAGTGTTGTTTGCGATTGCTCTGTTTCGCTGGGTGAGGTGTTGAGTTGCATTTTCTTTGGCGATTGTTAAGACGTCTGTACCAATTGAGACGAGGATTCGTTCCCTACGTATTTCATTTGGACTTGACTGTGGACTCGCAGCGGATGTGATCGGTCGACAGGGGATGCTTACTCCTCCATGGTACCTGATCCCACCTCTTGGGTTTCCAGAGGTCCGTGTTTGTCCATTTTTGCCGGATTTGTATATGTGTCCTGGACATACTAAAGATTTATACTTTGGTATCTGAGATTTTACTATACCTTATCCTTTCACATTTCTTCTCCTATCGTTTTTCCTCTGTCTGACTGTTTTGCATACTGGGTAATGGTCACTTTTAGTATCTGCTGATCTGAACACCCTAGTGTCATTCATTTAATTCGTTCAGGTAACACAATCTTACCTAAACTTTCACCATTGAATGCATGGTGTCATTAAATACTTTGACATTCATATCTCCAGTGATTATCAACATGCCATGTCTGTTCCTTCTTTCCCATCCATCTTGCAGTCTCATGTAAAACCCGTCCATTGAATGATCTTCTGTATCCTTTGTTAGAGCATATATCTGAACGACTGATAACTTGATATGTTTGGAAAAGAAAATTGCTTGGATAATCCTTTCACTTACTGTGATTCAATATATTACATCAGTATAGCAACTTCTTCCCCGTAATGTTGTCGTTCCTTCCAGAGCAGATGTTCATCTCTCCCTTTGTAACATAGGGTTCACCTGTCCAGTCCAACGGGTTTCACCGATACCCATGGTGTATTTGTCAGGTCTACCCGTCACTTTCTTTGCTACCAGTGCGACATTACAAACCATGTACAGTGTTCATACATTCTTGTTGCATATCTTCATTGTGCATTTCGTTATAGTCTCCTCTAGTCTGCTCGAGGGTTTCCTCCTTCCTCCCATGGTGTTATGGGGGTCTCTGCTGTTCCTTAGGTTTGGTAGGTGTGCTCTATTTCTGATTTCCATAATAAATTCTGTTTGCAAGAGAATGCTATTAAACTGTTTCTCTCTTGGTGTCAAAGGATAAGGTGGCGATTCCATGGTCAACATGTGACTGAATATTTGAATGGTAACACTATATGAATAATCATTGTTTACTATTCTTTTAAATATGCATGTACATGTACGTATTTAAAAAAAACTCAGACACCAAAGTATAAATCATTTGGATGCCCAGGATATAGGTACAAATCTGGTATAAATGGACAAACACGGACCTCTAGAAATCAAGAGGTGGGGTCAGGTGCCATGGAGGAGTAAACATCCCCTGTCGACCGAACACATCCGTGAATCCACAGTCAAGTCCAAATTAAATACGTGAGGAACAAAACCTCGTCATAAATAGTACTGACGTCTCAACAACCGCCATCGAACATTTAACTCGATCAACATTAGAGTAATCGCAAACAAGCCTATTATTTGCGGAACATTGACATCAAACGCGGTTTTCGATATCCCTGTGTCAATTATTTGTCAGTGAGTAGTTTACCTCTGTATATAAGATTATTTGTGAAATATAAACTACACATAACTGTTCAAAACGACAGGTACTGTGAACAGGTCTCTCTTAGTGTTCCTTGCCCATGAACCCATTGTTTTATTATTATTATTATTTTACATGTATTACATTATAAGTTTGTGTTATACCAGGGAATATGGTCAAACAACAGCGTAACCGCATTTGGATATATTCCGTGGTTTGGTCATATCCCCTGATATATCTCAAAATGATGATGTTTTGATGAAATGGATAAAGAATATAGGTAAAAATATATACGGAAAAAACCAAACAAGTGAACATGGATAAGGGGCACAAGAGGGCCTATCCACAAGGAACTGTGTTCAAAACTCACCAAGTGAAAAAGTCATGTAGCTGAATTATTGCGGAAAGTCAAGCTGGAATATAAAAATAGTGCTTCTCGAAACGAATCGTGTAAAGGACACTGAATAAAACCCCGCAATCGGATCCCCTCTGTTAGTATAGAAAACATCTGTTGAAAGAAAAATAGATGTGCCAACAACAAACAAATATAAAGTTAAGTAATGATAACGGTCTCTAAAACACAACATGGTATGCTGGAGAGAAAAAGGCGGAAAGCACATTTGTGGTTTGTCCTTAAAGCAAAGGGCCATCGGCTGTGTTTACCAAAAAATATTTCTATTTTTTTCTATTTTAGATCTACTTAGATTGATAGCCAATACAATAACAAATAATAGTTATATACAGGCATAAAAAAATCTAATAGTCATATATATTTTTGTGAAAATAAGGTCAGGTCCAGTTAGGTCGAATTCTGCCCCGATTTTAAGTTTGTTTGTTTGGTTTTTTTTTGTAAAATAAGGTGAATTTCTGTCCTTCAGAAATTCGGCTTAAATATTTGAATGAGTGTATTAAAAAACAACAATGTTGAAAATGAGATAAACACAATCACACACCTCATCCCCTACTGTATCGGCTTTATTCATTTATCGCTGACTGGACGGTTCCGAAAGTTTCATTGAGTGTAGTTCGGGCTTTTTACTTACGGGTACGGTATTCATAGAAAAGTGTATGTTTAATGATCTCGTGTTGCATTCAAACAGGGATAATATACTGGATCGTAAAAATAATAATCTTATATCATTCTTTAAATTAAACTTTCATTTTAATTCTTACGGATAAATCTTTGGCCTGCTTTTGAATTTGAATTTTTAATATTTGAATAAACTAATAGAAATTATGTGTTGTGCATCAAATAGGCCAATTGCACAACCAACGATGGCGGAACATGTGGCGGTATCGGTATGTCTGTTTAGCAGTATTTTGATAAATATGTTCCAAGTTTGACTGATGATTGTCACTGATGGATGATTTGAAATTAATTTGTTAATTTATTTGCAGACTGTCGACGTATTGAAGACATTTTCGCAACGAGTAACAACTTGTAGTACTAAGGAGCGGATTGGTCTGCTAAATGACGTTTGTCAATGCATTGGCCAACCCAGTAAGTACCACTGTTTTGGGCTTTAACCCGAATGGTCGAATCACAGATTTTATGTTGAAACATAGAACATTCAGAGTGATTTACGAATGGAAAGTTAATTCCGATATCCTAAGGTTGCTCATTTTCGCTTTTATTTCCTTTCAATTGGTTTTCAATATAATGTGGGTATGTTTTCGAGGTAGAAGCCTGCACTGACACTTGTCACTTGGCTGTTAAACAGACTTTCAATCATGCAATTAAATTATTTGCACCTCAGCAAAGCAATAATAACCGACGTAATGCACACATTTAGAGAGGGGTGACAATGGATTATGAGCAAAGATAAAAAAGTGTTTTATAGTCTGACTGTCTGAGTCAAATTAGGTGATCAAAATAAAATCGTTGATAGCTACTACTTAAATTTAACGTATCCTATGCATACTGAGTAATTTATCTATGCCCATGACAAATAAAATTAAATCCATTTTGTACTAGATATTCGCACTCAAATTACCCCTACAGGAATTTTACATAGGTAATGGCGACCATCTGTCGAAGATTGAGAGCGGAAGTGAAAGAAAGGGATTCCAGGCTAACACTATACTATGGCTCAAATGTCAAGAAGTTCATATCAGCTGTATTTATGAATTAAATAAAAAGACCTGTAGTCCCAACTCTTAATATATTCATTCAAAATGATGCCGGAAATTTTTATCGCTTGAAACGGATATGCATTTTTTCCTTCAACATTGAAATACATACTCGACGAAATATGGCCTCTGCAGCTACGTCATTTTAACCGCAGCTATTGTATACCACTGGTTGATGAAGTAATACACAAAGATTCTTGCGGAGGTACGTTCGGAGTATTTTGAGATTTATTATAATAAAGTATGTGAAACTTCCGAGAATATACAAAGACTGCGAAACTATGAGTGTCGATTCATTTGCCAAAATTGTTAAAGTTAAGACATTCTACACATAATTTTTCTTAAAACTGTAAAAGTTTCTTAAAAGTTTCACGGGATTTTCAAAGAACAATGTTATTTTAAATGGGGTACTCAGTTAATTGACTGTGCAAGCAATGTGCCAGATCAATCTGAAGAATTTCGTGACACGTCAGCAGTTTGTGAGATCACATACTGCTCCCTGTTTACGTTGACATCTACGTGCCGCCATATTAGACGGTGAAAATCCATAGTAATACCCGTGTACTTTGAATTATCGACATATTTGAATTTACGGTTTTAGAACAAACCATTTCTTAAGCGACAAAACAATCTGGAGGGTCGAAACATTATTGAAATAATTGTTTTATGTAGAAATTTATATTTTGTTTAGAAACACGTTCAAATTCTTGACTTTTGAGCCATACTATAGATGAAATCATTCATACCTGCCAGCCCTCCCATTTTGTGCAGGAAACTCTTGAACAAACATTGAAATTTCGGAAATTTCCCGCTTGCCAGTCCGCTTCCGGTTGGAAGTATAAATTCTCCCACATTGGGATATTTTAACCCTGCAATGACCCACAAGTTAAAGTTGGAACCAGGCAACAAGATTTTTGCAAGTATAAATGTCAGTAGAAGTACAAACATTCGTCATTTCAAAAAGCTTAAGTTTCGAAAGTGATCCATTTCCTTCTATTTGTAATTTAAAACAAATTTCTGAAAACAATTAGAAACAAAAATAATTGTTTTATTGATAATTCAACACGTTAATCTTTACCTTATGGGTGAAAATGTCACAAAACACATCGTGTGTTGGCTGCTGTTGCTTGCAGTTTATGGAGGAAGTGGAATTTGGGTGTTAAATGAAAAAACCTATACCGAATGGAACTGAATTTCAGGATGTGTTAAAATGATAATACATGTAACACTGTATCGTGTATAAAGTTGTAAAATCTTAATTAAATGTAGGTGAATGGTAAAAGTAAAATTAGTTATTGTAAATAAAAGTTTTAATGAAATACATAAAAAACAAAATCCAAATATGACATGTTATGAGTATTGTCCAGATTCTGGAGTATTGAAAACAGCTTGTCTATAATATAAATATGAACTGAAGAAATAAAGTATATCTATTAACTCTCATTGATATTTTGTAATGTATGTAGTGTACAGATCATATATTTAGGCTAAAAATATCATCCACGCAAAATCTCCTCACTGAAGATTTCAGAGGTTGGCAGGTATGATCATCCAATAGACGTGTTTTCAGAACTTTTCAAGTATTGTATGCCTAATGGTATTGTGAAAAGAAAGGTTGCTGTTAATACACAATCACTGATTCCTTACAACAATAATATATTTGGAGTTATTCCCCTTCATATAACTCTTGTCAAGAGAGGCGTGAGTATATTAATGATTACTCACACGACCCAATTTATTGACATAGCATGGATAACACAGAGGTGCCGTAGGAAGAGTATTTTCAAAAATTGAAGAGAACAAACAAAGAAAAAAGTGTAGAAGGATATATATTTTTGTTTTTTATTTATATCAGTAAAAATATTTTTATTTTGATGATTGGTTGCTTACAGATTCATTTTGAAATTCATGACCTAATATAAATCCGACTAAAGTCCAAGTCACATTAAATGAAAAAATTAAAATTACTTTTGTAAAGCAACCAATCAACCAAATAAAAACATTTTTACTGATAACTAAGGCAATGCCTTGAAAACGAGCGCAGCTCCTTGTTTTACAAATGCGGGAAAAAGCATTCATTGGGAGTCTGTTCGCCCTCACAAAATCAACATCTGTCTGACAAAATGATGTCGCAAGTTAATTGTGACATCGAATATTTAGAATATAAGCACTTCCGCAAAAACATGACCATAAAAAGTCTCATAAACGTTTTATTTGAATAGTGTAATTGGTGAAGTGTCAGGTTGACGTGGCCTTCTTGGCTGGAAATTTTTTTTAGGCTCTATGTAGTGTAAGCTTCTGACACAATCCAGTCACCGTTCTATGTTATTTCTTTGTACACATGTTATCTATGAGTTTGCCTTTGGCCATTTGAGCTGTGCTCTCTATTAGTGAAAAACAAAAAAACATTCCATGTATTTGATTCTTCTGATGGTAGGTCAAATCTTTCAAATTTGAGGGTCCCTTCTGCCCCTCCCATCACATTTCAGAATCTTCTGTAATTCAGAAATTTCAAGTACAAAAGGAAACTGAAACTCCGAACTTGGAAATCGAAATGTAGAAAAAACCTCAGGTCAGTGATAATAATTAGCATATCAGTTATTGATCCATTGTCACATTTATATAAAATCTAACTAAGGCCATAATAAAAAAATTGCTAGATTCTCATCCATTTTTTAAAAAGTTTTGGGGCGTTGGGGGGGGGGTGCAAATTTTATTTTTTATTTTTTATTTTTTTTCTGAAATAGAATTGAAATGGAATTCGAAATGAATATGACCAATTTGAAAAAAAAAACATTGTTAAGCTTTCATAGTTTTATTTGACTTCCTGTCAAAATATAATATCACAAAGTCAACAAATTTAAACAAAATCCCATGTTTATATCTACATCATGTACATGTATGACTAGAATCACTAGATACCAAAATTGTAACCAATGTCATTCCAAAAATGAGGAATCCTACTTACATTTTTTTTTCTTGCTTGAAGGCCGTTGATACCCCTTCAAATGAGCAAGAGGTGCTGGTATATGGCATCCCATTCCTTCTAATGTATGACGATTTTCATCAATGTAGGCTACCATAGACAGACAGCCAATGTATGAAAAAGCGACTTACCAAGAGTGTCAACATTGGCACTAAGAAATCCTACAATAAGCTTTTGTAGGCATTCAATAATGTCATTCTGTCGTTTTATTTAGTCATTAACTGGACTGCTATGCTTCTCGGGTAAATGGTTTGCATTGATGCTGCAGACAAGAATACTGAATGCATCGTGAACAGGATCATTGTTGGTTTTTCAGAACCATCCGAGTTCTGGGAAAACTGAATATAGTTGCCAAAAGACAATATCGCCAACTTTGCATTCAGGGTCACATGAAACGAAAGTTCTGTCTTTAGATTTCCCAACAGTAACTGTCGCTTATCTGCCTGAAAAACTAGGTCAAACTTTCGGCCCTACTTTAAGAGATATTTTAGTGGTAAAATCAGGGGCAGAAGTCCTCCCATATATTTGTTTCGTAGCAATATGCTGTGACATTTTCACAGCAGTTTAGCGATCATTTCAACCACCTATTTCTTATCGCTGACGTCCGATATTTGTTAATATGCTTACTTGATCTTTTAGATTTATAAATCCATTGTCATTAAGTTATGACATGACATAATGCCATATCTATGAGATGTTTATTCTAGCTACCCATCGTTTTTTGTATTCACATCATCTGTCTCCATTTTGAACAGAAGAAAATCTAAGACGTTCGTTGATTGGTTGATCGTAAATGCATATTCATTATTGCGTTATAATCAACCAATCAGCAAACGTCTTAGATTTTCTTATGAAATAACGGCGAAGACCATGTTGTCTGCTTTTTAACATAAAAATAACCACCAGAAGTTATCTAAACACTGAACATTACGGAACAGAATTGGACAAGACACAGAATATTTCCGGTCGACTATATTCGTTTAAAAACGTAATTTAAAAAATAAAAAAATCGGGGCGGACGTGAAAATCGGGGTGGGCGTGAAAATCGGGGCGGGCGGAGATGAGAATCTAGGATTTTTTTTATTATGGCCTAAAGACGAGTAAACTTGCAAACATCTTCAGCATTATGCTTTTCATCAAAAGGTTACCCTGCTTTACTTTTTCAAGCATAGTCCTATATTATAAGCCTTTGTTGGTTCATATCATTCAATTTCAATGTTCAAGTGTTCCCCCCAGGCCTTTAAAGCACTGCAGTGCTATAATTTATACCATGGTACAATATATTTTGACTGTGGTGCTTTTATTCAGTAAATGAAACATCCTATATCAACAGTATTTTAAAGTAGAAAAAGTAGAGTAGTGCAAAATAATGGCCAGGATGTAATGTAACATTAACAAGAAGCTGCAAATTCATAATAAACATCGTATGTCAGCAGTACGCCAATAGGATATCCGTGTGGGGTTACATAGAAGACAGGATGTCAATTGACATGTGCTTGTTTTAGATCGGCTGCACAAGCAATTGAACTGAAAAGTCATAGAAAGACTTGCAATATGCCGATTGACTTATTGAACGTATTAGTATTTTTGTTAATTCTTGACATGTTTACTTGACTTGGAAAACTTTCATGATCTCTTGTAACTCTTCGATATATTTCTTTTTTAATACTTGTTAGTACTGCACATAGCATTTCAGACTCCTGTGCCCAGAGTGACACAGGACACATATTTTCTCTGCGAATCATTAGTAAAAATTGGAAACTAAAAATCTTGTATACGGTACATGTTTTACTAAGATAGTAAGATGAACAATTTATGAAACGTTACGTCTGTGTGAATTTGTTTGATACAGTTTCCTCACTTTATGAAAGGTGAAGTGAATAATGTTATAAAAAATTGTAGCAAATATAAATTCATGTAGATGGTAACATAAGATTTACCTCCTGTTACTTGTTACTTTATAAGTATTTGTCAAAACTTAATAATTTTACAAAACAATATAAGTATTGTACACCTGTTTGAAACGAAACTTAATGGAAATTTTACAAAACAATATCAACTTTTCTGTTTTAGTAAAATCTAGGAATCAATAAAAACTTTACCTGTTTACATCCTAGTAAAATTTAAACGATAACGATATCAATTCTAGTAAAATGGAATCAATAAAATTTATACACCTGTTTTCTGTAGCATAACCCTGTGAATTCCTGAAATTTACATTAGAAATATATTTAAAAGGTTCTAGGAAAGTTGTCATTTTAAAACACTGACTCTTGTCTCTGCACCATGTACCTTACTGTAAACATTGCCTCTACATGTGTCTGACTCCCAATAGTTGTGAGGTCAGGTTGAGCCTTTGATGTGATACTAACTAATCAAAATGGATTTGGCATGCAAACAGTGAGCAAATACTACGGAATGCCTGTTTAGTTTTGATAGGTTGTTGTTTAATATATCAAATCTTAAACATGCAAGTATTGCATTATATAATTCCATTTGTGACCAAAGAATTGCATTTGAACCTGGATTGCTTATTAATCCATGAAGTTACTATATAGTATAAAGTATATATTGTATTGTAAATAAAAAACTCAGAATAGTGCAGTAGCTGTAGACTGTCTGACAGTAATATTTTGTATTGTTAAACAATAAATGTGTCTTTAAATATTTTATTTTACTTTAAATATTGTTCTAGTGCATATGTCACAGGCACTTGTTTCTATCAATGGGGGGGGGGGTCGAGAAATACATAATTCTCAACACACACACACACACACACACACACTTGATAGAAACAAGTGCCTGTGGCATACATGTACATGTACAAAAATCATGAAATGATACACAAAATAGAACATGTAGCAACATGGGATGCATCCCGACAAAACACAACTTAATTGTTCATCCACATTACCATGGTGCTATCTGAAATTCCTCTGGAGAACACTGATGTTTTTATTGGATGTTATCATTTTACTATCAGTACAGAAGTGCTAATGTTCTAAGTATTCAAAGTCATAATTAAACTGTGACGTCATTTTGTCATACAGGTGTTGCTCTTGTGAGAGTGGATAGACTCCCAATGAATGCTTTTTCCCACATTAATAAAACAAGGAACTGCGCTCGCTTTCAAGGCATTACCTTAGTTCATGTTAATTGATATACTCCTACTATATTGTGTGTCTTTTCGTGAAAGTTTTTGAAAATTTACACATCTTAATGGATATGACTAGCTTCTGCAAACAATGTTGGACAAAGCTGTGTCCATTTGAATTCGGTAAAGAGAGATTCTGGACATAATATATTTAAAAAAAATCATTGAAAAAACATTAAAATGATCAATGCCAAAACTATCTAATCGTTTTACAAATCAATTTTCAATGTCTTTTCTTACTTTGATACTGATCAATTGATTGATAAAGTTTGTGTATTGTTCTTCAAATGCTTGACATTGTTACTTGTAGATTTCCCAGAAAATGCTGTCCGGGGCATTTTTAAGTATCTGACATTGACGATAGGACAGTACCAAGATAATAGATCAAGAAAAGCAGTTTTACAGGTGGTAAAATCAATCTCCAAAGCCTATCCCAGTGCTTCACTGAAAAATGTGACTACATCACTTGCACCTGTATCAGAATCACAAAAGAAAATATTACATGCCAGGTATGATTTTGTACATTATTTATATATTTATACAACTTAATGAGTTGGTCTGTTTATTTATTATTGTTTTAATGGTGTTTTACACCTAGCTCAACAATTTTTCAGCTTTATCAGTTTTTGATGGTACAATTGAATCTTGTATGATCATGGGGATTGAAATTTACTCATACACAAATTAGTTGTATAACCATTAATGTTCTGGCAAATATGATGTTAAATTTTAATCTGTTAGGATTTTGTTGTTTTAGTAAATAACTTTTTCCTTTAGTTTCATATGCAAAATTGTCTACCTTAATTCATTGTTACTTACCAAATTGTTTTTCATCAAGTCCCTTCCATACAAATTGTCTTAGAATAGCATGTTACAATGTATATGAGGTTAAGATTTTCTTCAGCATCCTTGGGAGATCATGATTATTTTACCAATCTACTTCATGGCATTTGCGTACTAATGAGTATCGTGCTGGCCTGGCTAAGTCAGTAGCACGCTCGACTCTTGATCGTTAGGTTGTGATTTCGAGTCCAGCAGGGCGGCAGGTCGGATTCCTGTCCTTCGAATGAGAAAGTAAAAACCGAGGTCCCGTGTCACAGTAAGTGTTGGCACATTAAAGAACCCTCACAGCTCGATGCCTGTAAATACCAAGCATAGGCAAATATTTGAAGCCCTTCGCCAGCATTTGGTGACGTCTCCATATGAGTGAAAGATTCTTATGTGAGACATTAAACAGCAATACAACCAATCCTCAACTAATGATTATCAAATAAACTCTTCTCATATATTCATAATATCTTGAGGGTGGAACTTAGAAAAAGAAAAATCTTTTAATACATGTCACTATATCATTTACAGCCGAGGTTCTTCAGGGTCTACATTGTTTGCACTGGCATGGACATGTACGGTCCTTAAGGAAGTATCACTTGTTGCAGCTATTGATAAAGATGAGATTAAGAAACTGGTAATTATAGAATTAGATCTCATAACAAAGAGTTGGGAATATTGGTACCATAAATTATTTTCACATATCATGAAACTTGAACAAGGTGCTATGCCAGAAATCAATTTGTCAGATGAATGCTCTTGTTAAAATGTTAACATCTTGAAAATCTTAATTTTCCAGCAACATTATTGAAGAAATGATGGCTATTTTTTGTAACTTTCTCACCTTAATATTTTCTTAGAGGTTCCATATATATGTCGTGTTCAAGCAGTATGGCATATTCTGGGATGATTCCAGGTAGTCTGGCATATTCTTGGACAATTCCAGGCGGTCTGGCATGTTCTGGGATGATTCCAGGCAGTCTGGCATATTCCTGGATGATTTCAGGCAGTCTGGTACATTCTTGGAAGATTCCAGGCAGTCTGGCATTTTCTTGGATGATTCCAGGCAGTCTAGCATGTTCTGGGATGATTCCAGGCAGTCAGGCATGTTCTTAAACAATTCTAGGCAGTCTGGCATATTCTGTGATGATTCCAGGCAGTCTGGCATATTCTGGGACAATTCCAGGCAGTCTGGCATATTCTTTGACGATTCCAGGCAGTCTGGCATATTCTCGGACAATTCCAGACATTGTGGCATATTATGAGACAATTCCAGGCAGTCTGGCATATTCTGTGATGATTCCTGACAGTCTGGCATATTCTTGCACGATTCCAGACAGTCTGGCATATTCTGTGATGATTCCAGGCAGTCTGGATATTCTGGGATGATTCCAGGCATTCTGGTATATTCTGGGATGATTCCTGACAGTCTGGCATATTCTTGCACGATTCTAAACAGTCTGGCATATTCTGTGATGATTCCAGGCAGTCTTGATATTCTGGGATGATTCCAGGCATTCTGGTATATTCTGGGATGTTATCCATTCTGTGTTTTCAGTTATGACCCCGTTCAGATATCTATATCTACATACATAATATTATGGTAACTGAATCAGAATAAATTACATATTCATATTTAGTTTTGATTGTTAACTCTTTACTCCCTGATCCTGCCTGAAGGCGTTCTCAATTCACATCGCCCAGTGACAAGTAACGACTACAGGCATTGTTTACAAGTTGTCCGCCTTTTCAGATCCCAAATTTTTTAGTGAGTAATTCATAAATTCCTACAAGAGACATGAATTAATTTTCATTAAATTTGTTATTTTCTGGTAACTAAATGTTTATGAAATATAATTATCAAATTTGGTTGTTATATATTAAAAAATGATAAAAGATATATCTGGTTTTGTGATCACTATTGATATGTTAGCATCAGCAGCCATTTTGCTCTAGGGAGCAAGCAGTAAATGATGCTTAGGGCATAAATCCAATATGTTTGCCGGGGAGTAAAGCATTAAAGGGGCATTAGCTGTGTTTAAAAAAGAAAAATATTTAGATTTTTTTTTTCTACTTTCACTACTTGTACAATAAGAGCAATACACAGGCATACAAACTCTTATATCCCTATATATTTTGTGAAAATATGGTCAGGTCCATAATCAATTGCAAGTGAAAAAGTGCCAAACCTGGGTTTCTCAAGCAATTTTCACAAAATATATAGGAATTTACAAATTTTTATGTCTATATATTTCTTACGTTATTGTATATCAATCTAAGTAGCAAAAAAGAAAGAAAATATTTTGAAAAAAACCCACAGCTAATGCCCCTTTAAGCAGTACACACATTTGTCTTGTAGGTTGCTGTACAGTGTGGTTTGGTGTATGGAGCACTGGCTGCTGGTATCAAGACAGTGTCGCAGTCAGCATATAGAAAACTAGTAGCAGTATTTACCTGTGTAAGTATGAATGTGTTATTTGCCAGTAAAAGTGACTGCGGTCTGTTTATAATATTTATCAGTAAATATTTTACCCCATGTTTACACCAGGGTCTGGCAGCATAAAACTGAAGAATAACTTTAATCTAACAGTTTTTTCCAAATTCTGAAATCTGATTGGCTGAGTGGCCAAGTTGAGAATATTCTCAGACTTGAGTAAATTCTCAAGTTTGATGGTGTCAGGCCCAGTTATAGGAAGGGATTGAAATTAACTTATATACCTACAAGTATATTATCTTGTGCGTTTTGAAATGATATGGGTGTACAAAATCACTTGTCTGGTTGGGCATCCATATTAGCATTTTCACTTGTTCGAACTCAAGTTTCACTTATCCTGAGCAGTAGGACAACCTTTAACCCTTTTGTCCCTAAATATCTAAATGATATGTTCCTTTCTATTGTTGAGACCAGTCTATAATGGTCTGTAGGGATGAAAGGGTTAATGTCAATCCCTGGGGTAATGTAATATCATCAAATATTTACACAGTAGGTTGTCACAGGTTTACTATTCTTTAAAGTTTACTAACATGTTTTATTTTTCAGGTTAGTTAATTATTACTTATGCACAATGTAAATCTAGAGCTTTCTGTTTGTACTTAAGTCCATCTTTAACTTAAGTTCTTTAGTTGGTGATAATTGATTGAGTCACATATTTTTCTCTACATGCAGAACATTTTGAATGATTATGGAATACTCCAATAGTTTATATGTAAACAATTTCAAATCACATGTTTATTTTAAGTCCACAAAATGAAATATTTTGTCTGGACATTCGGTTTAAGAAAAATGTTTTTATATACCACTGTCATTAAAGATATTACTAAAATCAAGGGGAAATTTGATTGTGATTTTTTTGCAGAGTTATGAGACTTTAAAATTTTAATGAATATATGTACGTATCATATTGTGAAAAAAATGTGAACATTTAAGTTGGACACAGTGTATTCATACATTGTATGTGTTTAGTGTATATGTATGTTCTTGTCTTTTTGGACCTTGCAGGGAGCCTGGACCTGTGAGGGTATATGTAACAGGCTCGTTAATAAACATTTAAAAAAAAAAAAAAAAAAAAAAAAAAAAAAAAAAAATATATATATAAAATTGTGTTTTGTTTCTTGTATTACAGTCAAGTGATCTACCAGAAGTTTATGCCAACATGGTCCAGCAACTAGAGCCTTCAGTGTATAACATTAGTTATGCCATTCTGTTGCTCAGGTATCTCTCAAAGTCAAAGAACAAAGACCTGCTTGATAAAGTCAAGGTATAAAATACAGAATGACATGTCTTATAGCTCTTAGTATATTAAATATGTTATAACCTGATTGATAAAATCAGGCTATGCAAAAGAGGATGGCACTTCTTACATGTTCTATATATATATTACTGTAGAATAAGAAAATTTTGTGTGATTTTAATTTCATTTTTTCGTTGTTTTTTTTTTGTATCAACCAAATTTTAACCATGACAACATTTTAAAAAGTAATAGTATTATATAATAGGTTCCTGTACAAACTGGTTTTTTATTTCAACAAAATTTAATGTCAACAAATTGGTTTTACTTTTAAAACAACAAAATTTTAACACACAGAATTTTCTGATCCTACGGTGTATATGTTGTATCATACCTGGTGTTGTTTAAGGGTTTCACTTTACAGCTAGGGGTTCCTGTAGCCAGGTGGTTAGAGAATCACATTTTAAATCTCAAAATCATTGAGAAATCTTATGCATTTGAAAATATGTGTTACAAAGCTTTATACTCAGTGGGTTGAAAGTCGCTGACACTTCTGAAAAACAGAATTGTTTATTTTAGTACAGGCATAAACATGAAAGTTTTAGGGAATACAAATATTTTGGTCAACAAGTTTCAAGGTCACAGAGTCAAAGGTTTAAAGTTCACATATCTAAAATATTTACTGTATACCTATAAATTTCACCCCCTTTTTGATTTCACTATTTCATCGGTAGTTCATTGGTAGATGAGATATCAAATTTAAAATTAAAGCCAAATTTTCAAGCTCAATGACACACAGACATACACACCCTCCATGAGAAATTTATGTCAGAGTGAATATGTTTTCTTTCATGAAAGTCTAGACATTTTCAGGTTTACATTATTTTCATTAACTTGTCAATATTTTAGGTCATTGAGCTGTGCTCATGGAAACCGATTTCCATTACCCTCGGTCTGATGTCATGGGTCTGTTTTGTGTCATGGAAAAAATTAATATACAATCCCCAAATGATAATAAATTCACCTCATTGTTTAGGTTTCCTGCATAATTAATTTCATTTGGCTCATTTGACCTGGGTGACCTTTGGCTCTTGCTTTTTATTGTAGACCAAATATATTTCAATGTATTTTATTTGTTTACTTGAAACTTTTTAGGGTCCCTTCTTGGAAATGTACGTTAAACAGGTGTTGGGGAGCAGAACAAAGCTATCAGAGTGTTTTTTGGTGAGTGAATTACATATTTTAGAGAGAGTGAGAGACAGATGTACATATTTTTGAGAGAGTGAGAGACAGATATACAGTTCACCCCCGATATATCGCCATTTTTTGTTTTCCTTAATTTTGATGGTATAACGGGTTTGGCAATATATCGAGGTTGACTATTTTCGAGGTTTTTTATTTTCGAGGTGTGGTCGTTTTCATGTCTTCAATTCCTGCTGTATATTATATATTGTTGACATCTTACTACCGAAAATTCGGATATTTTATCTCTTGTTTAAGTTTTTCACAATAGGCCACCCTATTAAAATGGCCAAAATTAAACCGTCCAAAATATGTACATGAACATGTTCTACGGCTGGAAAAATCTAGATCTGTTTTTAACTTTAACCCAGAAACATATCGAATGTTAATTTTCATCCTTTTTTAAATAACTCATTCACAGGCCGGTAATACAATGGTTTTAGGTTTATATATCCCATCTACTCATAATTATTTCTTGACGTGTGATAACTGCTGTGTAAACAGGACATTTAAATTTTTTCAAACTTTCACGGAGGCGAGATTTCACACGTAAGCTGGTCCTTGTCTTACTACTACTGTTTGTTCATACAACCAGGTACCAGTTTATATAGTCGATGTTCGAGATATCTCCCTTTGCAGTTGTAATATGAAGTAAACAAACTACCATCGGCTAACATGTTTTTTTCGTCTAGTCTGGCGGTCGACTATAAGGGATTTAACATGTATAAATGACCATCGGCGGTGGACAGCGATATGCAGGTTTTGGCATTATAACGGGGGAAGTGTATGATAGGAAATCTTTTCTTCAAGAAAATGTGGTGTTATGCAGGTTTGGTGTTTAAAAGAAGGGCCATGTATCAAGGGTGAACTGTACATACATTTGAGAGAGTGAGAGACAGCTATACATACTTTAAAGAGAGTGAGAGACAGCTATACATACTTTAAAGAGAGTGAGAGACAGCTATACATACTTTAAAGAGAGTGAGAGACAGCTATACATACTTTAGAAAGAGTGAGAGACAGATATACATACTTTAGAAAGAGTGAGAGACAGATATACATACTTTAGAAAGAGTGAGAGACAGATATACATACATAAGAGAGAGTGAGAGACAGTGATTACAATTGATGCCAACCAATACATATTTAGTGGATTTTGTTACAAATTCTAGTTCCAATTTCTGCGTTAAAATTTATCTCGAACAAATGGCATAAAATCTCATTTCAGGGTCCTGATTTCTGTTTGGTTCATTTTGGACCTGTATTTTCTTATGATACTATTTCCTGTCGGGGAAAAGACTTATCAGTACCAGCATACATGCCATACATCCTCGAGGGATGGCTAATATCCAGGAAAATAGACTTCCTAAAACGTGGCCCACTAGGACACCGATTTTCCCATAAAATTTGCATCTGTCCCAGATTCCTACTGTTTCACCATTTTGTCCATATGAAGTCTCATTTACTAATTAGCAAACATCCGGTATCAAACGCTTGACACTTTAACAGGTATAGCCTATTGGCATGTTAATTATCGAGGTTATTAATGATTATATACCATCGTCCCGTCCACTGATTGGCAGTTACTTGGTGATAAGACTATCAGTAAGTCCAAGACCAAGAGTGTGTGCAGTATGTCATGTGACACAAGCTTGGATCATCGATGATTAGAAGCATGATACCAGCCATCAGGAATAGTTATTACAACATCTTAGATTATTTGTAATGTACTTCAACAAAAAAATAATTATTTTATTTATAATGAAACATGCATGGCATTTACCTAAATTGTCACAAAGCACATGTAATGGCAGACTGGTATTTTAATCATGGAAACTTATTTTTTAAATTATGAACAAAGTTGTTATCTATTAATCAACTGGTACATGTATAAACTTGCAAAATTCATGCAATATACATGTATATTAAAAATTCATACAATATACATGTATATTAAAAAGGCATACAGTATAATCGTCACTGCAGAAAAGTTTGCAACATGTAAAATAAAGAATTGAAAACAATTTTGTATTTATTTAACACCTGAAAAGTGAAACCAAAAGTGTCCCAGAAAATGTCCCAGAATTTTGCAATATTTGTCCTATAAAAACATCATTTGTCCAAGAAAAAATCCCAGGATGACCTCCGAAAAATATGGCATGTATGTACAGGTATGTTTTATGGTAGAAAACGAAGATTAAGCAAAACTTTTGCAAGAAACTTTGAGAATATCATGAAGATTGACCATTGTGTTAATTTGTGAGGTCTGTGGATGCTATTTTGTTTATTGCACATGGATTCATGAAAATGATATCATTTTATGAAAAATTACCCTCATATTACAGCATGGATTACCTGCAAATTAGTCACAAGATTAAATTTTTCCTTTGCTACCAGAGGCTCACTAAATATGATAAAAATAACAAGTTAGATAACCCTATTTGACTACATCATATTTTCAGGAAAGTTGTAGTGAAATTTTGAGACACTGTTCTCATGCAGAGTTCAAAGGTCAAGTCTTGCCAGCTACACAGAAAGCTATGCTTCGAAACCCAGAAATAATATTGCAGAGTATGTAAAGTTTCAATTCATTTTTCATATTTTCTTGTAATTTTTTATTTTGAATTCTTGAGATGACAACCAAAAACTTAATTTTCTTCAATTTTTAGTAGACTACATGCCACTATGATATGTTGAATGACTTTTAAGCTGTAATTACCTTACTATTTTTTATGCTCTAAACCAAGGGGCACGTTGATTTTGGTCTCTCATAGAATGCTTCTATTTTACAAAGTTAAGAGAATTAATTGACTATGAATTTTGACAGAGGTTGTACCCATATATTTTGATAATTATGGATTATATTATTCTGTCCATATTTTTAGCAATTGAAGAAAATCACTGGCCGTGCTGAGTCTTACAGTTTCTATTACCATGATTTACATTTGCTCACCATGTCACATTTTTTCCTGATCATTTTTGTCATTGTCACGGTTCATTTCAGGTGTTGGATACCTTCTTCAAGGACTTACTATAGATTTGGGACAGTATGTGCAGGATCTGGCCAAACTTGTTGGAGGTACAATTTTTTCTATCATACTGTATACCTGGAAATTTTTGCTCCTGTTTATTTTCGCCCTTAGATGAGAAGGCCAGGGATTAATAGACCCATTTAGGACCGGGTCCTGTACCATTATCATTCTAATTGGAAATTCCACACCGCAGTGGGCCAAATTGGGGAAAAAGTAAATATGGTCAAATAATAAAGGCACAAAACTTGTGATTAATTTAGCTTTTAACTGACAAAATGGTTTTCATCTGCAGATCTTGGAAGTGCAGTTCATACATGTGTTAAATTCTCCTTTTTATTGTTTTATACTGAATGTGAACTACATGGTGAACATAACTTGGAAATTTTTGCTCAGAACTGGGAAAAAAATTAGCAGATTTTGCATTGGGAATGTGTCCTTTGGCCAGACCCACATGTTGATGATATTCATCCCCGGAGGGCAATTATAAAATGAAAGTGAAATTTTCAAGCTAAATAACAGAAGCACAGACATACAAGAGACTGGAGATTTAGGGCAAATTTGAAATGGGATGAAAATGTTTTCTGTCATAAATGGGTGAAAATACTCTGGGGCCAAATTTAAGTATGCAGTATAATATCAACAAATAGTGTTTGAATCCAACTGTAGTGTGGTAGTTTCTCATTACAGCTAATGATGATAGCATTTCAAGTTTCTCCTCAGAATATTGACACTATCTAATGGTTCCCCCCCAATTAAGGTTTTTTGAAATTTAAAAATTCCGGGTTCTGAAAGTAAAATAAGAGGGCAAAAATTTTGGTAGATGCTTTTTAGTAGGCCAATGTGAGTCAAGCAGACAACTCTACATTTATTTTTAGCCTTATTCGAAGCTCTAGCCACTTTTCCCTGTTAATAATCTTACCTTCTTCTTTTGATTCTCCCAGTGTTAAGCTAACATTCTCTGCTTAGTCTGTTTCCATAGGGTGTGAGGTAAGCTGTGTTATCTTTGATCATTGTATGTCTTCATTAAAATAGAATGAGTTAAATTTGCAGCATGACAGTTTTATTTGAAAAATATGATGATGACAATATTTCATTTGTTCTTAATAACTTTGAACTCTCATTTTAGCACAACTTTGTTCAAAAGATGAGAACACAAGAGAGGAAGCTGTTGTAACAATCCGAAATCTAGCCATGCAATGCAGTGATCCGGGATCCATAGAAAAACTTGTTGCACATCTATTTGGAATTTTAAATGGCAAGAAAATTTATTCATACTAAATTAAAAAAAAATTATTTAATTTTTATTTTACTTAAATACATGTAAACTCCTTACCCAAAAAGTCTTTTCAGACACATGGTCTTTAAAGGAACTCTAATTGAAATATATTTTTGATACAGTGTTTGTCTTTCAAGACATTTTTTAATTTAATTAATTTAGCTTTAGTTATCGGGAATTTTCCACCATATCATATTGGGCCAATGCAGATGCATGATTTCAGTCCGTCATAATTCAAACTTAACTGTTGTTTATATATTTCTTTTCATACAAGTGATAAAGAATTTCTACATGTATTTACACATATGTAATAAGAAAATACAATGTACTGTATTTCATAATTAATACATATGTAGAATTACTTACATTTTGGGGTCTTTATAATCGGTATTGCAACCTGTAGTTATTCCTTTTACAGTAACCTCTAACCTCTAAATAGGTTATGACAATTTCTGTTATTTTGTGGCCTGAAATACTATTAAAGGTCAAATTAATCATTTGCAAATAAATAATTGCCAAACTGGGTTTTTACAAACAATGTTTTTAACAAAATATATAGGAATTTAAGAATTTGTATGCTTATGTATATATCTTTTTTGATATTGTACATCTATCTAAGAGGTAATAAAGAAAGATTGGGGGAGGGCACAGATATTGCCCCTTTTACTGAAGTGCATTTAAGTTATATGATATTTAATTACTGAGTAATGGATATCTGTATTGTTCCTCACTGTGCAAAGATCACAACTTTGCCCATAGTAAACTTGGTATACACAATTTATTCTCATAGAAATATTTTGTATAGAATATGTTATTTAAGAGATCTTATAGATATTGTTGTAAACATATAATTCAGGTTCAGAGGGAAAGTTGACTGTAGCTGATCAGAGAATCAGTGTTCTTCAAGCTCTTGGAAATGTCAGTGTCAACACAGTCAGTGGGGCAAGCACTCTGGAGAGCTTGAGTACGACTGTTGCAGAAAAATTCATACCACTTTTACAATCAGAAGGTGAGTAAAAAAAGTGTTTATTCTCCATCAGGTTTCTGTTTTTTGTGACAACTTGAAACATGTTGATTGATAGCTACAACAATAATAGAGAGTGTAGCTAGAGAATGGACTAGGTGTCCTTAAGTAGGAATCAACTTGCTGCTTCAACAAATAGCAAAAGTTTATTGTCGTCTCAAGCTCGAGCAAAATAGATTACTGTCTTTTCTAGCTGAAGCTCTTGTTTTTGTTTATATTTTCTAGCTCATGAAGGTACATTAGTTCAGACTCTGTCAATGCTGTCTCTATGGTGTGCGAAGTTCTACACAAGTGTTCCTGACAAGTTAGTGCAGTGGTTTAAAGTAAGTATTGTGAATTGAATAACCTGAGATCATCTAATGAACTTTGTACATCCCAAACATTATAGGATTGTGAGAACTGTTTACATTTTGATTATCGACCTTTGTACTTTGCCACGGAATTAGAATGGTACCTGAATAATATATGAATTTAATATGGCAGAACAAGTCAGTTATTCATTATCACTTACCACAGAAGGTATTTTAAACATATAAAACAACCACGATGTTTATACAAGCATTAATTTTGGGACCAGTATTTAAAATGTTTGAATTACAAGTGAACAAAATTTCAGTGTCTCTTTAATCGGGTCAACTTGGTAATTTTGGACTTGAAAGGGGTGACTGCTGACCACATTTGGAAGGTGATGGCTTATTGGGGTATACTTATACAAGTAAAATTTTCAGGTCAGGAGAAATTTAAACTGACCACTTAAAGGAAGTGATTGCTTAATAATTTCTGTAGGTTAGACTATATATCTATACATAAATATCAGTTCCATAAATTTGTTTGTTAATCATTGTAAGGTAAATAAAACACCCCAGAAAGCAGACAACAAAATAAAAACAAACAGCAACAACATCAACAAAAATTGTTTTTGGTTTTTGTTTATTGTTGTTTAACGTCCCACTGAAGAATCTTTCACACCAAATGCCGGTGAAGGGCTTCAAATTTTAGCCTATATGCTCGGCACTTTCAGCCATTGAGCGGTGAGGGTTCTTTAACGTGCCGACAACTACTGTGACACAGGACCTCTGTTTTTACTGTCTCATCCCAATGACAGGAAACTGACCTGCCATCGGCTGGACTCGAACTCATGACCTCACGATCAAGGCTGCTATAAACTCGGCCAGGCCGGCTCTCAACAAAAATGAAGATAAAAGAAACATGATGTGAAGCATTAACAACAGCTACAAATGATCAAATCATTTTTGAGACACTAAGTTTTGGAATATCTGTATCTTTATGGTAGGCAGGTTATATAAATCGTTTGTGTATTTATTTTACAGAAAGGAATCACACTTAAGGCCTCTACTTCTGCTGTCAGAAATGGTTACATACAGTGTATGAATGCCTCCTATCATGGTAAGAGTGTACATGTATCTTCATATACCTTGTGTAGAATTAGTGACATTTCTAAAAACAATAAAACAAATCAAACAAGCTCATCTCTATGAGATTGGAAGGTGCTTAAGTAATGCCCTGGGGCTGTTTATTACCCCCCCCCCTCCCACCACCACCCTGGCATCAGCATAGGATCATATGGGTAATGTATACAAAAACTCTTCTTTTCAGGACAACTCAACAAATTGATGCCAAATAATTCCGACTTGTTGCCTGTTATGTGCCTTCATAATGTTACTGTTTTGTCCACATGTTAAACAAGGCTGCCATAGGAGGGAGACTTAGTTGAATATTGCACACAGTTGGAAATACATTTATAAACAGGATTCCATGGGTGACTGGCATTAATGCGATTGTCTCTTGTCTGTTGTTGTGTGTTATTTGTTGTTAACTTTAAGTCATTTTCGACTTCCTCTGATGAACCAATGGGTCAATTATTATAATCACATTTGGCAAGAACTATCTCCATGTGAAGCCAAATATTGTTACATCTTTGAAAATCTTCTCATAAACCAATGGTAAGCATATTGCCGTTGTTATCATGAATTCACTTGGGTGACGGTTATGGCCTGTTGGGCCTAATGTTTCCTCATTAATTCTGATTGAAGTTTTGGGTGAGGTTTAGGGGACATGTATTGATTCATCAACACTAACAGAATTCTTGTTGTTTTACATCCTGCTAAGAATTTTCTTTCAAATGGAAACATCACCAGGTATATGTAAATCTCCACATATTTTGATCTGTACAATGGACATTAGCTATTGCAGTGAGGGTTTTATAATGAGCCATACCTGTGTGACTCAGAAACTCAGCTAAAAAAACCTCCGAAGTGTTTGGAGAAGAAATGAAAATATATTAAATGTTATGATAATGTGATATGATGCTAACATTGGACTGTTTGTTTTTATATTTCAGGTGACACACTCCCAAAAGCTGTTGAAATCATTGACATTTTGAACCAGACTCTTGAAAAAGCCAACAACCAGTCTAGCCAATCACAACTTGTCACAGAGGCTGTGTCTGCAGCATGTTTGTTAGCCAAACTCTCATTGGTAGATATTCAGGCAGGTTAGTAACCCAATTTAGAGCCATTTTAGAGGCAAGGTTCAAAATTTTTGTGACAACTTAATGGCAATTTCCCAAAGAGAATGAAGAAATGTTGTGAGCTCAGATATTTTTACAAGCAAAAATTTTGTTGACTAATTGTCTCACCAGATAACTGTAAATGACTTAAGAGTTATCTGTGAAATGATTGTCATTTTTCAGCCTTTTTAATAGAAACAACAGCCAGCATATTTTATCGGCTAGATTCATTTCATTCATTGTATAAGTTGTCGACAACTTTTCCTTCTATTCACAAACAAATTTGATTTCTATTTACATTCAAAGTTCAGTTATACCTTTTTTTGCTGACCACTCTACTGAAATTGTCTCCTACTCCAATTTATTGAAAGGGCTGATTTTTAAAGTGACTGTCATTTGTTAAAATATCAGTGTTGTAAATTTCTCAAGAAATAACAGCTGTGCTTGCCTTTTACAGAAACAAAAATGGGGACGTTCTGGAACATAGTTTTGGACACCAAGAAATGTCTTTTTACAAATGAAAAGTTTCTCTCTTCTGTTAGTGATGATGGTAAGTTTGTTTCCTGTCAGGAATTGGGACAAGTTTTTAGCAAATGTGCAGTGACATGTGAATGTTCAGCATGTGCAGACTTTGTACATTTGAAGTCACTGATGATTTTCTTCAAATTTAGTATTTAGCAGGTCACAGAATAACAGAAATCGCTGTAATTCATTTACAGGTTACGCTAAAAGGAATTACCATAACCTGCAGATTACGATAGCAATAATGAAGAATTAAAAATGAAATTTATTGGAAATGAATAGGCGGTTACGTGATTTGTATTTGTCGTAACTTCCACGTAACCTGAACAATCGCTTCCATGTTATTTTGTGGTATGCTTAGTATTTGTTTGTTATAATGGTGTATTATGCCACACAACAAGTTCTCAGTTATGTGGTGGTGACCAGTTTTTGTTGGTATAGCAGAAAATGTGTACACTTGACTACCCTTGAAAAGAACACCAGTCTTTGGCAATTTTTAAAACTGGCAAACTTTCTCACAAAATCAGCTTAGATGGATTTGAATTGACTGGAGTTGAGAGAATACATTCCCTAGCATTGTGATTTTATAAACCCTAGATGAGTTCTATACATAGTGTGTAAACTCGGTTCACTGATAAACTTGTCCTCTTGTCTGTTTCTGGACATTCACTTTAACAAAAATATATTATTACTCAAAGAAATGAAAAGCAATTTATAATTATTCACATTTTGAAATTGTTTAAATTTCTTCTTCCTTTTTTTGAATGCTGTTGTGACTCTTCATGTTATTTTCTTCAATTTTTTCTTTTGTAGTTTTAATCAATGTAGTTTCCCTGTCAGAAAAATTAATCATGGAATACCCTCAGAAAATGACAGAAAATGTATCACAGTAAGTGTTGAAGTGTGTGAAATCAATATATACATGTAGTCACATGTTGAAGTGTGGGAAATCATTATATACATGTAGTCACATGTTGAAGTGTGGGAAATCATTATATACATGAAGTTACATTTCATCTTAAAATTGGAAATTTGAAGATCTATAGATGGATTAGATTATTATATATTGATAAACATTAGATATAGTTATTGATATTTGACTGATGTTAATTTGTGTGGTTATTGGTATTTAACGGAGGTTAATTTGTGGTCGAATGGATATTTTTAGTACTGCTTTGAAGATTCTGAAATTATGTTGATGGCAGACATTTTTGTCAGTCACTTTTACACTGGCTCATATTTGATGAGCATTCCTAGAAATAAGATACTGTATGGATGAGGGTAATTTACACTGTATACTCAATGAAGAGTTTTTTCGTGTTAATTACTCCCAATGTTCCACTCCCACAGATGTTATAAGAATTATCATTAAATATAGGACTGCTCACAGTAAATCTTTACATTGTGAACAAAACTTGTGGTTTGCATAAGAAAATCGCATTACATTTTCAGAGAGATCAGAATCCAGTATGGATGACAGGGGGCCATCTTGGATTTTGACCATAGGAAGTTTGTTATTGCTATTTCTCAGAAAGGACTGAAGGTTCCCCGTGAGGTGTAGTTGTGCATATGACATTTTCAGATGGTGGGCGCCAAGATCCCTCTGGGATCTCTTGTTCTCTATGACATTTTCATATCATTTTTTAGCTCACAAGGATGAAAACTTTCATTCATATTCCAGATGCTGGCAGTTAGCATTTCATGTATTTTCAAAAATATCAGTAAGAAGACTTAAAACCCTGTCCATCTTAATAGAGAGAATACCCTCCTCTCTGGCTCACCTTAAATGACTGTAGGTCATGACTTCTGGTTGCTGCTACTGTTGGGTCCCTCTGCAATATACATATACTCCCTTTAATAACTTTTTTTTTTTTTAGATCTTTTTGTTTCTGTACTTGTCATGACAACTTAATCTAAAGCATGTAGATATACATTGCCATTTGTTTCACCATATATTTCTAGGCTTGAGATTAAATTATAACCTGTTGTATTGTTTTCAGAGCATACTACAAGGCATTCATTTACTGTCTGACCCGTAAATCATGGGCTGTTAGAAAACACACATCGACAGCTGTCAAACACTTGCTTTCTTTACTAGGGGGCACTGCTGTGTCATTAGCATTGATTAAACAGTTAACAGAGCTACTGTCAACACAGAAGGTAATTCTATTGTACATTTGTCTGTATTGTAAACATTCATTTTCAAATACTTGAAATGCCTCAGCTGAAGGCCATGCACTATTTTTACTGATGAATTTACAACAAATTAGAACTCTAAATGATGTTAGCTTTTAGATGTTATTATATGATTTAAGATTTACTGTTGATGTTGGCATTGAGATATCAAATTATAATGGTAAATTTAAAGTGAAAGTGTTCAACCCTTTCAACTCCATAGACCATAATAGACTGGTCTAATACAATAGAAAAGAGCATACCATTAAGTTACTTGGTGGTGAAAGGGTTAAGTAAGATTGAGATATTAAGAGATAGTGTTGAGATAACATGGAGATGTTCAGTGAACCAATGGTAAGAGTAAACAGTAGTTATAGACGTGGTCAGTCAGTACCGTAGTCAAAATATTTTTATTTTTGTTTTTAATGTTGATACATGAATTGGACAAAGTTTAAGATTTTTCATAAGAAAAACAAAGCATTGACAAAATTTCTTTAAATGTTTGGGGATTAGCCAAATTAATAGGTTCATATCAAACAATTCTTTTGTTTATCTTTTGGCTTTGTTTCTTTAATAGTATTTTTATTTTTCATGTGACCTAACCATCAAACCTATACTATGCATTTCAGTTCATTGATCCAGAAACTCTCCAAGGAGAAAGTGAGAAAGAGAATGCTCCAGATCTGTCTAAATACATCTCACCAGTGAGACTACAGAGATGTCTTGTAGCCTTGACCTTGGTGGATAAGCCTGACTCAAAAGCAGCTGAATCTATTGCATTAGCTACAATGAATGCAGCCCATCATCCATCTATAGGTACAGAAAGATAATTCTAATGCACTCTGTTTGCTTCACGTTATTTCATTGGTCGATGATGTTGAAAACTCACAGGGGATTCACGATTCACTGCTAGTCTTATATATGACGTCACACAAAGCTCTACTGACCGACTTTGATGCACTTGCTGAACTTTACTGTTTACATATTTTGTAATACAATACATATCGAAACATTTTTCACTGTCTAGAGTTTCTTGTTTAAAATACAAAACATAAAAAACTATATCACATATTAGTTTGAAATGTCTTTTTGATATGTTAATGATCATATTTCACTCTATTGAGACAGGTGGCCTTCATAAAGTTGTTTATCAATAATGATAATGTTACCAAAGGTTATGCTTGAATGACCTTTATAGACAGGTGCCCTTTATACAGAGGTGGTCTTGAATGCAAGTTTGACTGTACAAATACAAATTTGTGGCACTTTTTCAATTTCTAGAGATTATAACTATATTTGTATGCATTTTGCAGTGTATTTCAACAATTCAACATGGGTAGACATACTGTACCAGCTGAACCTGGATGCCAGAAACTTTATCAAAAACAACTGTGACAAATGTTTGGCATGCATCAAAACAGGACAGGATTTAAGTGAGGTATGTTCACATTTTGGTCTTTAGTGTGTCTTTTTGAAGGGTGAACCACCCTGCATTCATGCATACAGTGTTTACCTTGCAAATGATGTCCAATGCTTGATTTCAATTCTGAGTCTATTAAAGTGGGCACTGCATGTCTAGGTAAGACAGTGGTTAGTGCATTCACTCCTCACCATTGCTGCCAGGGCTTGATCCATAAATTGACTGGTAGTATTCGGGATGGCCATCGCTAACTTGGATATGTGGATTAAATCTTGGTACTCGTGCTTTGATCCTCCCACAGTCATGCCAACATCAGAGCCAACGAGATATATTCATATAAGACCCATAAACTTCACACTTTTTTTTTTACTTTAAAGTGGAATAAGAAATGTTGAAAACCAATTATAGGGATTTTTTAATTAGTAGGAATCATCTAACAAGAAACAGTGTTACCCAGAATTACGATTCAAACAGTAATTTCATAATTTTGTTTTCAGAAATCCTAATTGCCTTGCCTGAGTTTTTCATCTTTTTATTACTGTTTATTTTTCAGAGTGACAAAAATCTCTTATCAACACTTGTTAGAGTTGGATCTGATATAGTTATGCCACATGTGATGGAGTATGTCACAGGGTTGCTAAGCAACAGTGACATGATAAATGTGACTGCGACAGATTATGGCATTTATTGTTGTCCTGATGGAGAACTTTACGACACGTCTTTATTGCAACAGTAAGTAATAATTTATTTCTATGCTGTATTGATATCTCCATATGAGTGAAAGATTCTTGAGTGGGACGTTAAACAACAGTACAACAACAACAATTTGGACTTAAAAGCACTTCACAAATGACCCCAAGGGAAGTAGCATCTACAAATTAAATTGAATAGTTTAATTGATTCTGCATGCAATGCTATACATGCTCAAAATGAAGAAATACTTTGATAGCCTAACAGAGTTTTTTATATAAATGGGAGGGAATGTAAATTTCAAATATTTTATTTCCAGATATTTAAATTAGTCACCAGATCGCCTTGAATTTATGCAAAAATTCATATCATGCAAATAATCAATCATTTTTTTAGTGTAAGCAGACCTGAAACAACTTAAAAACTCAAATTATTTTGTTTATATTTGTTAATGATTTTACACTGTCCCAGGGGTGGAAATTAAGAAAACATCTTCAGGAGCCAAATGGGCTCCTAAGTTTTATATTCTGGGAGCCCAGATTTAAAACTTAGGGGGCCCGTCATATTTACTTGAAAAAATATTAACCAGTTTGTGACCTTAACATTTTTAACAACTTGCTCAGCTGGGCAAGTGCTATACTGATATTGTGCTTGCCCACCATGAAAATTTGGTTGCCAGCTAAGAAAAAAAATATTTGAGTCAATTTCGTGTTTTATTAATTTATTGTTATTTTAATAAATATATGTAACTAACTATGTGGCTTTTGAAAAATACAAAATATTATGATTGAAGAAACAAAATTGGACTACACAATAGACTGTCACTTTTTTAAATAACTATCAATATTAATTATGTAGGTTGACTTATTTTTACAGTCTAAGAAAAATGTTAATATATCATCAGCCTTTCATTTTGTATTTATACCTTTACATATATGTATGTTTGTGTTGATGTTTTTGTGAATGTCATGTCATGTTTCTGTTATGTACTGTAGAAAAGTGACTTGAAAATAAAGAATTAAAATGTATATATATATATATATATATATATATATGTAACTACTGTATGTTTGAATTGATGCAAATCACAAAAGTTTTCATTTTTTAAAACAATATCTATCCATTTTAAGTATCTCATTAAAACTTTTATTCACAACAACTAATTTTCCTTTTATCATTCACCTACATTTAATTAAGATTTTATAACTTTTATACAGTGTATAGTATTACATGTACATGTATCATCATTTTAACACATCCTGAAATTCAGTTTCGTTCGGTATCGGTTCTTTTATTACACACACCCAACTTTCATTTCCTCCATAAACTGCAAGCAACAACAGTCAACACATGATGTGTTCTGTGACATTTTTGGCCACGAGGTAAAGACTAACATATTTACTTGTCTTCTTGTCAATAAAATAATTATTTTAATTTCTAACTGGTTTTTAGCAATCCATTTAAACTACAAATAGAATGACGAATGCAGAATGGTTATACTTCTACTTTCATTTTGATAAAAACGGACATTTGAACTTAACATGTCAAAATTTTAGCTTCATCAGATTGGGAATTTTAAGGACCAAAATTGAGAAAAAACAGATACTATTTCCGAATGGAATTGGACCAAATAATGACCCCAAAAAAGTGGCCAAAAAATTCCTGAAATCAATTCGTCAAACGGGCGACTTCGTAAGTAAAACAATTCGCCCGATCATAAATTCAGTCGCCTATGGCGAACGGGCACCCGTTTATTTCCACCCCTGTGTCCATTGTTCAGGTTGGTTACAAAGGAAGTCACTGAGAGTAAAGTGAAAAAAGTACTCCAAATTTAAAATACTGGATTAATTCTTCAAGGACACACTAGTACATAAAATCCATCATTCATTTACATAAAAAAGATGGAAGATTACTTACCAATATCTGTTGATCTAGTTTCATACTGTTGATTCTGCTGGTCAGCCACTAGTTCTCGCCTAGTGTCAATTCTTGCCAACTTTTGTTATTTTACCTGATATTTTCTGGTTTGTCAATGAAACAATTTATTTCCTTTTGTTTGGCCATCAGAACATCGTCTTGTCTTGGAAATACCAAAAATTACGCAAATGTATGCACATGTTTGTATGCATCACACCAGTTCAAGACAGTTGGGGAGACTTATTTGGAATCAGTCGCTGATCAGTCGATTTTTTACTTTCCAGTTGTTTGTACTGTTTTCCTATGCTTTGTCTATCTGTATTCCCTATCAAATGATAAATCTAGGTTGTATATAAAACAAGTGGACATGCTCCAGATAACTATCAAGGCAACTGGATACAATACTCGCCACTTTCTAAATGCAGTGGGTAATTTTATGCACAGAATTTTCGGTCAAGTAGGTATTTGTCAATTACATGGCCAAATTATGATTTCCATAAATTTTCTTTAATTAATAACTTGGCTTCTAAATTGCAATTAATTGATATATATTTAACAGTCTGTACAATGCAAGTCCAAACTTTAACATTTGGGCTAGGGTCAGCAAAATGCATTATCATTGAATGGCTTGAGCACACTTAATCATGTAATGATCAAGATCCATTCATTACAAGTACACTCAAAATCTTTTATCTGTCATTAAGTTTCAGATCCAGAGCGTTTAATTTGTTCAGATCTAGGGTGTTTAATTTTACACTTCAGATTTAAATTGTGTTGGAAAAAGAGAAACATGGGGTGGAAAGGAGGGGGAGAGAGAGAGAGAGGGGGGGAGAAAGAGAGAAGGATGGCGAGAGAGAAAAACAGAAAGATATAAGAAATTAAAATATTCGTCATATCTGTGACTACCTTTACAGTGTATAACTGTATCGGTCTTCACATCAAACTTAAAAGGTGAAGGTTATCTATTTAGAAAATAAAAACAACAAACCAGTCTGACAGTGCTCCAGATAATTTTCTGAGTACTTGAGTACAATACCCATCATTTCTAAATGTAGTGGATATTTTTACCCACACAAATTTTGTAAAGTGGGTATTTCCAACTCTGTTGCCAAATTATGATTGCCATTTATTTTACTGTAATGGACTGCCTGGTAAATTACCATTAATTAATATGTATTTAACTGTCTGTACAATTAAATCCACATTTTAAACATCTGGGTGTGGGTCAGCGAAAAAACGATCACTAAAGGGTTTTATTAACACACTTTATGACCATGACTGATTGAGAACAAGTGAACTAAATGTTTTATCTCTGTATGTTTCGGATCCAGTATGTTTAATTTTTATGCCTCAGTTTTGATTTGCATTAGAAATCTTACACATGGATTTTAATTTGCTTGTGTATCCATTGATTTTTTTTTATGCATAAATCATGGTAATACGCACTGGGTGAGCTGATGTTACCTAGATATGGACAGGAAATGTGGTCAAATTCCAGATTCATAGTGGACTGATGATGTTGAAAATTAATTATGTTGTAGTTTGTCTGAGAAGAAATGGTTTCTTTTGGTCACAGGAAAGTTTTATCCTTAAAACTAATTCTCGCCACAGAAAGAGACATTGATGTGCTATTTACGATTATTTTCCTTGTGTTTTATATTTTGATTTTAGGTTCATTAAATCTTCAGAGGTAAAACAGACCAACATTAAACGTGCCAGTAAACTGTACAGCTATGAACAACAGATGGCAGACATTGAACTGAAAAAGGTAATGTGTTCTATATTACCTTAGTCACTCCGTTTACCTGGTGTCATCTATCGTTGTTGTCATACAGGTGTACATGTACTTTCTGTTGTTATACAGGTTTGTTTTCATTTCTGTTGTCATACAGGTGTACATATCATTTCTGTTGTCATACAGGTGTGTATATCATTTCTGTTGTCATACAGTGTGCATATATTTCTGTTGTCGTACAGGTGTGCATATAATTTTTGTTGTCAATGAGGTTTACATATTATTTCTGTTGTCATACAAGTGTACATATCATTTCTTATGTCATACAGGTGTGCATATCATTTCTGTTGTCATACAGGTGTGCATATTGCTTTTGGACGTTTGAATATTTATAACTTCTCCAAAAACACTTGACAAATAAGAGGGTTCTGATGCCAACTTAAATTAAATCTTTAGGATGGATTAGGGTGACATTTCATACCAAAAAGGAAAGTCCCAAAAGTTAAAAAAGCAGTTGGTAAAAATAACTGCTTCAGATCTATCTGGTTTGCAAGATCACAACAGTTCTGTATACGTATAGTTTTAGTTCCGATAACTTCATAGGTTAAAATTGATGTTTAGAGACATAATCGCAACCTATCAAGACAGTTGCTTGTTTACTAAAACCAGAAGTACATATAAATCGTAGAAGCTCAAAGTCATTGTGGCAATACCTAACTAACAAGTAAAAAAGAGTTCTGATTGAATTCGGAACTCTATTATTGATGGGTTTCTGGAGCTAGAATTGGATTAGGGTGATTGATTAATAAGTCTTTTTGACTTTTGTAGTTTTAATTACTATCAGGCATAGGACTCTTGCACTGCATTTCGAAACTTGAACAACATAACCACAAAGTCTTATCGGAAGTTGCCATTTTCTTGTAGCAAATTCCCAACGAATTTTTGTGGGAACTTTGAATGCTGTTTGCAACAGTCTTGAGTTTACTTCTGTCATTATAACTATAGATACATGTCTAAATTATTTACAAAAAAAAACTGTTTACCAAATCATATAGTTGAGTTTTATCCTATTCTGAAACACTTTTCTAAATGTCATCCCCTCCTTTCAAATTGTAAAGCAGGTCATGTACAAGATGTTCTGCAGTCTTTCATAATGCAGCGAGAAAATAGAGATTTCCGATAAGACTTTGTGGTTCAGCATCAGTCGATAAAAAAGAGTTGAAAGCAAACCATATGAACCAACGAAGGCTTATATTATAGGACTAAAGAAAACCAGTCTTTATTGGGAGGTGGTCTTTATATAGAGGTTGATTTGTACACAAATGGTACTATTGGGGACATCATAAACGGTCTTTTTGACCAGGTGGTTTTTATACTGGTCACTAAAGCAGGTTTTACTGTATAGTATCTGGAAGGCCACCTGATGTTGATTGGTGATGTTTGACATCTCTGGAACAATTCCGCTTGATTAGCATTACATGCTTGTTAGTTTTCATGTGACTTTCAATTTATTTTCATAAACAAAGTTTGCATTTCTAGTAATTGAACCAAACACTGTTCTGGATTTCTAAATATGGATACTAATGTCTGATATTATAATTTCAGGAAATGGAAAAGAAAAAAGGAAAAGATGCACTGAAACTTACAAAGAGTCAAGAAGAACAGTTACAAGCTCAAAGAGAAAGAGAGGCAGCAATAAAAAAGAAATTAACAAAGGTTCGTAATATGTTAGATCGAGAAAAGAACAATGTTTTAGGAGAAAACATTTTTACAACTCGAACATTCTAAGTTAACTGCTGTGAGTAGTGTGTTTGTGATTGTGTTAATTTCAAGGTCATATAATTGTCAGCGAATTTGAATTTTGTTGAGTTTAAAAATGAAATTTCAGCAGAGTAAGGGGGAAATGCAAATGAGACCTAATTTATAAAAACCAGTGAAAAATGACATTTCATAAAGTTTGGGGGGGGGGCAATGAAATTTTGAGCCAATAGATAAAATCCAGTTAAAAATGAAATTTTGGAAAAGACGAGAGGAAAGTGAAATTGTGATCCAATATAGAAAATCCAGTGAAAAATGATATTACAGCAATGAAACATGAAAAATGAAATTGTGACCCAATATATAAAATTCAGTGGCTGTGTCCAATAATGAAAAATTGTTTCTGAAAAAATGTAAGGATTGGCTGGGTAGATATATTTGTAGGTTTGTAGAGGAGGTATTAAGGTTCAATTACTTTCTACTTACTTATCCTCCCCAAAGCCATTCACACATGAGGCTGAATGGTGGTACTGGTCAGGGAAAAATTTGAGAAAAGGCATTGGTTACGAAAAATTAATTGAATGCATTGGGCGATAACTCTGTTAGGTTCATAATGTGTAAAGAAATAAGACAATGACAATGTTATATCTTAGTTAAATGGAGAGCGTGTTCTAACTCAAGTTCTGCATTAACCGTGATTGTCAATACATGTCTGTGTAATTGTTACTAAAATCTAAGGTGCACCCCAGGCCATGACAGTTTTTATATATCTTTTGATTCCAAGTTGGTAAATGGAGACATTATCTGTTTTTTCACTCTGGCATGTCAGCCTGTTCTTCTTTATGCAGCATTATAGGGTGACATTCACTTGGATATGAAAATGTCCACCCTGCCTCCAAATTTGCCAAGTTATAATGTCAGTAATTCAAAGGGTTCCCTATCTGTGCCATACATTGTACCACTCAACATAAAAATCTCCCCTTAATCATTTGTCTCTGGTGCATTACCCCAAATGCCTGTATTAATCATTTGTCTTTTTTCATTCCCTATACATATGGCTTAATCATTTGCTGCATTACCCTATTGATAGACTGCCAAGCTTGGTGTTCAGTTAAAATGGACTTAATCTTTGTTTTTTTTCACTCATGTCATGGTTTGTCATTTGTCTCTGGTATTCATTACCCTGTCTGTACTTAATCATTTGTCTTTGGTTTTCATTGCCCTATACATATGTTTGTACTTAATCATTTGTCTTTGGTTTTCATTACTCTGTACAAATGTCTGTACTTAATCATTTGTCTTTGGTTTTCATATGAAATGTCCACTTGTGTTCATTACCCTGCTGTACTTAATCCTTTGAAACCCTATCAAATCATTTGATCTGAAGTTTACCCTAATGATGTCAGTACTAATCATTTGTCAAAAACATATGTGGTTCCCATACCTTTTGGTTTTCTTTATCACAAATGTCTGTACATCATTTGACTTTGTTTTCAAATACAACCAAATTTATTCATTACCCTATACAAATGTCTGTACTTAATCATTTGTCTTTGATTTTCATTACCCTATACAAATGTCTGTACTTAACCATTTGTCTCTGGTATTCATTACCCTATACAAATGTCTGTACTTAACATTTGTCTCTGGTATTCATTACCCTATACAATCATTTGTCTCTGGTGGTGTCATTACCCTATACACATTTGTCTGTATTCTTAACCATGTCTGTTGTCTCTGGTGTTTTCATTACCCTATACAATCATTTGTCTCTGGTGTTCATTACCCTATACATATGTTTGTACTTAACCATTTGTCTCTGGTGTTCACCCTTAATATGTCTGTTTTAACTTTGTCTGGTATTCATTACCCTATACCCTGTACTACATTTGTCTGTTCATTACCCTATACAATTTTGTCTCATTACCCTGGTATTAACATTACCCTGTTCATTACCCTACATATGTCTGTACTTAACCATTTGTCTCTGGTGTTCATTACCCTATACATATGTCTCTGGTACTTAACCATTTGTCTCTGGTATTCATTACCCTATACACATGTCTGTACTTAACCATTTGTCTCTGGTGTTCATTACCCTATACATATGTCTGTACCTAATCATTTGTCTTTTGTTCATTACCCTATACATATGTCTGTACTTAACCATTTGTCATTACCCTATACATATGTTTGTATTCATTCATTACCCTATACACATCATTCTTTTTTGTACATTAAATCATTTGTCATTACCCTCTGGTGTACTTAAAGACATTACCCTATACACTCAATGTCAAATATGTTTACCTAATCATTTGTCTGAATTAAAACTGGTATAGGTCATTACGTTTTTTTTATTTTTTGTCGGACGACAAAAATTCGTTTGCAAGCCCGCCCATATTCTGTACTTAACCTGTATTTGTCTGCTGGTATTTCATTACCCTGAAAAGCATGGCGTCCAAAGCACAAATGTCTGTAAATAACCAGCTAGAAAAAGTCTCTGGCGAAATTTCAAGACCAAGATTATTGGACCCTATAAGCCTCAAGGACCGTCTAAATGTCCTCACGCCGAAGTCGCTTCCTGACGATTGATCTAGGTCATTTGTCTCTTGTTTCTGTGCATGGTCATTACCCAACAAATCAGCATATCTGTTAATTACGCTAATTATACAAAAAGTCGACGTACATTAATCTTCGATTTGTCCATTTTGGTAGATACTATGTCTTTAATCATTTGTCTCTGGTGCTCATCACCCTATACATATATCTGTACTTAACCATTTGTCTCTGGTGTTCATTACCCTATACATATGCCTGTACTTAATCATTTGTCTCTGGTGGTCATTACCCTATACATATGTCTTTACTTATTTGTCTCTGTACTTATACAACTGTACTTATTTGTCTCTGGTGTTCATTACCCTATACAAATGTCTGTACTTAATCATTTGTCTCTGGTGGTCATTACCCTATACATATGTCTGTACTTAACCATTTGTCTCTGGTATTCATTACCCTATACACATGTCTGTACTTAACCATTTGTCTCTGGTGTTCATTACCCTATTCATTTGTCTCTGGTGTTCATACCCTATACATATACAACCATTTGTCCTCTGGTGTATTACCCTTAACCATTTGTCTCTGGTGTTCTGGTGGTTTGTACTTAACCATTACCTCTGGTGTTCATTACCCTACATATGTTTGTCTTAAACCATTTGTATTACTTAACCATTTTGTCTTAACTTTGGGTGTTCATTGCCCATATGTTTGTACTTAACCATATGTCTGGTATTACCCTATTTTTTGTACTATAACCATTTGTATTCATTACTGTATACATATGTCTGTACTTAATCATTTGTTTTTTGCTCTGGTCTGTACTTAATCATTTGTCTCTGGTATTCATTACCCTATACATATGTCTGTATACATAAGTACCGGTATCTGTACTTAATCAATTTGTCTATGTTTATATTTGGAGATAAAAAACGAAAAATTTTGAATTAAAACACATGTTTATAGTTTTACAGTAACTAGTTTTTTTTATTTTTTGACGACAAAAATTGTCAAGCCCGCCCATATTTCATATAGACCTGTATTTCGCATGATTTTCCATTGGTTACTGTAAGAAAAAACAAATCGTGGCCGATTTGACCAGTAGAAAAAGAAATCAAAGAAGTTAGGCGAAAAACAATTTCTTGTGGAGCATGATCGATGGTTAAGCCTGTCTAAATGAGGTCCTCACGCCGTTTCCTGACCGTTGCATTAGTGTTTTTCTGGGATGTTTCTGTGCATTTAATGGTTATTGTTAAGAATTATACAATTGTCGACTAAGATCATTATTAGATTTTCGATATTTCTGTGACTTTAACCATGGTAGATACTGTCTTTAATCATTTGACAATTTCTGACCATGTCTCTGGTGTTCATTAGATACATATGCTGTGATTTTGGTTTACCCTATACTGTCTAAGACAATTTGTCTCTGGTTTTCATTACCCTATACATATGTCTGTACTTTTCTGGTGATTTTGTCTTACTGTAACCCTATACATATGTTTGACTTAACCATGTCATTTTCATTATTTTTCTGTGGTTTTGGTTCATTACCCTGTATGTCTGACAACCATTGTTTGGTTTTCATTACCGTACATATGTCTGTATTAATCATTTTCTCTGTGGTTTTGGTTACTGTAATCTGTACAATTTTGTCAGTAACTATGTTTGTTAGATTTTGTGATTTTGGTTACTGTAAGTGATTTTTTTTCTGTGGTTTTGGTTAGTGTACAGTGTGCATTAGATGATTTTGGTTACTGTAAGACAGTTTGTCTATGCGTTAGATTTTTCTGTGATTTTGGTTACTGTAATAATTTGACCATAAGTTTTGTCACTCTAAGACAATTTGACCATGCATTAGATTTTTCTGTGATTTTGGTTACTGTAAGACAGTTTGACCATGCATTAGATTTTTCTGTGGTTTGGGTTACAATTAAAACCGTCATGTGAGCTTAATCCTGAGTGGACTTCAGAACCATCACAAATGCAAGCAAAGAGGATGGTGCAAATGTTGTTTGATAGGTCAGTATCTCCGCCTGGTGACATGGACAGTAAAGCTGAATTGTTTCCAGGATACACCTTTGTGTTTATATTTTATCTCCTAAAAGTTGTTCTGTGTAGTGGAGGTGAGGCTGTCGGAAAAGATGACCTTTGCCAGAGTCAAGCTGTGAAGCTTATGTCAGCTCATGCAAAAATGCGGAAAACAAAAGGAAATGAGGAGGTATGTTGTTCTTTGTGCTAAAATGTGTAAACATATCTGAATACTGTATCCTCTGATGCATTTTCCTGTATATTATAGGCTTGTGATCAGCAGGTAGAGAATTTCAATCCACCATTCTATATACTGCATATTTGGAAATTTTTGCCCTGTGACGACAAAAAACATATTCAATCTGTCTTAAATTTGCCCTATACACTGTAGTTTGATGGATGGCATGGTTTACCATCCTTCAGCTATTTAGTTATAAAATTTTGCTATGATTTTAACTTTGCTGTGTCACAAGGGCGAAAATGGCAAAAATTAAATGTGAGTGAAAATTTCCAGATATACAGTATAAACTAGCATGACGTAAAGTGCTCACAGACAAGAAAGTTTTTAGTATAATTTTTTATAATTTATATTTTGAGATAATGTCATTCACACTCTGATTCTCATTGATTCATCAACCTCTAAAAAACAATGGACTCTTCTGTAAATCAATGTTATAAATCAGTCCAAATGTGTCTTTAGGGATGAATGAGTTAATATCAAAGGGATGAGCAGATTATGTGCTTTCTGATTTTGTTAAACTTTAACCTTATTCTGACCTATTGACCTCTTTAGGAAAGATACTATTTTGGGATGTGTTTATCTTCTCTTGTATTATGTTCCTCAGAGGCTCAAGTGTGAATTTGATTCTGACTAATTTTCTAAAAATTGCTTTAAAGAAAATGTTTGATTACATAAAGAATTTTCTGTTTTCAGTACGATCCTGGTCTTCTTCCACATCACAGACTTCTTACCCTTCTCTTACAAGTTATCGGAACATCTCCGTCACAACTTCAGCAACTCGCTAGTAATGCATTGGTAGAGGTCTGTATATCTATCTCTGGTAAAGATGGCTGTGCCACAGCTACAGAACAGGATATTCAAGTTCTCCTGGATGCTTTAAAATCGGCCTGTACAGCTTCGAGAGATTCAGCGCTACAGGTAGTACAATTAGGACTATTTTAGTATTGCTGATATGTAGTATATGGTCCAAATTATTTTTCTGATTTTGTAAAGCAGTCCAGTTTGACTACCTGCCCTCCATCAGTAAAAACTGGCAGCCACTTTATAATTGATGTAAATATGTCTTTTTGTATTTTGTAGGGTTTACTTTCAATATCAGAGGTACTACCTAATGTAGACGACAACTTTGACCTTGGTTTGGCGATAGCTCAGAGAGTGTGGGTTGCTTGTTATGATGTAGATGAAAATATCCAGAAACTGGCTGAAAGGTAGGAATGGTCTCAATCTGCTTGGTAAAGTTAATAATGAGAAAATTAAAACAAAGTTTTATTTCAAGAACATAGTAAACAAATACAAATATTAAGAAAAATGTATTTCAATTTAACCAAAGCCTGTAACTTTCACCATAATGTTGAAAATCACAGCTGTTTGTTGCTTTACATCAATTCTTATTCCCACCAGGCTAAATACAAGCAACCAAATTTTTCTACAACTGTTCTGAAATATTCATAATGTTTTTTGTTTTTCTTCGTACTGATTTAAAGTTTGCGAGATGAACTTGGTTTGGATGAGCCATTGGAAGACTTGTGTGTACCTCTGATAGATGATGTAATCCACCCAGAGGAAATTGTGAGACAAGCGGCAGCCGTTGCACTTGAGAAAACACTTACCTGTAATACAGATTATATCCCTTCAATAATTCAGCTTCTGAAGGATAAATATGATGAGAAGTTGTATGTAAGTAAAATTTAGTTATCATTGTCATTGTGTTTGTTTGTTTGTTTATTGTTGTTTAACGTCCCACTCAAGAATCTTTCACTCATAGGGAGATGTCACCAAATGCCGGTGAAAGGCTTCAAATTTTGGCCAATGCTTGACACTTACGACCATTGAGTAGTGAGGGTTCTTTAACGTGCCGACACCTACTGTGACACGGGACCTCGGTTTTTTCTGTCTCATGTGAAGGACAGGAAACCAACCTGCCGCTGGCTGTACTTGAACTCACGACCTCACAAATCAAGAGTGGAGCGCACTATTCCTGACAGGGTGGTAGTGGAATTTGTCACCCCGAGAAACAACATTTGTCAACCAAGGGGGAGGCGAGCTTGACAGTTACTTTCAAAGGTGACAGTTTCAACACTCACCCTCTCAGGAATGTTTCAGTATTGTATTACACTGATCCACTGTATTCCAGAAGATATTTTCAATTAATAATAAAAAAAAAAACATACGCGACCATAAGATGTCAATTTCATTCAGCAAAAGAATATTTAAGATTATCTCAACAGAGGGTTACCCTTTTTACCACATTTTGAAAAAATTGAACTGTAGGCTTATTCATTTCTGTGTGTTTATTATTTTAATATCACCCTTGGAGTATCTGGTAAGTTGAAAATAATCAATGCATATTGACCAATAAAATCACAGGGAATTATGAAGAAGTATAATATAAAAGTGTTGCACATGTTAATGTGTCACATGTGTTAGTGTGTCACATGTACTAATGTGTCACATGTGTTAATGTGTCACATGTGTTAATGTGTCACATGTGTTAATGTGTCACATGTTTTAATGTGTCACATGTGTTAATGTGTCACATATGTTAATGTGTCACATTTGCTGATGTGTCACATGTGTTAATGTGTCACATGTGTTAATGTGTCTATGTGTCACATGTCCAGGGTTCAACATTAAGGTTTGTCCACTTGTCCAGGACAAGTCCATATCTTACTTCTCATTTGTCCAAAAGGACAAGTAAAATTTTCAAAGACAAATATTAATTCAATAAAAATTTTACTTGTTTAAACACAAAATAATGTCTTTGAATGTTACACTTGAATTTTGGACAAGTCGTTTTTGCACACGGACAAGTAGATTTGAATACTACATGTCTTGCAGGACAAGTGGAAATGTTCATTATTGTTGACCCCTGTGTGTTAATAATTTGTGTCCACACAGGGAATCTGTTTGTGAATTTTTATTAGCAGTTGTGATGTAGGCCGCATTTTTGTTGACGTCCTGTGACCCAGTACAAACTATTCTGACAAAACTTAACAGAATTGACCTACTATTTTTTTGTCTTGATCTTGGTTAAGTGCAGTGTAAGACTACCACTATAAAACAATTATTATGTATAGAAACATGATGTGTAAATAATATGGAAACTAGAATACTGTTCCTTATTTTTGTTTCTTTATATATAATTTTGTCACAGTTGCTTGATGTTCTTCATTTAAGGTTCCGCTAAAGTAGAATTTCGGTAAAAGATTCACAAAGTAATTATTCCTTAAGTATGAGAAAGCCAACCTTGAAATTTGGCATACTGTTAAAAATTTATACAGACTTGCAGCCTGTTTTGTGTTTGACTTGTTGGTACTTTTAGAAATAGTGTTTGCTTCGACTTTATTTGAAAAAATGAATTAAAATTTTTAAAAAATGCACAGCTTTAAAAGACAAACTTTTCGTAATACAGTACTCATATACTGTTACTCAGGTTTTCTACTAAGGGCAAGCGGGCCATCTTTTTAACTAAATATTTGAATTTAATGAGACATTTTGATTTCCCGTTCATGTTCCACAGCTGCTGACTGCGCCATCTTGGAAGAACATGACATGCTACAATTTCGCTTTCATACAAGACATCGATTATGAATTTATTATTTTCTTTAGTAGTAAAATATACCTGTAATATGAACCAATCAACAAGCATTTTATGTGTGTACACCTCGTATGTTGCGGGGACATTTCCCTGGATTATTCTCACCACTGTTATCTGTTGTTGGTGCTGGGGGAAAGTGAAAGTAGATGTAAACTACTACGTACTTTCGTATTTTTGTTTTATTCAAACATTTAGAATTTTTGTTTCAATTATACATTCATTTTAAACTGAAAATAGTTTCAAATAGATTTTGGGAAATGTTCCTTTCATAAAACATCATTATTTCTTGAGTTAAGTTACGGATAACTTTGTAGCAGCAACTTCCGGTTGACTGATATTCAGCTGATTTTTGATCACGGAGACGTAAACAGCCCTATTTACAGAAGAAGTACAGATATTCAAAGGGAATACTAAACACATGCTTGTCTATTTACTTCGCAATTATCCATTTTTAATAGTCTCAAAGATCAAACAAGATTTGATGATAAAAAAACAAACAAGTTAACCGGTCCCTCGTGTCAGCCATGACTCGGCATGAGCTAGAAATGTTTTTAAAATTATTTTTCAAAACTCCATAATTTTTAATTTTCAGTGAACATGGGATGATTAACTACCTAAAGGATAGTTGTATATGCCTATAGCAAATAAAAATAGTTTAAACTTTCTGTTTCCGTCACTAAATTGTATGAAAGGCCACACATTCAATAAAAATGTCACTTTTTGCATTTCTGACAAATCGTTATATTTTGTTACCAGATATGAAATACAGTCTTACAAAAAGTATTTAGTCACTATTAATATTAACTATGTATTTCATATAAAACTACATTGTTGACAAAAATATTGTGAAGCCCTTTCTTATCCACAGAGACATGAAGATAATGTGTTATGTAGGCCCTATGTCTTTTATTCAATATTTCATTTCAGTATAATTTTTTTCTCAGCCTCTCAGGTCATAAAGCAGTTTGAACACATGTTGAACAAAACATTTAAGAAGAATTTATTTGTACATGCAAAAAGTCAAATTTATCCATTTGACTTATATCTAACTCTCTTTTTTCAAAAAATAAGAAAAACTTTAATTTTCTTAATTTTCTAACTTTTTCAGGAGGGAGAATTAAAATAAAAACACTGATTAAATTCTCCATACCCAATTTCTTTCTGAAAATGGTATGACAAACCAGAGAATAACCTGCATATCTAACATAAACTTTACCTGAATGCTATTCAATAGCCTTCTTTTTTCACTTGTATAAATGCTATGCGATTTATATTTTTTACATCTTGTTAATAAAGTAAGTATAATTTATTATAAAGAATATTCCTAGAACTATTTTTTTGTAATTTTAATGGCATTTGGTTCATGAGTATGTTATCTTTACAGTTATGGTCCTCTATACATTTATATGAAAGTTCCCACTTGGAAAAATGACATCCATAGTTTGATTTGTTTACCATGCTTTACAGTTGCATACCTTTTTGTGATTTAATATTTTTACTAAAAAGCCCCAACTTGCCCTAGATATGGCTTTAAAGATGATAATGCTTAAATTTTAGGGAAAACAGAGTAGTCATTTACTGTCCAGAATTTTTTAAAACAGCAAGTGATATAATTGCAAAGTTCTTACTCCACATGCATTTTATGACTTCAGTGTTATGATATTGTGATTCAGTACAGAATTCTGCAAATTTTGGTGTATAAAACATGGTATAATATTCTATAATAAGTTCAAATTTTTGTTTTGAAAAATCAGTCAAATTTGACTTTAGCGGAACCTTAAATGTTGACATTTATTTTTATATCTATCCTTCAATTTATTAATCAATTATCAATTGATGTTTAATCAGATGCCACCCCCGGTTTTAGACAATTTTGGTCGCACCATTGGAGAGCAGCCTGAAGATCAGTGGGCAGCCAGAAGTGGCATTGCCTTGGCCTTTGAGAAGATTTCATTGTTACTCCCGTCAGACCAAATTTCAGATCTGTTTTCATTCTACATACCTAAAGCTTTGGGAGACAGGGCTCCTGCTGTAAGGAAGCATATGAGAGGTGCTGCATTAGGGGCAATTAATGTACATGGGAAGGTAAGATTCTTTATACCTAATGTTACATATGAGAATTTAAAAACTTAAATTGTTGAAAAATTTATATACAAAAGGGCAGAATGAAATGAATGAAAATTGAGATAAATTAGAAAATATTTGCCATCAGATGGCAACATACAACCATTTTTATTCCAACAATTTAATCTACATATAGGCTTTTGTCAAGAACATGTTCAATGCTATTTACCATCGATATAACTAGTTTTATAGCTTCAAACAAATTGACAGTAAAAAGTTCAGAACTTCTGAAAATTTCTCTGAATTCAACAACACAAATATATCTCATCGAATAATATTATTGGTGGTTTGTATTCAAAGAAGGTGTTTTTATGGACTTGATTTATAGTACAGTAATTATTAGTTTATGCAGAATTAAAATGAACTCTATTCCACCTGTTGGCTGCCTATCACAACTTTGATTTCTGTTTTCACCCACAGACAATTGATGTGACCTTTGATATATCTCAAGACTTTGTTAATTTTAGGACAATGTGTCTGTATTGCTACCCCTGTTTGAAGAGTTTCTTAGCAATGCTCCAGATACAGCCAGTTTTGATCCAGTACGACAAAGCATCGTCATTCTGATGGGATCACTAGCCAAACATCTGGACAAAGATGATCCCAAAATAAAACCTATTGTAGCACAGCTGATTGGAACTTTATCTACACCATCACAAGAGGTAAGTAGAATTATGATGTTTTTAAATGGTGATACAAGCAAGCTTTTAGGAGTAAGTACTAATAGGTAATATTTTCACATACTTACAGCCATAAAACTGTCACAGACCAAGTTCTATATAGAACTTGACACTTTTTACGAGAAAGTAAAATAAATTATGATGAATCATTACTTCATTAGAACAGTTTGAAAAATAGTATGAACACTGATATGTCCTAATTCATTAATTTGTCAAAAGTGTATTATGTTTTTATGACAAAGAGATTGATTATTTGGATGGGGGTTGTATTGATTTTAGTTTGTCTTTTTGTCACTTTCTTTGTAGCCTCCGGATTCTAACAAATTATTAATCTTAGCCTAAATTTGAACCAACTTTGGTATGTTACTTTAGGGTAAACTCAGCTGAGTTTGCCAGAGTTATGGGACTTTAAAATCTGAATGAGTGACCTAGCTCTAGGGGGCATTGTGTTTCTCAATCATGTCTTGTTTTAATACAGTTATACCTTTACCAGTGAGGTTTTTTGGGATGAAAAAAAATTATCATGCTCTATTCAACAATGAAGCTGCATAACTTTTAACATCTGTGACCTTGACATTTATAGAATGCTCTTTATCGTCTGTCTGACTGTTAGATGTTTATTATAGGTACAAGAAGCAGTTGCCAATTGTTTGCCCCCTCTAGTGCCAGGAATTAAACAGAACGCTCCAGAGCTTGTACAGAAGCTAATGCAGCTTTTACTGGAGTCTGATAATTATGGAGAAAGAAAAGGAGCAGCTTATGGTTTAGCAGGTCTGGTCAGGGGTCTAGGTATTACCGCTCTGAAACAGCTGGAGATAATGTCAACATTAGAGAATGCCGTAAAAGATAAAAAGAATCCACGTAAACGGGAAGGTATAGGATTTTATTATTTAATTTTTAGACATGTATTCCTGATTTTATAGCTGTAAAGGCCACAAACTGTTATACAAATACTGTCTGTACATTTGAATTTGTGAAAGAGTCCCCTCAGGAATTTATGAGAAAATAATTTTCTTGCAAAATAAACGTGACTTACAGTAATCATTTGAGTTCAAACTTTAGACAGGTAAATGTATATGATATGTACAGCCTGTACTGTGTGATTGACAGGAAGCTATTACTCTGTTATTTGTCTCTTCTCCTGTCTATATGGAGTCACAGATTTCAGTAGGGAAACAACTTCTTAACTAAGTGAAATAAGTTCTAAATACTCATTGGCAGTACTGGAACATTTTGTATTCAAACTAATACACAAGTCCAAGACAAAGTGTATTTTAGATCAGAGATAAATGAAAAGTTCAAACATTTCTTGAATTCAATTTGTTTTCTGTTTTCAGGTGCTCTGTTTGCCTATGAGATGCTGTGTACTATGCTTGGAAAACTGTTTGAGCCTTATGTTGTACATATTCTTCCACATCTGTTGTTGTGCTTTGGGGACAGCAGTCAGTATGTCAGAGAGGTACGCATAAGACAATCCTGCACGTTTCAATCTACAGCAGGTCCATATCGGATGTCACTTGTGTATACATTATATATATCAACCTACAGCAAGTCCATATCATTTGTCACTTGTGTGTATATTATATGTATCAATCTACAGCAGGTCCATATCATATTTAACATGTGTGTATATTATGTATATTAACCTACAGCAGGTCCATATCAGATGTCACTTATGTGTATATTATGTGTATCAATCAATAGCAGGTCCATATCAGTTGTCACGTGTGTGTATTATATGTATCAAACTAAAGCAGGTCTGTATCCGTTGTCACTTTTGTGTATATTATACGTATCAACCTACAGCAGGCCCATATCAGATTTAACATGTGTGTATATTATACATATCAATCTACAGCAGGTAGATATCAGATGTCACATATGTTTGATTTAAATAATGGTGATATGATTACCTGACCATTGTTTCTAATTAGCTAGCTACCTATTTTGATCAGCAGACAGGTTTAACACTACCTGAACAAAGGTACATCAGTTTCATCTTGTGTTTGAGCTACAGTCACTGAAGCAGGAAAACATATGGAAAATGAAACTCAAGCAATACCAAAAAGAAAAAACTGCTGCACTTTTATAACAAACAAAGTTTTATTACTTGTTTTCTTTGCCCCTGAGATAAAAGAGCCAGGGCCATATTATATTTTGGTTTGTCTGTTTGCCCATTTGCATGCTTACATAAAAATAATGTAAATCTCGTCACATTTTATACATATTCATGAAGATGCTTCATATCAATGAGCCTAGGATTGGTTCAGTTATGACCGTTATTGGAAATTCTTACCAGAGTTATTGAACTTCAAAATCCTTAGGAATGACTTTGCAAAGTGTTTCTCAAACACAACTTGTTTAGCTTATTCACCCCTAAGGACACATTTACTCTGGTCTAAGCCATTGATTTTCAGAAGAGTCCATTGTTTTTCAGGGGGTTAATGATAGATACTGTAATGATATAAAGTGTAACGTTACCTACAATCCACCTTGCTTAGAAGACCACTTTAAGTCAGTCAGGTGGTCTTAATAGAAAGGTTCCACTGTACAATGTAATAATGATGTCAGTTCTTGTAGGTATATTTATGTATTCACATTTATTTTTCAATTTATTCTCATGATTTAAGATTGACATGTCCTTGACCTTGCAGGCAGCAGATGACACAGCCAAAGCTGTTATGAGCATGCTCACTGCACATGGTGTCAAACTGGTATTGCCATCACTACTAAAGGGACTGGAAGAAGATGCATGGAGAACAAAAACAGGTCAGTTTATTATTATCAAATCATTATATTCGATGCTGAAATTAGTACTTGATATCTTCTGTTGCTATGACAACTACTTATCATTCTCCACTACTATTGAAGGATAGATATGCTCAGTGAATTTGTCGGTTTGTCTGTTTTTACATTCTCTTTTTTCTATTTCAAGATGAGTGTAGAGGGGGGGGGGAGAGAAGGTTGGAGGTAGGGAAGGTGGGATGGGAGGTGGAGAGTGTGTGTGATGTGTACTTTATGTACTACGGAGCATTTGTTCATGCCAAAATGCACAACTTAAACTCTCATATTTAACTTTCTTGTGCCCCTGTAGTCTGGACAAATATTTATATTTGTTGTACACTAGGGACTGTATATAATTTATGGTTTATATTTGTTGTACACTAGGGGCTGTATATAATTTATGGTTTATATTTGTTGTACACTAGGCGCTATATATAATTTATGGTTTATATTTGTTGTACACTAGGGGCTGTATATAATTTATGGTTTATATTTGTTGTACACTAGGGGATGTATATAATTCATGGTGTATATTTGTTGTACTCTAGGCGCTATATGTAATTTATGGTTTATATTTGTTGTACACTAGGGACTATAATTTATGGTTTATATTTGTTGTACACTAGGGACTGTATATAAATTATGGTTTATATTTGTTGTACACTAGGGGCTGTTGAATTACTTGGAGCTATGGCATTTTGTGCACCTAAACAGTTGTCAGCATGTCTGCCAAGCATTGTACCCAAACTGTCAGAAGTTCTTACTGATTCTCATGTCAAAGTTCAGAAAGCAGGAGCTCAAGCTCTTATGCAGATTGGAAGTGTTATTAGGAATCCAGAAATTCAAGGTATGTGTTTATTTAAAGTTAAAATCCAATGTTAGTATCAAACATTTTTTTTTTTTACATTTCTACACAGTTATCTGTAGTTTGCATTTATTAGAACATTATTTATAACTTCATTTGTTCTCCTACATCCCCCCCCCCCAAAAAAAAAAAACAAAAAACTTTTTTTATTCACAAGGAAGGGTTTGCTCATAGAAGGAACTTAAAACAGAGGTTTACTTTAAGCATTAAAGTATGTTAAGTTGGTAATCTGATTTCATTGTTATTTTGTACTACCGGTACTTTATTTTTAAGTCAGTCTTTAGCTGCCTTTATGAAGAATTTCAAAGGTTTACCATTCAGTAACTAATGGTGTTAGGATGCCAATAATTTGCATGTAGACTCAATTGGAGTGAAACATTGATACTATTTATTTAAGTTGCAAAACTGACTTACAACCTTTCATCTTTCCCCTGACTAAAGTTTGCTGAGACAAAATGATTTACCTCTCATCCCCCCTGACTAAAGCTTGCTGAGACAAAACGATTTACAACCTCTAATCTTCCCCCTGACTAAAGCTTGGTGAGACAAAACAACTTACAACCTCTCTTTACCCTGATTTAAACTTGCTGAGACAAAACAACTTTCCCCTACTTAAGCTTGCTGAGACAAATTGACTTACAACCTCTCAACTTTCCCCTACTTAAGCTTGCTGAGACAAATTGACTTACAACCTCTCAACTTTCCCCTACTTAAGCTTGCTGAGACAAATTGACTTACAACCTTTCATCTTTACCCTGACTAAAGCTTGCTGAGACAAAATGTCTTGAGTGCTGTTGCCATACTTCTGGAATCATCATTGGTGTCTGTTGACAGAAGCTTTAACCTGGGCTATGTATTTTGAAATATAAACAGTAAAGCTTTAATACTACACATTTGCAACCTTTATGATTGGCCCAATTAGATAGTACCATGACCTTTGACCTAGATAATCCATTTGACCTACTTCTTAAAGTCAGTCTTAATTTCAACACTGAGATACTGTGTTGCTACTGGTAAGCAGTGTTGTCTTCTGACAACTCTTATTGGAGCTGATTATTTTTGCCTGAGTCACCAAGTTAAAATAAGAATCTGCAGGTGAAATAAAGATCTCAAGCTATTTTGTTCTCTGATAACTCATGTTTACCTTCCATGTTTGATTTCAGCCATTGTACCAGTACTGTTAGATGCCTTACAAGAACCATCAAAGAAGACAATGGTGTGTCTGCAGTCTTTGTTAGACACTAAGTTTGTGCACTTTATAGACGCTCCTTCGCTAGCTCTTATCATGCCAGTTGTTGAGAGAGCTTTCCAGGATCGTGTAACAACAACTAGAAAAATGGCCGCTCAGATTATCGGCAATATGTACTCTCTCACTGATCAAAAGGTAATATTTTTATGTTTGAATTTTTTAAATTTTATAAATTTTGAGTCCATTGTGTTATATAGGTCTTGCTTTCTTTCTGTGAGTCTTCACATTACCACGTACCACACTGTGCTAAAGCTTTAAAATACTTGATTAAGAAAAATTAATCAGCTTTTTTAGACTGCTTACTATGGTTAAGTTAGAGTTTCTCCTCACAATCAAAAGGTCCTGGATTTGATTTCTCGTCTGAGTCGTAAAACAGGAAGTGAGTGTTTCATTGCCTATTGATTGAGATATTATTGTACAGGAATTATCAAACAATTACAACAAATATGTTTTCATATCAGTTGTTGTGATTAACCCTTTCACCCCTAAATATCTGAGTGGTATGCTCTTTCGATTGTTTAACACCAGTCTATTATGGTCTAGGTTTGAAAGGGTTAACTCGAGAGATAACTGTTTTGATAAGTAACTGACAACATTGATGTACAAGATAGGTTTCCCCTTTGATATTTGGTCCCTTGAATCTTTATATTTTACATGGGACACACCTATCTGTCATAAAATATAATCACTATAGTACCTTACCAGGCATCATATTTTTACCTTTTATTCAATGGATACTTTAAAACAGTAATTTGACATTCTTAATGATATACCATCTGTTTGATTATATGTTTCTGTTTCATCATTATCTTATTCAATGTTTCATTTATTTTCCATCAAACATCAACATAAACTTATTAATCTTATAATATTAATGATGTAACTTTCACAGGATTTAGATCCATATGTTGAGAAAGTCATCCCTGGCTTAAAACAATCTCTGTTGGACCCTGTACCAGAAGTTAGAACAGTGTCTGCCCGAGCCCTTGGTGCTATGGTAAAAGGAATGGGTGGGGCCAAGTTTGACGAGCTGTTGAAATGGTTGATGGAAACACTCAAGTGTGAACAAAGTTCTGTGGATAGATCTGGAGCTGCTCAGGGTAAGATAATCTAGTCACTAGGTTTTGTGATATGCATATGTTTATCAACATTTGGACATTTTAAAACTTCCTTTCTAAAATTTCTGGACCATTTCTGTCTAAGTTTGGTAAGTAGCATCTTCATGGTTAAGGATAACCAAAAGGTTGAATTTCATGACCACTTGCTCACAGATTTTGTAGGCAGAACAGGTATTTAGGCGACCAGTAAGGGCATTTCTGCCTTTTGGTTTTTAGGTTTGTTGTTAGACGATATTGAAGACATCAAAGAATTTAGATTTTAATTGACGATTGACCAATATTAGGCGTCGTCTGTGCCTGGATGTGGAAATATTATTCAATATCTCCAGTCTGTGGTCTGCCACCAAACCAGCAACAACATTGTGAACTTGTCATGTAGCAAAGTTGTAGCAGCAAGTAGCAAAGTTTATACTGGAGTGTATTGTTTTGTATAGGGAACTCCCCTGTCTATGGAAAATCAAAAGTGATGAAGCGAGCAGATTTACTAAGTGTTTCTTCCCATCAGCCACTCCTTCATATCCACCTTGTTCTTTTTCTCCTAGACCTCTTTTTTTCAGGGAGAACCATAGAGCTATGGTCACTAAAGTGTCATCCATGGTGTCATCAACGATGTGTTAGTCACGACTTTCAATGTGTAGATGACCATTGTATTGCGCAATATTATTTTGCCGTTTGTGGTGGAGCCAAATTTCCTCAATAATATTGTGTCAATATTATTTACAATAAAATTGATCGTCTATGGACCGCTTTTGTAATATCTACCTGTAAGACAATGTTTGTTTATTTTCAGTAAACAGAGGTATGATATTATACCACTTCGGTGTCATTGTAGTCAATTTTCTAGAAATTACATAGATCCACTATACAAAGAACAAAGTAGCATTTGTAGACTCCAACTCCAACAGCTTAAAAAGCATTAACTTGTTTCCTGTTCAAAGTGTAATTATTGGCTCTTGATTTCAGGTTTGAGTGATGTTATCGGCGGACTTGGGGTACAGGAAGTAGCATTTGTAGACTCCAACTCCAACAGCTTAAAAAGCATTAACTTGTTTCCTGTTCAAAGTGTAATTATTGGCTCTTGATTTCAGGTTTGAGTGATGTTATCGGCGGACTTGGGGTACAGGAATTACATCGCCTTATGCCCGGTATCATACAAACAGCAGAGCGTAATGACATTCCCTCTCACGTCAGGGACGGATACATCATGTTGTATATCTACTTGCCGTCTGTATTTGAGAGGGACTTCCTGGATTACATTGGCCCAATCATTCCATCTATTCTGAAGGTAATTAATTCCTTTATTGCCAACGCTGTAATACTTGTTATGTTTATAACAAGCCAGTTTAGTTGACGGAAGACTGGCGGTCATTTTTATATATTTTACAAGCAAATTATTCATTCACTAAAGTAAATTATATGGTCTAATAAGTCACAGTAAGAGGACAAAATGTCTCTTTGAAAATGTCTTTTAGTGGATTAAGTAAATCGGTTGCCTCAGAGAAAATATTTCTGTTAGCAATAGACCCTTTTCACCAAGTGATGATCTTGGACCATTTGACAGCAGCGGGTTGTCCGGGACAAGTTTATTTTCATTTTACATTCGGACAAGTAGATGTTACTTCTCACTTGTCCAAAAGGACAAGTGAAATTGTTGAAGACAAAAATTTATTCAGTATTCACATATTAATTATAATTATTATAATATTACATATTTATTCACATATTAAATAATATCATTGAATGTTACACTTGATTTTCAGACAAGTCAATTTTTGCATTCGGACAAGTAGATTTGAATACTACTGGAAATTTTCATTACTGTCGACTTCTGATTCCATAAAGGGACATTTGGTCACTGCAGCAATGTTGCCATTCCTAGGGGAAATATTATTAAATCTTTTCGTAGACTTGAAGTACATTATCGGGTTATCACCTTATTTATAATTTAATTTTAGGCACTAGCTGATGAATCTGAATATGTAAGGGAGACTGCATTACGTGCTGGGCAGAGAATTATCAATATGTACGCCGACACAGCCATAGAACTTCTACTGCCAGAGTTGGAGAAAGGTCTCTTTGATGACAATTGGAGAATCCGATTCAGCTCTGTGCAGTTACTTGGAGATCTTCTTTATAACATATCGGGTAAGTTCATTGTTCTCCAAGGATTTGGTCCTCAGAATTGGCAGGACTGGTTTAGTAATCACACTCTTGGACACAGATTTTCTGCAAGTTTTCTGGTTTTCTCATACAGTGAGCTACCTGTTATGCCAACATCAGTACCGGCAAGAGACAATAGCAAATGTTCTCCAAAATGTTAGTTAATTGTTTTAAAATAAAGTTACATGATCTTATTCAAATGCATAATGATTAACATCATCGTTGGTTGAAAACTGCTCTGTGCATGTCAATGTTGCTTTTCGAATTCTATGATTTTTAAGGATTTAGTGATATCTGAGGACATTTAGTGACGTTTTGTGATTTTTAGGGACATTTAGTGGTTTTGGAGGACATTTTGTGATATCTGAGGATATTTTGTAATACCTGAAGACATTTATTGACATTTTATGATATCTTGAAGACATTTTGTGATATCTGTGGACATTTTGTGATGTTGGAGGAAGGACATTTGTGGTCAACAAAATGTCCTGTTTATTGTTTAAAATTTTGATTTTTTTTTTTTCAAAAATGTATCTTTTCTATATTTTTTTTATTATGCATTACTTGAAGTTTTATCTGGAATTTATTTCAGGTATATTTATTAACAAGTATGGTCATTGTCAGTATCCCTGAGTTTTGTATTTACAGGTGTGTCAGGTAAAATGACAACAGAAACAGCTCACGATGATGACAACTTTGGTACAGAATCATCGCAGAAGGTAAAATTCTACTGACGATTACACATAGTAAAATAGCACTTATATTTAACAGTCGATCAAAATATTTACATGTCATTTAGTTTTCGTCTTAAAAAACCAAAATAATGATATTTGAATATCCAGCCTTCAACATGATTAGTATCTTCTTGAACAAACAGCAAATTTAAAAGGTATGGACAGGTATTTTCCTAACTCCTATATTATTGGTCAGTTTGGGGGAAAAATTGGGCAAATATGCAATGTTTTCCAAAAACTGAAAACTCTATTTTAGGCATGTGTTTGAAAATACTTTATTCTTCATTTTGAAAATCCAATTGGGAATTTTTGCCCATTTTGGGTGAAAATACATTGGGAATGGATCCTATAATCTGATGCAAAATGGTCGAGGAGAATCCCTGAAAGAGTTGTTACTTATATTATATCTGTTTGATACAATTTGGTATGATGTCATAGGAGGAACTTGGATTTTGGCTGATATGAACACTCTAGATTAAGACCGAGTCAGTGGGAGACTGATGTAATGTAAATGTTTACAAACAAAGATGTCAAACATTTTTAAAACCCATACATTCCAGTGTTTCCTTTCCTTGTACATTCAGATTTAAATAATGAAATAATGATATTTTTTTCGTTTCAGATAATATTGAAAGCATTGGGTAAAGAGCGTAGAGATAGAGTACTTGCTGGACTATATATGGGCCGCTCAGACACCGCATTACTTGTGAGACAGTCGGCTCTTCACGTGTGGAAGATCATTGTGGCTCACACGCCACAGACTCTTAGAGAAATCTTATCCACATTATTTACATTGCTACTCGGATGTTTAGCCAGCACAAGTCATGACAAAAGACAGGTATGTGTTTGTAATGTCGGTGGTGTGAATTATATCTTGGCCATGTAAAATTATAATTGTATGTGTCAACAAATCCAAACAAAAACTTGACTACACATGGTGACCACCACAGTATGAAAGGGTGGAGATGTGTCTACAAGTTGATATAAAACATATAAAGACATTACCTGTTACCTATCCACTTTACTAGTGACACATAAGGCCTTCTATAGATACACTAGGGCATTCAGATAACATCACTTTATTTACAGCAGTCAGTTATTGCCAATAGTTAAAAGCATTACACAGTATCAATACATTGCACATCAACCCTTATCCCACCACTCATATATAGGCTTACTCAACCAGTCACTGCTGCACATATATGCTAGTATATACACACCACTGCCAGATTAAAAATGTGAATTTGTATCAATTTGAACTGGTCACTTTAACTTGTAATTGTGTGTCAATTTTTGTAAACTGACCCCTATATCCATACACGTTTCCTATAAAAATGATTGCAATTAAAGGTTTTGAAGTTGTTGTTTTTTTTAGATCGGGTAGTCATTGCTAATTAACATTTAAAGTTTTAATTTCTGCGACTGTAGTTGCTTTCCATGACTCAGCATGGGTGTAACCAATGTGGCTGACATTGTGGCTTTAGATGCTCACCAAAATTAAATAAGGTTGAGACAGCGATTTGTCTCAGAAACAAACGATTCCCACATTATTTTTTTAAACAATGAATAAAATCTAACAGATAATTTTTGCCAGGAACATAGCATGTAAGTCCTGGGTGTTGCATTGAACTTAGTGTTTACCAGTAGCAAGTCAATGTCGATCCAGTCATCCACATCAATGCACAGAATAATTCCATCGGTCGGTGCATTATTTATAAGAGTTTTCTGAGAACTCACATTGCATTTACATTTAAATATCCTATTTCAAATATGAAGAAATTGTCTTCCTCCTCCAAGTTGTAACTAATGAAATATAGCCCCAACATTCCATTATCGTACAGCAAACAAAGCGATGCAGACGACATTTGTAATATGTAATTTATTTTCTCCGAGATTGTAAAGGTCGTGTAAATCATTCAGTCTTTATTTTTAGTGATAAAAGTGTGTCAGCCAATCACATTAAAGACTTAACTTTGACATGTCTGTATCTTTTTATATTCACCAATGGTCTTTTACATAGGATTCCGTAGTATTTATAGCATACATGGAAATCGTATGTATATATATATATACACGTATTTGGCCATGAGCGCGAGTCAGAGTCAATTGTATATATACATGCTTGGCAGTGACAGCGTGTATACTTAAAATCATATATATATATATATGTGTGTTTGGTGGGATAACTGAAAAACACTGAAACTTATCTTTTAAGCATGGCAGGGAAAATCTGAGGATGGCTGAAATTGACTTTAATGTGAATATAGCTAATAACACATTGGCTTTACTGATTTGTGTCCCAGATAACAAGTGTGACACATATCCATCCTTAAATAGATAACCCTTACCCTGTTAATTTTGTTTATTTGGCTTTACTGATGTGTGTCTCGGGCAGCAAGGTTGGGCATAACCATGCTTAAATGGGTTATCCTTGTCTTATCAGTATAGCTAATTTGTTATTTGATTTTACTGATGTGTGACTTGTATACATATGAGTTATGTAATGAGTTATAGGAATGTTACAAGCATTCATAACAGATTTTAACGGATGTTTTTGTATTGTGCAGGTAGCAGCTAGGACACTTGGAGATTTAGTGAAGAAGCTCGGTGAGAGGGTTCTTCCTGAAATAATACCCATTTTAGAGAAGGGATTAGAATCTGATCGAGCTGATCAGCGACAGGGAGTGTGTATTGGACTGAGTGAAATAATGAGTTCCACCAGCAGAGAACATGTAAGTACTTTATACCTGAACATTTTTGCCCCTAGTTATTTTTGCCCTTGTTTATTTTTTCCCTTTTATGACAGAAAATATATTCACCTCTTAAATTTGACTTAATATACTTTAGTGTTCTCTTTAGTTTCTCAAGCAATTTTCACAAAATATATAAGAATTTAAGAATTTTATGCCTGTGTATATTCCCCTTTTGTTATTTTATCTCAATCTAAGAATTAAAAAAGGAAAGAATTTTTTTCTTTTCTCAAACACATTTGTTTATATTTGAATAATTTTTTTTTTTAGATTTTATGAAAAAGAAAATAGACATCAAGTTAATTTTCATATCAGAAATATTTGAGAATAATCTAAATCATAACAGTTCTGTATTATTCAGGTGAATATCTTTGCTGAAAGACTTGATCTGACCGTTTGGAGGGCATCAATTAATTCTTTGGTGTTTCTGTTTTTCAGGTAATGGTTTACGCAGAGAGTCTTATTCCGACAGTTCGGAAGGCACTTATAGATCCTTTACCAGAAGTTCGGGAAGCAGCTGCACACACTTTTGATAATCTTCATGCCAACATCAGTCAGAGAGCATTGGATGAAATATTGCCCGATCTCCTCCAGAAATTGGTGCGTTCATTTACTTGGTTAAATTGACGTCTTTACTCTTATATAAATGAGCTTCACTCAATTCTGGTTGTGTATCAGAAGACTTGTCACAAGCAGCTTGTGATACTATTATACCTGTACTGATTTTTAATTTTATACAAGATAATCATTAAAACTAGCTAATTCCCTAGAATTCACTGTAAATGACAAATTTTCTGTAAAAGGCTACATTAGTTGGGAAGACTATTTCCCTGTGAATGGTGTGTTCTACGCCAGCAAATCAGAGCATTTCTAATTCAAGTGTCACCAAACACAAGACAAGTAAACAAAATATCATGATGTCAGCACTTGCCTTAGGGTCACTGAGATTACAGGATTTGATGGACTCTCACTAGCAAAAATGAGGAACAAGTTGATAAAATCATCTGAAGTTTCACCCTGATTTCAATGTTTGTTTTGGTACAGCAAAACAGTTCCAGAATACCATTGAGGGAACTAGTTAGCAAAAACAAGAAAAAACTGATAAAATCATCTGAAGTTTCACCACAAGTGTAATGATTTGTTTCAGTACAATAAAACAAATACCATATACCATTGAGGGAATTAGCAAGATTCTGGTTCTCCAGGAACTTCTTTCCTAAGGCTTGATCTAGGGGAACCAGAATCTTGCCAACTCTCTCAATAGTATACTTTAACTGTACACTGATATAGTCCTAAACATGTATAAACAGGTTAATCTTAAATTTGCTAACATTCTCTCTTTTATTTCTGATTTATATTTCTCTGTGTCAATATACAGGAAGATCCAGACTTATCAGATGCAGCACTTGATGGATTAAAACAAGTCATGTCTGTGAAGAGCAGAGTTGTCCTTCCTTACTTGATTCCTCAGGTAAGTTGTCTGATAATTACAGTAACAGAAAAATAACATTGGAACAACAGATTCATGCATGATAGGGTACCTGAGCATTTTACTGGTATTGTAGAATGAATATTCAACCTACCATCGGTTAAGCTTTTGTTTACCAAAGCAAATATAGCATCACATCTTCAAATTAAAGCACAGTGTGACAAACTTCCATTGTAATTAAATAAATGCTTATTTAAGACAAATTTTGTTTTTGATGAATACACATTTTGGTTCAAAGTGAGCAAGTTTTGTTTTGACAGGTTCAATATGTTATATTGATTGAATTACTAGTGAACAGGTGCTTTTTCACAGAATTTCATGAAGTTCTAATTTCATATTTTTGATAAAAAATAAATCCTGTTGACTGAAAAAGATATTCATTGTATTGTGTAAAAGCAAATTTAAAAACTACCTCCCCAATTAAGACACAAGTGGGGGGAAAAGAAACTATTAAAGTCGAAGACACTTCCGGAATACTTAAATAGCTCTATACAAAATGGCTGAATTATAGACTTTTTACGTCACCTAGGTTTTGGTGACCTACTGTGTTTGTTTTTTTTGTTTGTGTCTTCCATTGCTAACTTTTACACACTTTAAACTTTTTCTCAAGAACCAATTGTTCAATTTTAACCAGAAATAGCAGTAACTAGCACCAAGCTGCATGGAAATTCCAATCAGAGAAATTAGTGCCAGTAGGGAAACCCAAAAAGGGCCAAAAATGTATTTGTTATATATCAAAGAATTGTTCTGCATCAATTTATAGTAAAAAAAAAAATCATAAGACTTCATGTGCAAAAATAGATAACTCAATACATAAGTAAATTGGTTTGACTGATATGTGAGACTGTCATACTGAACTTATTTGCTGTTGAACCATAAATACTTTCTTTGCCTCAAGTGATAAGCATAAAAAGAAACTTAGCACTCCATTGGCACCTCTATTACTTAGAAATAGCAGACTTTCTATATGCATTGATATATTTGAAAGTTATAACCAAGATTACTGTGACAAGTTTTTAAGGTCAGGGGTCATGTGAAACAGATATATAAACTCTTTTGATTTAACTTTGTTAATCTGATTTTTTCCTGATCATTGTAAGTCAACATTGTTACACTCAATGATTTTGAAGTATTCATACATGAATTTATGTGAAAATTAGGTTTTGGCTTTATTACCTGACAAGCTGTTGAAGGGCACCTTTAAATGTCATCAGGGTTTGCTGTGTGCTGATTTTTTATAATAAATCATTATCTTGTATATTTCAGCTGACCGCACCCCCAGTAAACACGCAAGCTCTCTCATTCTTATCATCAGTTGCTGGAGAATCCTTGTCTCGTCACCTGTCCAAAGTGTTACCTGCGATGATGTCATCACTTAGTGAAAAGAAGAACACAGACATGGAAACACAGGTAAAATCTTCATCTCATTTTAGCTCATCTGAGCTGAAGGCTCAAGTGAGCTATAGTAACCAATCACTGTCCCTCATTCATCTCTTTTTTCTGTTTTTATATGGAATGTAACTGGCTGTTTGTAAATTAACACTACCTTAATTGCTTCTAAGATGGCACATTGCACTTTATCCAGTAAAATATCATCTATTACTGAAACAAGATATTTTCATTCTTTTTAAACTGCATATGAATACCACACGGACCTGACCTTATTTTTATGAAATGTATAAGAATATAAGATTTTTTATGCCTGTTTATAGCTCTTATTTATTGTTTTATAAACACAGCTAATGCCCCTTTTAAGTTGGCTGTCCATGGATAAAAATATTAGATTACTAAATTATTTGTTTGTTATAAATAAATTGTGTATTTTGAATCAATACAAAAGTTCACATTTTCAGTTTATCAGAATTATATATACACAGTGCAACTTTGAAAAACCAATCCCTATAAAAACTGATTAGTGTTTTTCCTTCTGTTTTCAAGTAAAAAATAACTTCTAAATATACCTCTTAATTCTGAACACCAGACATACTTTCACAGCGAAAACGCACTAATGTACGTAAAATAACATCCGAATATTGACCTTACCTGTGGTGAGTTTGCTGAGCTATTCAACCACGAAGGAGATGATTTCACTACTATATATTTCCGTGTATACAAGTAATTTATTTGGGTCATTGCGATTGAGGATCAATTTTTTGGAAGTTGCACTGTACATGTATGTATATATTTTCAGGAACTTGAGTATTGTCGCAGTGTTGTACTGTCAGTGGAAGATGACATTGGAGTGAGGACTATAATGCAGGAACTACTCTCATCATCTCGTGCTCCTGACAACAAGCAGTGTTGGGCGGCTGTTATGATGTTGTATGCTTTCTGTGAAAAGACTAACGCAGACTATTCTGATTACCTCCCTCAACTATTCCGTGGCTTGATCGGCCTATTTACTAGAACCGATCAGAAGGTTTTAATGGCCAGCTGGGATTGTTTAAATGCTGTTACTAAGGTAATTCATAATAATCTCTTTTGAAAAATGATATTCCTTCAAGGGGAGATTGGTAATATTTGATAATATTCCTGTTGTTATGTATATTACCTTTGGGTGAATAAGAAATGTTCAATTACAATGTAATCAGTAGATGGTCTTCAGATGAACATCTTAAATTGAGTAATATGTTGTCAGTGGGTCATCACAGGGTGTGTTAAATATGCCCTTCTCTAGTTGGTCGTATCTAGAAAAACATTTTAATGAGTTACATACAACTTAAATGAACCATTTTATAGTTATTAATAGAAGTTACGGACAGTCTTGTGATAAATACATTGCCAATTGGAGACAATCTAATGAGTATCGCTCACTATGACCGACTGTTTGTAATGTCTGCCCCTCGACTGGAGGATTTTAAAATATTTTGGGGTATTGTCCGATTCACATAAGCTGACCGGGTGGAGTAACCTTTTGATTATCATATGGATGATTCTACTCACTATTCTGTTATGACAAGCTGCTCGGGAAAAACTTTTATCCCTCACTGGATACTCTCTTATCTTTGGTGACAAGTAGGAACGATTACTCTAGTCATTGTAATTTTAATGTAATGTTTTTTTTAAAAAAAGTTGGTAGTGTTGGTAAAAATAATTGTGACACTTCATCTTAAGATGTTTGATCATGCTTTGTATATTGCCATAAGACAGATTGAGACCAACTTTATATGAGTACATAACATATAGTTGTTTAAATTATACACTTATCAATTTTTTTTTATCATTTTGTATTTACAGACATCTGTTTTCTACATACAATGTACAGTGAAACTTTTATGTAACGACCTCCTTAGGGACACATGGTCTTTATATAGAGGTTGATTTGTACACAAATGGTACTATCGGGAACAGCAAAAATACAGTCTTTGTGACCAGGTGGTCTTTATACATAGGTGGTCACTTAAGCAGGTTTTACTGTATTCAATGATTTTTCATTATGTCTGCTTTCAGAAACTTGATCAGTCAGAGATGTTACAACACATCGCAGATGTAAGGCAAGCTGTCAGATTTGCACTGTCAGATTTCAAAGGAAAGGAGTTACCTGGTTTTAGTTTACCCAAAAAAGTATGTTAATTTACAATCTCACTTAGATATTATTTTTCCAATACATACAATCTCACCTGAGACTATTATTTTGACTGTATGTACAATCTCACCTGAGACTATTGTTTTACCTGTATGTATAATCTCATGTGAAACAATTATTTTAACTGTATATACAATCTCACCAGAGATTATTGTTATACCTGTATGTATAATCTCACCTGAGACCTTTGTTTTACCTGTATGTATAATCTCACTTGAGATTATTATTTTACCTGTATGTATTATCTCACCTGAGATTATTGTTTTACCTGTATGTATAATCTCACCTGACATTATTGTTTTACCTGTATGTATAATCTCACCTGACATTATTGTTTTACCTGTATGTATAATCTCATGTGAGACAATTATTTTAACTGTATATACAATCTCACCAGAGATTATTGTTATACCTGTATGTATAATCTCACCTGAGACTATTGTTTTACCTGTATGTATAATATCTCTTGAGATTATTATTTTACCTGTATGTATAATCTCACCAGAGATTATTGTTATACCTGTATGTATAATCTCACCTGAGACTATTGTTTTACCTGTTTATTGGATTGTTTATAGACCAAATAGAATATTTATTTGATTTATATAATTATCAGACAATCCTTTGCCCCATAAAATTTGGCCCATGAGTTGGTTTCATTGTAATATGAAACTATATACAGTAGAACTTTGATGAGTTGAACTCCAATGAGTTGAATTTCTTAATGTTTCGAACTGTTGACAAAGTCCCAAATGATTTTGTTTTTTAACGCTACTTATAAACATTTTATAATTCAAACTGTTATAAGTCAAATTTCTCGATGTTTAGAATTAAAAACAACGGAAATTCCTTTGTATAATTCGAAGTCAGAATTTACATGTGTACTAAATCCCCCCATGATAATTCCTCTCCTTCTAATAAACACTCAATGTTTCAATTTTACAAACATTAAGTTAAATTTACCACAAATTATTAATTACAATGAACCTAAACGTGTCTGAATTAGTTTCAAAGTAGTCATGTACACCTTATATAACCTCTAAAACTAAAAATCATGTGATTCTCGGTTACCATCCATAAGTCGGAAGTCCTGATGTATTGATATTTTCTAGATGGTCCCATGAACTTCGACTAATGGAAGTTTTACTGTATATGGAATTGCAAATAAAAACATAAAAATCCTGTTTACCTTTCAAAATCATTTGTCTTAGAACCAGATAACCTGAGATCATCACTTTTTAAATCATGAAGTCACCCACTTCATGTGAGAGCAAGTTCGAGTCCCACTGGAACCTAAGCTGATTTTTGTGAGAAAGTTTGCCAGTTTACTTGTGGAAGGCCAGTGGTCTCTTCTCGGGTACATTGTTACCAGGTTCTCTCCTCCACCAGTAAAAACTGGCTGCCATTATATAACTCAAAAATTGATGAGTGTGGTGTAAAACACCATTTGAAAAAAATTATTTCAGGGTATTGTACCAGTTTATTCTCATTAGAAAATCTTTTCATGACATCCATTATCATTCCAGGGTATTGCACCAGTTCTGCCAATCTTCCGTGAGGGAATACTAAATGGTTCTCAGGACATGAAAGCTCAGGCCGCTGATGGACTTGGAGAGCTAATTAATATAACAAGTGCTGAAGCTCTCAAACCTTCAGTTGTCAACATCACTGGTCCTCTTATTCGTATCCTTGGTGACAGATTTACATGGCAGGTCAAGGTTGCAGTCTTGGAAACACTTACTCTGCTGTTAGCAAAGGTTAAATGGTTTGCACAGACCTTGAAAAGTGCTTGAATATAGAATTAGTCCTTAAAAATACTTATAACAAAAAATAATGTAGAGAATTGCTTGGATATAAATGCCTGATTATATTTTCATCAGAAGTTTGAATTGTTTTGTGTGTGTTGATTCAAAATGAACAAAAATCTCTTTAAAAGTGAAAAATTATCTCGATCATATAGATGCTTGACCTAGTATACAGTGGTCCCCTTTATAAGACCACCCTAAGTGAGAAAGGCATGTGGTCTCATAATGGAGATGGTCTTTTCAAGGGGGGGGGGGGATGTCTACTGATAACTTGTAAATGACAAACGACATCTAGTACAATATACAATTTGCAGACAATTTTTATTCATAAATATTACATCTATATATGTTAATTTTGTTCTTGTTTGGTAAAATGTTTACATGATAATATGATTTAAAATGTTCAAATTAAAACAAAAAATAAAATTTAATTCAATAAAATTAATTCAATAATTGTCTAAATACAGGTACATGTATTAACATGTGACCTATAAAATAAAAATACATCCCAAATTTTGACTATTTCATGTCTGTAACTAAATCAAACACGGAGCCACACTTTACTGTTTACAGTTTATATTATGACTATAAAAAAAAAAACAGCATGGAATTTAAAAAGCCAGTCGTTATTTGCTGTAAAATCGTCTTAACACATCTCTGCGGACAATATAATCGCTTTCTATTGTAGTTGTAATAATTTTCCGAAAACAGGAATATTTTTTGACCTGGCAACCAAAAACTCCTCATACAGTTTCTCATTCAAATCTGGGTTCCTACATCTCGCTTTCACGTGTTTGTGTAGTTTATGAACACATTGGTTACGTGGTAGAGCTAGCATGTAATTGCTTTTTCTTATTTGATGTTTTCAAACTTTTTCTTTTTTTTAAATAATCCAAATAATTCAGTCATTATAATCTGTTCACAATCACTGCATTAACCTTGTAGGATGAAGAGAATCGGAAATGGAGCAAGCTTTAATTATTTTTTTTTTTTAAATCAAACTTGGTTGCTCACATTTTGTTAATGCAGTAGAGCTAGCGTGTAATTTAGTTTCATATTTCATTTTATCATACTTTTTCAAAAATACTCTGTTGCTCGACGGTTTTTTTCTATTAACGTGATTTGGCCAATGAAAAGTGGTCGTTGGTCACATTGGTCATTAAAAATGACTTATGTTTTGAAAATTTGGTTGCTTAATGGGAATGGTCGTTAGTGGGGGTGGTCGTAAATAAGGGGACCACTGTATTAAGTTAAGTAAAGCATTTTTGTGATCTTGTACTGCTGGTCATCTCTCTCCCTCTGTTGTTGTGTTCTCTCTCTCTCTCTCTCTCTCTCTCTCTCTCTCTCTCTCTCTCTCTCTCTCTCTCTCTCTCTCTCAAATCTATACATGTAAAGTTCCTGAACTACAGTGCTATTACCTTTATATGACTTTTTACAAATATAATTTTGTTATCAGCATTCATGGATTGATTTTTATGGCATTTCTGATATTGTAAATCATTGTATTGAATTGTAGGTGGGGGCACAGTTAAAACCCTTCTTGCCACAGCTACAAACAACATTTTTGAAAGCTTTGAATGACCCACAGAGGGCTGTAAGATTAAAGGCAGCATCAGCGCTGGGGAAACTGATAGCTATACACACTCGTGTTGATCCTCTCTTCACAGAACTACATACAACAATTAAATCTGCCTCTGATAACAGCATTAGGTATGTCAGTTATAATCTGTCTTTTGATTGGTTAGCTGATAAGTCATGTGACTTCAGATCAATATGTTGGCTATTACATTAGAATGGCCGAAATGTAATTGTATGAATGTAAATAACTACTCATTGTTCATTTCTATATGTATTTCTTTATTGTCAGTTGTTTTTAGAGTATGTGAACAGTTGACGGACACTTTGGACTCAAATTACAAAGGGTCTGACGGCTTTTTATGCAATATTTGATTCTAAAGATTTATACCTTAACTTTGATAACTCTAACGAGCTAGAGTTGTGAAAATGTACCAATAGAGTAATATTGATAGTTAGGCATAAAAAAATTGTTGGTTTGCTGAAACACGGCCTACTCACTCCGAACTCAGGGACTCAAATATGTTTATTACCATTCCAGAATATTTTTTTTATACTGGGCTTCTGGTATGTTCACATTGCTTATATTGTACATGTATATGGCTTACAGTCTTAAAGAAAAAAAAAGTTTACCTACCTATTCACAGTTAAAACTGTTGCGATACAACAAACCAACATATTTTTAAGGATGACCTTAGTATGATGATGACATGGTCAATGGTGTTGTCTTACGATGCTGAAAATTTTGTCCATTCATAATTTGTAAAGAAAGGTGCTAATGCCATTCTGCGATACAATGATATCTTTGTTTTGAAGGGATACTGCTCTACAGGCATTAAGATTCTGTGTTACGGGGGCTGGAAGTAAGATGTCTGATGCGTCTAGGAAAGCAATCACCACAACACTGATGGGTTTAATTGGAGCAGAAGAAGATTCTACGCGGACTGTATCTGCCGGTTGTGTTGGAGCTTTGTGTGCTATATTACCAGAGGAGGAATTGACAGATGTCATGATTCAGCATCTTTTAGGTTTGTACTTTCACATGATAATGTATCAATTACAGGTGTGAATTACTTGTACTGACACATGGTATGAAGTATCATCTTCAGGCGTAAAATACTGTACTGTCACATGGTATCATGTATCATCTACGAAAGTTCAAGTTAGCTTTTCCATCTGTAAACTTTTTGACTTCTCCAAAACTGCTGAAGGTATTTTAATGAAACTTTATAGGAAACAAGTATTCCTCTACCAAGTTTATTCATTTAAGCCTGATCTGCCCAGGGGATCCATTGTGGAGCCAAAGAGGCCCCAGGGGGTACCCTCTTTAAAAACTTCTCCTCCAAAACCGCTGCATGGATTGAAAAACTAATTGTACCTGAGTGATCTACATAGATGTATGATTTAAGTTTGTTAATTTCATAGAAATAAGAAAACACGTCTTTGTAGACTTTGTAATTTTCATTCATTTTTGTATGATTTCTTTGATTTTCTCCCCTTTGGATCATTATGATTCATTCATTATATGTGTTTTACCTGTAGTTTGGTATATTAATGCTTTCCTGATATAATATTGCTGAAATTGAAGATTTTGAATTTTTTAAGGTTGCAAAAATCAGCCTCTTCTTCAAAACTGCTGAAAGGATTTTTATGAGACTATATAGGATGCAATTACTCAAGGTCCTCTACCACTTTTGTTTATTTTGGCCGGATCAACCCAGGGATGGATCTAGGGCGGGGCCCAGGGATGGATCTAGGTTGGGGCAAAAGAGGGGGTACACCTGTTTAAAAAATCTTCTTATCCAGAACCACTGCATCCAGAACTAATTGCATCTGAGTGGTTTACATGGATGCATGATTCAATTTTCTGTTTTTGGAATAAATTGGAAAATTAACTATTTAGTCTCTTCCGCTCACAAGGAATTAAAGGTGTGTTTTAATAATTTGTAAATTGAGATTCCCATGTTTATAAGACACTAACACAGTTCTGGTGAGCGATGTGGCCCATGGGCCTCTTGTTTTGTACTGTCACATGATATCAGATATCATCTACAGGTGTGAAGTATATTTTTGTACTGTCACATGATATCATATATCATCTACAGGTGTGAAGTATATTTTTGTAATGTCACATGATATGTTTCATCTACAGGTGTGAAGTATATTTTTGTACTGTCACATGATATCATATATCATCTACAGGTGTGAAGTATTTTTTTGTACTGTTACATGATATCAGGTATCATCTACAGGTGTGAAGTATATTTTTGTACTGTCACATGATATCATGTATCATCTACAGGTGTGAAGTATCTTTTTGTACTGTCACATGATATCATGTATCATCTACAGGTGTGAAGTATATTTTTGTACTGTCACATGATATCAGATATCATTTACAGGTGTGAAGTATATTTTTGTACTGTCACATGATATGTTTCATCTACAGGTGTGAAGTATATTTTGTACTGTCACATGATATGTATCATCTACAGGTGTGAAGTATATTTTTGTACTGTCACATGATATCATGTATCATCTACAGGTGTGAAATATATTTTTGTACTGTCACATGATATCATGTATCATCTACAGGTGTGAAGTATATTTTGTACTGTCACATGATATCAGGTATCATCTACAGGTGTGAAGTATCTTTTTGTACTGTCACATGATATCATGTATCATCTACAGGTTTGAAGTATATTTTTGTACTGTCACATCGTATCATGTAACTCAATGTGTCATCTGGGTATTATGTGATTTATGTTTGCGACATGTCTTAGGAAAATTCATAAAAATGTCTTTCTTGCCACAATCAAACAGAATACATTTAACCATCTGTAGCACGAAAAAATTATAGATGCTAAACAGGGGTGGAAATTAAGAAAAAAATCCTCAGGATAAGTTTTAAATTCTGGGAGCCCAGATTTAAACTAAGCCTGTCATATTTACTTGAAAAAATTTTTAACCAGTTTGTGACCTTAACATTTTTAACAACTTGCTCAGTCGGGCAAGTGCTATACTGATATTGTGCTTGCCCGCCATGAAAATTTGGTTGCCTGCAAATACAAAAAATATTTGAGTCAATTTGGTGTTTTATTAATTTATTGTTATTTTAATAAATATATGTAACTACAGTGAATCCTGTATATAGGGGCCACCCAAGGGACCAGAAAATATTGACCTTTATGAGCAGGTGACCCTTATACACGGGTTCAATTTAGTTAAAGTATGCAGTCAAGGGACTTGAAAAAACTGGCCTTTATATACAGGTAATTTTTATATAGAAGTGGCCGCTATAGCAGGTTTTACTGTACTGTGTGTTTAAATTAATGCAAATTACAAAAGTTTTCATTTTTTAAAACAATATCTATCCATTTTAAGTATCACGTTAAAACTTTTATTTGTAACAACTAATTTTCCTTTTATCATTCACCTACAAATACATTTGATTAAGATTTTATAACTTTTAAACAATATATAGTATTACATGTACATGTATAATCATTTTGACACATCCTGAAATTCAGTTCTGTTCGGTATCGGTTCTTTTATTACACACAACCAACTTCCATTTCCTCCTTAAACTGCAATCAAAACAGTCAACACACGATGTGTTCTGTGACATTTTTGGCCACGAGGTAAAGACTAACGTATTTACTTGTCAATAAAATAATTATTTTTATTTCTAACTGGTTTTTAGCAATCCATTTAAACTACAAATAAAAGGAAATGGATCACTTTTGAAACTGAAGCATTTTGAAATGACGAATGCAGACATTTTTATAAAAGCAGACATCGAACTTCATCAGATTGGGAATTTTAATGACTAAAATTGAGAAAAAACAGATACTATTTCCGACTGGAAATGGACTGAATAACGGCCCCAAAAAGTGGCAAAAAAATTCCTGAAATACAATTCGCCAAGCGGGCAACTTCGAATGTAAAACAATTCGCCTGATCGTAAATTCAGTAGCCGTGGGCAAACAGGCACCCGTTAATTTCCACCCCTGCTAAATATGACTATACCTAACATTATTTTAAATTCTGTCACTTTACTTTCAGATAAGGAAGATGGGTTAGAGTGGAAACTGCGTCATGGTAGAAGTATTGCTTTAGGTGTTGGTCTGAAGGAAGCACCTAGTCAATTATGGAAGAGCAGTTTTCAATCTAGTATTAGTAGTGTTGTATCAGATCTTACAGTGGCAGATAGGGTGAGTGACAGATGTATAAAGTAAACATACAAATACATTCAGACAGTTGTCGTGCATTGATGTACTGTGGGATGGTATATTGCGGTATATTTGGTAAGGTTTGGTTCACGGTTCTTTTTTTCCTGTTCACAATACGCCAACGATACTTTTTGGATTTTGTCGCATTCTGGATTAACTGTCCGATATCGGTTTTGAAACTTGGAATTGTGATATGTATTGTATTGGGAGCCAAATATCGTGATACGTATCATTGTGAAGAGTAGTGTATCATCGCACCCCTACCAAACAGGGTATTGAGGGTGAGTGATATATGTATAAAATAAACATATTGACCATCCAGACAGGGTATTTAGGATGAGTGATATATGTATAAAATAAACATACTGATACACCCAGACAGAGTATTTAAGTGATTGGAGTATAATTGTTACAACCTTATACAGGTAGTCATATTACCGAGAAGTAGGCTTTTGTTTATATATAGAGTGTAGTAGAGATTTAGTTCATGGAGTAGAACCATCATTGATAGACAGGATATCAATATATTGTCGTACAAATAGATTCTATACAATTTCGACCCATTCTTTTAAGTATTAAAACATTTCACAGGATGTTTTCTTTTTTACAATTTTCAAAATTTTCATTTCTGTTTTTGTCCCTGCGCAGCCGTAATATGAAGTGTACAAGCAACCATTGGCTGAATTTGACCAGTTGAGGGTTGCGGAAAGCAGGTGGTCAATATACAGGGTCAAGAAATATAGAAAATGTGCAAGGGGAATGTTGAAAACGTTGGCAATGAGTAGAAAGTTGTTGAACAAAAGTGGTCCCTTCAGGGATGTTTTAATGCACTCTATTGATAAATATTTTTACTTCATCAATATATCTATATAGAATTTCTTATAAATAAAAGTCCTAATATAGAGTGGAGAAGAGAGTTAGTATACAGAGTGAAGTTGAGATTAATTATACAGCAGGGATCTCCATGCCATGTTTTATGATGGCGCTGTGCCATTGTCATATTTTCTTGCATTGTCATTGAATTGTCTCTGCCATTGTTAAATTTCCCTGCACCTTGGATAAACATTACCGTATTTTATGGCCTATAAGTCGATATGGGGGATAGGTCGAATGGCCGATTTTTGGCAAAAATCCAGGCTTAAGTATTAGATAGGTCGAAACAGAGGATAGGTCGATGTCGGCAAAGATTGAATGGGAGAACACAGCAATTGCATCGTTTATGTTTAATAACTGGTGCTAACACGATGGTAGCCTATTAAAATAATCAGAGTGATCGGCCTATTTTACGGCACAGTATTAAATAGGAGTGATTAAAAAGCATATATTGCATCATATATATATTTAACATCACTTATATTACTCGTGTGTACTGATTATGTATACAAGCATCGCCATTATGTTACCTGTCAAATCATCATTAAATTCTTTATGCTGTTTACACAAGCGACCTCAATCCTTGTCTTATCCTTACATTGACCTAAATTATTATGCTACTGCAATTGTCAAACAATTAAATACTCAAGGTTTAGTGTCAATTAATTTATGTAACACCTTTTCCAAAACTTTCCCAACTTCAAAGACTGCCGCGCGATCCTTATCAGTTGAAGGTCACGTTCCAGTGAAAACAGCTTGTCTGAATGAAGACTTCACAGTGGGGTGCCAGATAAGGGAATCATTCAAAAGTATAAACTGTCCGGTAGAAATATAATGTTATTTTTATCACGCAGTTTCTGACACAGTCTTGAATCTCAATGATATTGTAACTTGAAAGATCATTATTTTGTCACTTGATTATGAACACAGTGCATTACGCACACACGAGGTCACATTTAATAGTCCTTTAAGTGTAAATACAAATGGGTTTTGAGTAGGCCCCTAGATTATCCCATGGAAAATTTTGAATTACGATGTTGAGGAATTGCAGATACAAGTTAAATATTTCACTATTTTTTTTAAAGATAAGTCGATGCGGCGAATAGGTCGAGGTCACAACATTGGAGAAAAAAAATATCGACCTTTAGGCCGTAAAATACGGTACACCATGGTAAATACCTGTGATCAGATTTGCAGCTTCAAATTTGGAATTGTGAAGACAAGGCCTTATTGTTATGACAGGCTCAGACCTCCTGAGGTTTTTCCGTGTTCTCAATTAAGCATCCTCGTCCATATCCTATAAAAATCAAAGTGCCATAGAATTAAGCTGTAGAAAATAGTTATCTGAGATTCAACGTTTAAAACACTTCTTTGTTTTTAATTTGAAACCTTGTTTCATTTGCATACTCTCACATTATTATTCCTGAACTAGGATGCCATTTATTTTTATTTGAAAGCACATTGAAATGAAGACATTGAATAGTTTATGTTTCAACAAATCAGAGAAGGCCTAAGTACATGTACCTTTGAATGATTTAATTTTTGTACATGTAACATGCCAACAGAAACATTATGTGACAGTGTTACATACATGTGTATATACATGTATGGCTATGATACCAACTTAGAATGTTTTTAACGCTGATTTACATCGGTAGATATTTTTTTGCATAAATTCACTATTTCAGATTTGACAAAGGACTTGCTTTTCAGTCCTTGGATTTTTATAGTTGTCCTCAAATTCCTTTCAACAGAAGCCAACAAATCTGTCGGCTATTTTCATGACAATCAATTAATTTTCAATAATTTAATTTTGATATTTTGAAGATTCCATTTTTCATGAGTGGTTTACAAGCATTAGTGACAATCAGTTAATTAACAATAATGTTATTCTTATATTTTGAAGATTCCACTTTGCCTGAGTGGTTTACGAGCATTAGGATACCTCATCAAACATCAGCTACACAACTTAAAAGAAGATTCTAGTCTTATTCCAGTTCTTATCAAGGTAAGATTTAGCCTGGGTTCCTGGCCTAATCTTACTTCATTGATAGGGCCAGGCGTAATACAATCCATGTGACCCAAGTTATTAGCGCAAAACAGGACTGAAAATTATCACGTCACCAAGATACCAGATATAGAAATGTGCAGGCCCATATTAGTGTACAGAGAAAATGGCGCTATCCACCTCGGTATTCAAACAGGCAATCACATCAGATTCTAGTAAACAATCTACTTGCTTTTGTCTGTGGGATCTTTATTGTGTATTTCTACAACGATTGAGTGCAAATGGTGCATGCATTTTTTTAATACGCTGTAAATTCTCATATCACATTGATTGAGTATGGGGGCACCATGTTTCTTACGAATTGATGTTATCCCACAATTCAATGCGGTGGAAAGGTAATTTTGTCCAATCAGATAATCAAAGTGATTGTATTCCACCTAGCTATACTGACAGCGTTAGCATCAGTCAGCCAGGATCCCAGGCTAGGTAAGATTTTGACAACACCTGTCCCTGTTCTCATCAAGGTAGAATTATGTAACACATGTCTCTGTTCTCATCAAGGTAGAATTATGTAACACATGTCTCTGTTCTCATCAAGGTAGAATTATGTAACACATGTCTGTTCTCATCAAGGTAGAATTATGTAACACATGTCTCTGTTCTCATCAAGGTAGAATTATGTAACACATGTCTCTGTTCTCATCAAGGTAGAATTATGTAACACATGTCTCTGTTCTCATCAAGGTAGAATTATGTAACACATGTCTGTTCTCATCAAGGTAGAATTATGTAACACACTCTGTTCTCATCAAGGTAGAATTATGTCTCTGTTCTCATCAAGGTAGAATTATGTAACATATGTCTCTGTTCTCATCAAGGTAGAATTATGTAACACATGTCTCTGTTCTCAGACTTATTCCTCTTATAACAGATGCTGGGCTATTCAAATTGCTGTGTGTCCATGGTCTGTCTGTCCATCCATCTTGAACAATTCTTATTACCACTATTTCTCAGAAAGTACCAAAGGGATCTTTTTGAACTTTGACATCAAGGTTCCCTTTGAGGTCTAGTTGTGCATATTGCATTTACAGAGAGATCAGAATCCAATATGGCCGACAAGGGACCATCTTGGATTTTGACCAAAGGAAGTTTGTTACCACTACTTCTCAGGAAGGACTAAGGGATCTCCTTATATTTTGACATGAAGGTTCTAGTTGTGCATGTTACATTTTCAGAGAGATTGGAAGCCAACAGGCGACCATCTTGGATTTTGATCAAAAGAAGTTTGTAACCACTACTTCTCAGAAACAATCACTACTTGTCAGATCTCATTGAAATCTGACATGAAATTTCCCCATGAGGTTTAGCTTTGCAATCTACATTTTCAGAGAGATCAGAATCCAACATGGCCAGCAGGCGGCCATCATGGATTTTGACCATAGGAAGTTTGTTATTGCTATTGCTAGGAAAGGACTGAAGGGATCTTCTTGACATTTAACATGAAGGTTCTCCGTGAGGTCTAGTTTTGCATATGACATTTTCAGAGAAATTGGATTCCAGCATGGCTCACAGGCAGCCATCATGGATTTGGACAATGGAAGTATGTTAAACCTATTTCTCAGTAAGTACTCAAGGGATCTTGTTTAAATTTGACATGAAGTTTCCCTTTGAGGTCTACTTGGGCAGTACATTTTCAGAGAGATCAGAATCCAACATGACTGACAGACTGCCATTTTGGATTTTGACCAAAGGAAGTTTGCTACCATTTATATTTCTCAAAAAGTACTATAGGGATCTCATTGAAATTTGACATGAGGGTTGCCTTTGAAGTTTGAGGTTTAGTTATGCATATTACATTTTCAGAAGGAATAAAATCCATCAATGCTGGCAGGCGGCCATGTTGTTTTAAATTCTCTCTGAAAATGTAATATGTTCAGTTCAAGTTCAATTTTGTTATAATCTTGTGAAAAAAGTATTTCACAGAAATGTGGATTTAAGTTCAAATTCAATGTTCAGACAAAATAAGAAAAAGAACAGTCTGTCATAGATCAAACAGAATATTCCATGGTGAGCACCAAGATCCCTCTGGGATATCTTGTTTAAAAACAGTAAAACCACAAGTATTTTCCATATGTGTTGATTATCATAAAATTCTGTGTTGATTTTTTTTATATTCTGCATTTCTAGCTTAACTTGTTTTTGTCATCCTTACTATAGGGACTGAAGAATGATTCCAATGATGTAAAACAACTTGTGACACAGATTATTTCCTGTTTGGCCAACACTGATGACAATTTACCAATGTCTGTGGTAAAAGTTGTTGTCCCTGGTCTTGTAATGGGAACCAAAGAGAGAAACACAATGGTTAAGTCACACAGTGAATTTGCATTGATTTCAGTATTAAAACTGAGATCAGGAAATACATTTTTAACGGTAAGTTGTTTCCCATTGTTTTTAAAAAATAAGTTAAATTTATGAAATCTTTTGCTTTACCATCTCAATTATGGCTTTGGATATAAGAACTTGAGTCACTTGTAAATTTTTAAAAAGATTTGTGTATTAGAATATGCATTAGCTTTTTACCTAACCAGTGGTGAGTGTCAGTTTTTTATTCACAATTTTCAACCAACGTCTTGAGAACAAATCAAAAGAATCTATAATCAGACTACTTCTATGTAGAAAATGTAGGTTCTTCAGTAACATCCATGATATATACAGTGCAACTTCTGAAAACCGATCCTCATTTGGACCGTTTATTTTGTCCGGTTTTCAGAGATTTCGGTTTTTGAAAGTTGACCATAAGTCAATAATTCTGGTCAGCTTCAGTTTTAAACACTGGTGATATTTACTGTTCGTTCCAGTTTTTATGTGTACTGTTTTCTTGCCCTTATACGGGATGATACCTCATGTATCATTTCAATGCTTTGTCTGCCATTTTATACTTTTTACATCATTTGCAAACCCAGGATTTTGTTTATTTATCAAATACGAAAACAAACATCTACATCGAATTGTAATATATCAGTTGAGAGTCATGGTCGGTATCATTATGTTTGAGGACGTGAATTTAATTGTCCATGGTTTGTTGATTAATGTTTTGATACAACAAACTCTATAAACAGCCTGATTAATTTTTCTTGTTTTAATTCATTATTTAGCAGAAAATTATTTCTGTAATTAGAAGTCTATGCATGTACATCGATGGTCTATATTTGTTTACATTTGGGAAAGAGAAGTAGGAATACATGTGCCATGTAATTAGACAAATTCCTTGGTACTTCTGTTTAATTCGGATAGAAAACTTTTTTCAAAATGTCTAGTTAAATGTCATTTGAAGTACTGCACGTTATACACATGTGGAATGACTCGAGATAAATTACTTATATACATGGAAATGAATTGTAGTGAAATCATCACCTTCACAGTTGAACAACTCAGCGAACTCACCACAGACCTGTAAGGTCGGTATTCGGAGGTTATTTTACGTACATGTTTTCGCCGTGAAAATATGTCTGGTGTTCAGAATTTAGAGAGATCGGTATTTAGAAGTTATTTTTTCTTGAAAATAGAAGGGAAAAATCTGGATTTCGATAACATGATTGGTATCGGGATGTAATCAGTTTTTAGAAGGATCAGTTTTCGGATGTTGCACTCTATATATTGTTTTTATTATCAATAAAATCAATATGATCTCTGTTGTGTATGAAAACAGTGGAGTTTTATGTACTAAGCCCTAGCATCAGCGCATTCTGCCTGCTCAACAGAAAACCTTTTTGTAACTCCGCCTAGTATCAGCAGATACAATGTACATGTTATTAAATAACTCCACCTGGTATCAGTGTATTTGTGCCTTGATATTTAGTAACACCATATGGTGAGAGAATCTATAAAAAGAAATCACTAAGTATTTGTTTGATGGGCAGCTAGGACCACTTAAACCCTACATAATTTCATATAGTGCAGCGTCTGTCTCTGTCCACTTAAACCCTACATAATTTCATATAGTGCAGCGTCTGTCTCTGTCCACTTAAACCCTACATAATTTCATATAGTGATGGTCTCTGTCCACTTAAACCCTACATAATTTCATATAGTGCAGCGTCTGTCTCTGTCCACTTAAACCCTACATAATTTCATATAGTGCAGCGTCTGTCTCTGTCCACTTAAACCCTACATAATTTCATATAGTGCAGCGTCTGTCTCTGTCCACTTAAACCCTACATAATTTCATATAGTGCAGCGTCTGTCTCTAGAAAATTGCCTGCGACTCCGGCCTTTTCTTATACTTTCCACCGGGCCGATATTCAGCTCCATTCCTAGATTCATATTTGTTCAACGAATTTTCCCCAGTTTCACACAAATTAACGACACCATTCCCAATTGTGTTGCAGATGGCATTTTAGCCAAATTGGAAGAAAACAAATTTGTAAAGATAACTTTGTATTTACATCAACTCCTTGTTTTTCAGTTTTAACAGTACACATTTTTTTTATTTTCAGAGTGTGTTGTCTCAGTTAGATGCTGGAATGAGTGATTCTCTGAATGAGGTCGTTACAAAATCGCTTAACAAATTGAGTAAACAACCCGAGCCACCAGCAGATGACTTTGATGACACAATACTCAAATGAAATTGAAGACTGTATATATATCGCAGAAATAAAATGATGTACGCCATATACCAGGAAAACTCAACAGAGACACATACGATGTTATATGTCACATGTCACATACATTTTAATGTATTGGCTGTGAAACATGTGTTATTGGGTAACTTGCTAACTCATTCACTTTTAAAGACACATTTGGACTTGTCCAAGTCATTGATTTACAGAAAAGTCCATTGTTTTTCAGGGGTCGATGAGCTGATAGATTTGAATTCAGTTGCATGGAAACATGAAACGTTTTCAAGGACAATGTTATCTCAAAAATGTATGTCTACATAATACATATGGTGTTCTTTTATGTTTTTCACGAAGTATTTGTTGCTATGGTAACATTTGATAATGAAAGAGTCTTGTCAAAGCAGAATTTATCATAAAAGTATATTTCCAAAAAGAGCTTTATTTATTAATCATTTTATGAGATAAGACATAAATTTGTGTGCAGACTTTGTAATGTGACATTTTGGTAATTAAAGCCAATCTCATACAATTTAAAGAATGTAAACTTTATTTCTACAACTTGCTGAAAATTTGCATGTGAGTCATGAAAATGTCTGTAAATGCATCATTCTGGAGAAACATGAGATATGTGTCATTGGAAGAAACATGAGAAAGGTGCTAGGAAAAGTCTTCAAACTTTGTGCAGGAGAATGGTACTTGCAGTTGTGTCCTGATGATGAAAGTTTGGACATGGTTCTAAGATGATGAAAGTTTGGGCATGTTTCTCAAATGATGAAAGTTTGGGCATGTTTGTCAAATAATAACAGTTTGGGCGTGTTATATGACCAGCAGAATATATAACGGTAAAATCTTGGTAATTTGTTTGGTGGGGCATTCATCCTTATGCTGTTGAATGTACCTCAAAGTCATTGTCAATGTTTTTTATTATTCAAAGAAAAAAAACTAAAGACATGGGAGACAGACCTATAATATTTACAAAGAAATACTGCTGAGAATTACCCAGGTGTAATAACTAACTTCTTTTTATCCAGGTGTAGTTACTTTCAACCTTACCTCCAGAATAAGAAAGGATTCTTGTAGTTATCTTTTGTCTTTTAAAAAATGAAACTTTTCATTTTATATGACATGGTAATTAACCCAAAGAAATTTTCAAGTAATTTCAATATTAAAAAATTAAATCTTTTTATTATTTGTTAAGTTTCAAACAGCCAATAGAGTTATGTTTAATTTAAACCTGTCTTAAAATTGCAAAAATTCAAAAACAGTTATAAAATTTGGTGCTAGTGCCTGGAAATAATAGCTGACACTGTTAATTTTATTTTACGCTTATCTACAAAATATATTTTTCTAATATTTATGGAATTTTGTATGCAGGTATGACACACAATTTAAGATGAATTTGTGAGATTTTGTAGTATAAAAAAAATATTTCTAAAAACAGCCAAATTTTTGTTGCTGATTGAATGAAAATGCTCTATTTATTTAGACATCGATAGCTGTTTAATTTAATATACATCTAATGATAGCTACTGCATTTGGGATTAACTGTTATGTGTCAAAGCCTCTGATAGGCTATGTTTAATTCTGGTCATTATTGAATTTTTAGAAGATCTTTTATTACTATTTGAATGTAATATTTGAATTCTCTGATTTAGTTTCTTTTTAATGTGTGTTGTGTAAAATATCTATATATTTTGCTCATGATATATACAATATATATCTTCATTTAAAAGATTTATTTATATCATGACCTTTGGAAAAATGATCTTCCCTCCCGAAGTTTTGATATAGATATTTCATTGGTGTGAAGCAGATGTTTTGTTATTATTTTTTCAGATACATTTGACAGAAAAATCATTGACAACAATCTCATTTGTGATTTGATTGAAATATATAACTGTATAGTTACTTTTATTCAAGGGGAATTTAATTTCACTATATTTTTGCGAAATTAAATACCCATGAGTATAATACCTTATACTTTTGAAACATCAGAAAGACAGTTCTTAATTAATTGTGCTCGAAATTTAATACCTGTGAATAAGTTCCTTTCAGAACAACACAAAATTTTTGTCTCTGTGAAGAGCCGACCTGGCTCAGTTGGTAGCACGCTCGACACTTGATCATGAGTTTGAGACCAGCCGGCCGCAGGTTAGTTTCCTGTCTTTCAGATGAGACCGTAAAAATCGAGGTCCCGTGTGACAGTAGGTGTCGGGACGTTAAAAAACTCTCACTGCTCAATGGCCCTAAGTGCCGAGCATAGGCCAAAATTTGAAGCCCTTCACTGGCAATTGGTGACATTTCCATATGAGTGAAAGATTCTTGAGTGGGACGTTAAAAAACAATAAAGTGAAATACTCTCTTGAGAGACCAGGACTTGTTACAAATAGGAGAACAAATAAACTAGAGATATCGAAACTACAAATAAGAGAGTTAGATAAGCTAGACCAGATTCATACTTCTACGAATAGGAGAGTCAAATACTCTCTAGAGAGACCAGACTGATACTTGTACAAATAGGAGAGGCAAATAATCTAGAGATATCGACTTGATACTCCTACAAATAAGAGAGTTAAATACTCTAGATACCAGCTTGATACTTATACAAATAAGAGTCAAATACTCTAGAGAGACCAGACTGATACTTGTACAAATAGAAGAGTGTCAAATAATCTAGAGATACCGACTTGATACTCCTACAAATAAGAGAGTTAAATACTCTAGATACCAGCTTGATACTTGCACAAACAGGAAAGTCAAATACTCTCAAGAGTCCAGCTTGATACTTATATACAAAATAAAAAGTCAAATACTCTAGAGACCAGCTCGATAGTTATGCAAATAGGAGAGTCAAATAATCTAAAGAGACCAGCTTGATACTTAAACAAATAGAAGAGTCAAATGCTCTTAGAGAGACCAGCTTGATACTTCTACAAATAGGAGAGTCAAATACTCTAGAGACCTGCTTGATACTTCTATTAATAGAAGAGTCAAATACTCTTAGAGAGACCAGCTTGATACTTCTACAAATAGGAGAGTCAAATACTATAGAGAGACCGGCTTGATACTTCTACAAATAGGAGAGTCAAATACTCTTAGAGAGACCAGCTTGATACTTATACAAATAGGAGAGTCAAATACTCTTAGAGAATCAACAAATTCTTGAGTGGGACGTTAACTTGTACAAAAACAAACTCTAGAAAGACCAGATTCATACTACTACAAATAGAAGAGTCAAATACTCTCTAGAGAGACCAGACTCAAACTGGTACAAATAGGAGAGTCCTGCTTGATAGTTATACAAATAGGGGAGTCAATTAATCTAGTGATACCGACTTGATACTTGTACAAATAGAAGAGTGTCAAATAATCTAGAGAATCAAAAAACTTGATACGTTAACACAAAAAATACTCTAGAAAGACCAGCTTCATACTTGCACAAATAGAAGAGTCAAATACTCTCTAGAGAGACCAGACTCAAACTTGTACAAATAGGGGAGTCAATTAATCTAGTGATACCGACTTGATACTTGTACACATATAGGAAAGTCAAATACTCTAAAGAGACCAGCTTGATACTTACAAATACAATACTCTAGATACTTGACAAGTCAGCTTGATACTTATATACATATAGGAGAGTCAAATACTCTAAAGAGACCAGCTTGATACTTATACAAATAGGAGAGTCAAATACTCTAAAGAGACCAGCTTGATACTTATACAAATAGGAGAGTCAAATAATCGAGAGAAACCTGCTTGATACTTCTACAAATAGGAGAGTTAAATTATCTCTAGACAGACCAACTCAAGGTCCCGTGTCGCAGTAGGTGTCAGCACGTTAAAGAACTCTCGCTGCTCAATGTCTGTAAGTGCCGAGTATAGGCCAAGATTTGAAGCCCTTCACCGGCATTTGGTGACGTCTCCATATGAGTTAAAGATTCTTGAGTGGGACGTTAAACAACAATAAACAAACAAACAAAAACAAACTCTAGAACGACCAGATTCATACTACTACAAATGCGAGAACAAATACTCTTTAAAACGGCTTGATACTTATAAATATAGGAGAGTCAAATAATCTAGAGATACCGACTTGATACTTATACAAACTTTTATACTCTATAAAACGGCTTGATACTTATACAAATACTGGATTTAAATACTCTTGATACCAGCTTGATACTTATGCAAATAAGAGAGTTAAATACTCTAGATACCAGCTTGATACTTATACAAATAAGAGAGTCAAATACTCTAGAGAGACCTGCTTGATATATATACAAATAGGAGAGTCAAATAGTCTTAGAAAGACCTGCTTGATACTTATCCAAATAGGAGAGTTAAATACTCTAGATAGACCAGCTTGATACTTTTACAAATAAGAGTCAAATACTAAAGAGAGACCTGCTTGATATTTATACAAATACTCTAGAGAGACCGGCTTGATAATTTGTTGTTTTACGTCGTATAATAAGTTTACTTGCGGATATGCGAAATATCCCTAATTGTTACGTATGATTACTCAAATGGATGTTGTTGGTGTATGGTTTGAGCGTCGGAGAGAATTGGAACATAGAGGTAATGTATGCAGTGGCATAGCGATATATAAAGCTTTATATATCGCTGGGCATAGGAAGCAAATCAAAATGGGGCAATTGTGTACGTATAAAATTACATTTGAACAATCTGTTTACGTCTTGATAATATATTTTATTTTTGCTTATATGTAAAAGGGGGAGTAGCCCCTAGCTCCCGCCTCCTACGCCGTTCAACATATTTGTAGATTACCAGGCGAGATATCGTATCACCGAGCAATTAGGTTAGGAAGAAGAACTTATTGTTTAATTAGTATAGTGTCCTCAACAACTTTAGCCTAGTCTAGAGTCAAATCTTGAACTCACATTGAGATATACCAGTAATTTAATAAAGATCGCCTGAGTGAATCAACTGACCTATATTGCAACTTTTTTGTATAAACGTTCACTCGTTGTAATTTTGATATTTCTGAAGTTGTCGTCGGAGTGCCAATAGTTATGTTTTATTTAAATTTTACAATTCTTAAGGTTTGTTTTTCATTTTTTTAACATCATCGGGGTATAAAAAGCAATTGATCATGGAAAAAATTCTGTGCAGCACGAAGTGAATTTGAAAAACAATCCTTATATTTATATACATTACCATTTTTCAGTGAAACTAGTCCATTGGATTTTAAATTCATTCCAGAATACTGACTTTGCGGGAGGGGGTGTTTTCATATGACGTAATAGTTCAACAGCTGTTTTGACATGAGAAGTAGTTCTCTTTTCTGATCGCAAATACTAAATGAAATAAGGTTTAATTTCTTTAATTTCATTTTGAAAGAAACTAGTGATATGGACAATTTTGAATACTTATTCTCAGATTTATTTCGCGATTATTAATATTCGACCATTTAGTAGTGGCGGGTTAAATGTGTCAGAAGAGAATGGGCCGTGTCCAAATGGCTGATAGGCCTACCATGTGCAATTTGGATAGCAACAGATGACCGTTGTTTACAACAAATTTTTGTTTTATTTGAATTCTAATATTTTATCAGTGGAATATACCACAGGCAGTTTGAATGTGACTGCTAATATTCGTTCATGACAACTGGAGGTAGCCATTCTACTGTATTTGACATTTTTACCAATCGCTGAATCAGCTGGAAAATGCTGTATCGGTGATGTTTTCGTAAGTATTTCAGTATGTAGGCTAGCCCAGTAGCAAATCCTTGAAAACAATTGAAACAAGACAAATGCAGATTATGTTGTGAAATAACAAACTTTTATTTGTTTGTTTCAAAGATAATTATCGACACCTTCGTTATGGAAAATCTGTGTAGGCCTTTAAGTATAATATTAATAGGTCCATATGTTATGTAGGTCAATTCAGACTTCAGTATTTATTATAGTCTAACTATATAATGTAGAGTATCCCGTCAATTTACTGAGAAACCTATGAACAGGTACATGCTCGGCATTGACATTACAGGTTGTAAAAAACAAGATGGACCTGGGAAATAGCCTAGCAATTATAGGATTTGAGGTGAAATGAGAGCCGATTTCACACGATGCGAGTGACACGGCAAACCAAGCTGTTTATCAGATATGCTTGACAAAATTGCACTAGACCTAACTCTCTTTTTTCTGTTCAACTTACAAGCAACGCAACTACGAAAATAATTTTCATTTCTGTGGCCTGTGTTTCTTTTCATAACACGACCTAGATCTATCGCAATATGGGCATGTACAGTGTGCAACAGATGCAGGCCAAGTCTTGTGTTTTCGATTTCTTTCTGCGATTTTTGTTGTTTTGTGGTATTGAATGGCTTTTAAGATTAAATAAAAAAATACGAAATGAATGTGTGTTATTTTATTCTTTATTGATTCAATCATATGTTCAGAAAAGACTTGTCCGACAAATTCATGGCCATGGAAAGGATTTCTAAAATGTTCATGTATTCCTACGCCAAAAAGTAAAGCGCTTGGGTCACACAACGACCGACCTGTGTTATTGAAATATGAATACAGTCGTGCTATATTCTTGCAATGAATGAAGTAACAGTCGGTATGTAAATATATGGAACTGAAAGGTATCTAGATTGTTCTAGTGAATTGTAAACTTTTAATTCCACCAACGATATATAAAGCTAATGTTAGCATGCCTTTATATATACTCTATATATATATATATATATATATATATATATATATATATATATATATATATATATATAGTAAGCAGATGGTAAGTTAACATAAAATGTACTTGATGGTTATACAAAATAAAGGATATATATATATATATATATATATATATATATATATATATATATATATATATATATAACGAACGCCACAGAAGTATATACCTAAGCCTAACATGTATGAACTGTAAATCTACATTTTTAGGTGTACCTTTCGCAATGCATCAAATATGAACTCATAAAGACTGTCAGTAGATATGAATGTCTGACAGTTATAATCCATGAAATTAATTGCACAAAACGTTCGGATAATAAGGCTATTTTTATAAAGCGAGAAGCAAGATGTTGACTTTATGCAGCGGCGTAGCAAGATTTTTGAATTTGTAAGCAGGGGGTCTGGGGGGCGGCAGCCCCCCTGAAGCTGATCAGAATTTGAATGTCAGAGGATGAATTTGGCCCTCTCCCGGCATTTGATCCCCACATTTAGCTATTGAGCTAGTTATATAAAATATGCATGGAAACAAGGATATCAGATAGCAAAGAATCACAGCCAGCTTTGATTTTTTCTTTTTTTCTTTTTTTCTGGGAAATGTCTTCAAGACACTTCTTTTTTTTATTTTTTTTTCTGTGTTTTGTCTTTTTTTTTTTTTTTACTTTTTCTGAGTTTTTCTGAGAACTGTCGTTAAGACGTTATGGCACAAAGTTATATACAACAATACAATTTCAAATATAAGACATAGGCTTGAGCAGCGACAGGTCAATGTGGAAAATACTCCAAAACTGTAACCACCGTCCGGTTTAATAAGGGAACAGAAGATGGATTTTGCGGTTACCATCTGATGCAAAAGTATTGATGGCTTGGTCAAAATCAAGTTCGATTTCTGGATGCACATGCATCAGTGACAAGCCATTCAACCTGTCCTCTACCATTGTTGATCGAAGGTAGGTCTTTACACGTTTCAGGGCACTGAATGACCGCTCCGCTGTTGCAGAAGTGACTGGCATAGTCAGAAGAATCTTCACGGCTGTATGGATGTTGGGATAAAGTTCACGCTTAGCATGTTGTAGCGTTTCAATCAATGTACTGGGTTTGTCATTGGTATTCGCCCACTTGCACCTCCATCTGACCAACTCCGTTCGGGATGTTGCTAAATCGCCTTCTGGCAAGTCTGCTACGAATGGGGCAAAAAACGTCAGGTTCCATATCGCGAGTAAGCGAGTTAAGTCTAGACGGAATCAAGTATTGGGCAAGGAACCTGTCTTTGGGAACTACGATCCGTTCTTCGATCTCATTGGCCATATGATCGAGCATTGGATAGAAAACTGACCTTCTCCAGTACTGCTCGGGTGTGTCCGCCGGCATATTGTTTTCTATGTTGTTGTCGACCTGCCGTCCTAGGCTTACTTGGTTGTACATCTTGTTTCTCGGCAAGCGTTAGGATGTCTCTGTAAAGTTCTTGCCAAATATTGTCATCCTGCCTGATTCTTCTGAAACTTGCAATGACGGTCTTCGCCTCAGATGCAGCCTCTACGAGGTCAAGAGTGGGTCTCTGTAGCAAGTTAGAAAGAGCTAAACTGTACTGTAAAACATGCTCTGCTACAACAAGTGCAACCATAAACCCGAAATCTTGAATTGCAAGCTTCAATTGTTTGGCATTTTTATCACCATCGGTCGCCAGGTCGTCTAAGGTATCAACAATGATGGAATGTGCTGATTTGAATGTGTTCAAAGCGTCAGCCGGCCTACTAGACCATCTGGTTTCGCACATGCCCTTAATTTTTCTCCGACCGTCCAGCGCCTCTCTCTGTTCTGGGTCAGCCTGCTCCAGCATTGTTTTAAACCTTCCTGTTCGTTTTGAAGAATAACTAAACGCAAACGAAACATCCTTTACAATATCAACGGTATTACGGATAATAGGTAGTTGACACGATTTTACCACAGCCAAATTCAAGCAATGTGCATAGCAGTGTACATAATGGGCTTCTGGGATTTCAGCTTGAATGCGTGTTCGAACCCCAGAAAGTTTACCTGCCATATTCGCAGCTCCGTCATATCCTTGTCCCCTCATGGCCTGTGTGACTATACCATATTCATTAAGTTTACCCATAATGGTTGCTGCAAGAGCCTCTCCAGTTGTAGAGCTGGCTTCCGCAAATCCGACGAACCCCTCTTTCACTTTCAGTGCTCCCTCGGTATCAGTACCTACATAACGAAGGCATAACGCGACTTGCTCAGTGGTTGAAACATCAGTAGTTTCGTCTGCTATAATGCTAAAGCAATTAGCAGCATTACACTCATCAACGATGCGTTGCTGTATTTGTTGTCCACAAATATTGATCAACTCATTTTGTATATCTCGCATTTGGGGGACTATTCTTCAGATGATCAGCCAAAACTTTATCAGTTTCAGCTCTGAATTTGATCAGGGCAATGAAATTACTCTTGTCTTCCGTATGACCACGGAGAGGGATATTCTGTTTTCCACACAGATAGATAGTTTTCAAGATGCTCTTTAGAATATCGCGGTTTCTTGAAATTTTATGCTGGAAAGAGGTACTCAGCATCGAAACAACATCTTCCTTTTTGCCCTCAGCAACGGACGCAAAATTTTCGCTGCTTTCTACACAGTTTCCATGACCAGGTTGCTTTAAATGACGTTTAATCAGAGTTCCTAAGTTTGCCCAGTCATGCACAGGGTCCCGAACAAATGCGTTTTCTGTACTGTTAAACAGAACACAGTATATGCAATACAGGCCATCTTCAGATTCTGAATACCTGAGCCAAGGGTATTTGTCTAACCATGTTTTGTTAAATGCCCTATTTGTCCCGCGAATTTTTCTAAGGGGAAAAACATACGATGTTGGAATGACCCAATTGTGTTTTAACAGGAAAAGCTTCTGTTTGTCATCAACATTTGTTTTATGCAATGCCATATCTAAGTTTCTGGGTTGAGCAGATTTGGACTCCGATTCCAATGTAGGGGGGCTAACAGATGCAACATCGCTATCTGCAACACCGATGCGTTCAGTGGCATCTTTTTCAAGACTGACGGACTCTGATTCCAATGTAGGGGGGGGGGGGCTAACAGATGCAAAATCGCTATCTGCGACATCGATGCTTTGAGCAGCATCTTGTTCAAGACTGACGGACTCTGATGAACTTTGCTTTTCTACGAGGTGCTCATCAATACTTGTGACGGGACTAGCGGATGAAACATTTTTCGGTTTAGAGAAATACTTTTGTCACTTTACTTTGTCCCTTTTCTAAATCGGAAGATTTACTTCTCTTCATTTTGTTTGGTCTGCTTTCAACTGATTATGTTATCTGGGAAAACTTTTTTAAATGGTACGAATAGGTCGCACGAACGTGATTTCAACGGTCTTCGATTGAACGCTAAAATGACGCTCAAACCAACTTATCTGTGTCACAGCGTCGTTTAGATTTTATACTTAGTATATGAAATTCAAGATCAACAATGAACGCAGAATAAAACTAGCGTTCTTATCCGGTCATTGAATTCAAGATCGTGCAAGATCTTGATTCTATTGTTTATAAATTATTTATAAACAATAGTTAATTACAAGATTTTATACATTTACATAAACATACCGAAGACTTACAGTGAAGAACATTGTTTATAAATGTATAAGATTCAACGACTTTTATTGCGCGATGAATTTCATTGTTGATCATGTACTGCAGGATAAAAAACAAACGTTTCCTTTTCATTAAAATAAACAAAAGTAAACTTAAATGTTGCTTTGGGAGGGTTATTTAAAAAATCGAAACGTGGAACAATTTTAAGGGTAACACCACTAAAGATAGCTAGCCTACAATAATATAACTTCGACTCTGGTCGGAGCTACAAAGCGATAATTACCCATAATGGAGCAGCCCATTTTTTTTTTTTAATTTCACATATTACCGACGTGTTTTATACTTTTGTGGGAAAGTAGGATTAAAATAATTATTTAGAACAGATTACAAAAGATAATCAACAACTGAAAAAAAAAATTGTCAAAATTATTTGTAAGCACGTGCTTACAGTGCTAATAAGCAGCTACGCCAGTGAGTAGTATATGTAAGGCACTTAAGCTCACCTTTTTCCGAGAACCCGACGACGTGTACATTTCCCGGAATTCCGCGGTCACGTGATCACACACGGGTAAATGGATGTTATATATAGACGATGATATATAACGTGTTTACGGGATCTCGTCATTATACATGACACACCGATAGATGACTGGTCGTTCAATTTTATCTGTTCTCCGAGAAACGAAACGTCCCTAGATTTCCAGGAAGCCTGATGATATAGATAACTACGTCACGCTCCTGTGATCACCAGGTAAATGCCGCACGAGTCGTTTCGCCGTACAGGTGTCCAATGGTATAGTGTGAAAAAATTGAAATGTCATTAAGATATTTTACCCAATTCATTGAAGCCATGGCGTATAAAGGATGTTGATGTTGATCAATTCGACCAAAAGAAGTTACGTATCAAAGAAGGGTTTAAGCTGTTCGATTGGCGTATATTGTACGATGGCAAACCTTTTAGATTACTAACACCCTTCTTAATAGCGGGGCGTGAACCCTGGATGTCTGATGGTGTTACGATGAGAATTGATGCACAGAAACTTGAAACATTTGTGCAAGTTATCAAACAGATTGAAGACGTTCTTGACAAGGAATGCCGTGAGTACAACGAGTATGCGGAAAAAATTAAAATTTTACAGAGTACCACCACTAAAAATTATTATATTTGTCCCAAAACACGTAAAGGATCTCTTTTTTTAAAAGCATTAAAAAGTCCTGAATTTATAGGAAGGAAGAGTTGCGTTGTTGAACCATTCGATCACGACACGCCGTTTTGTCATGTTTGGGGTGTTTTAGCATTCAAAACTGTTGACTTGAGTGATTCAAAGGTTGGGTTTTTCGTGGATTTTGTTTCTATTGAGGAGGATCTACATGATGAAGAATGTATGAAACTCTATTAGTTATTAAAAACTGCATCTTGAGTGGTGCGATGAAAAAAATACTAAAAATTTATATTTTACAAAAAAATATAAATTATTCTGTAATCCGTCGGTTGTTCCGTCCGCAAGATCAGCTTGGAGTGCTTGCGCTGCGACAGCTCGTGCTTGAGACGTCTCTTCTCCTCGTCGGGGACGACGTCGTTCTCGTCCAAGCATTCGTTGTAGCTGAACTTGTCCTTGATGAAGAAGAGCGCGACCCACTTGATCTGCGTGCGAAAATCTTTGGACGCGCTGTTGTAGCGTTGCGTCAATATCCACACGGACTGGTCGGCGTGTCTTCCCGAAAACGCCAACATGGACAGGGCGTCCGCCTTCTTCTTGATCTGCTTCGTGGCCGAACAGTCGTCGATGATGTACAGCGTGGACGTTCCCTTGTATTTGTCGTAAAAGTGTCGTAGCGTGTCCTGCAATAGCTCCTCCCCCTTTTTAGACACGGGGTTGACGATGACGACCCGCTTGTCTTTCGGGTGTTTGACGTCGTCGCCTATCCACTCTCTCGATTTGTACGCCTTGTTGAACTCGATCGAGGGACACAGGATCACGATGTGTTCGAAGACGTCTTTGTATTCGTCTTCCAACAGATCGAGGACGAACTCCGTCTTCCCGCAACCGGTGGCGCCCACGATCATGGCGGCGTGAGGTCGTCTAATGAACATTTTTTCTTATAGGATTTTAATTTTTCTTAAGAATGACGCTCGCGAAACGACCGTTCGACATGTTGATCTGTCCGTCCTTGACGACGAAGATGTAAACGTCCACGGGATCGGTATCGGTTTCTGGCGTTTTCTCGATACGGACGGAAACGCCTTCGCTGATGTTTTGAAGCTTGCGACCCGTGCCGTGGAGATGGTTTTCGGGTGTCGTTCGTAAGTCTAACCAGAGGGCGTAATGATCTTTGAGATATTTTCCCAGAGTCACATCGCTCAGGTCGAGTTCCTTGGCGATCGTTTCCGTGACGGTTTCGCGATTCAGGGAGAAAAACTTTTTAATCTCGTCAAAGTGGTGATACGGTCTCATGCCGGCCGAGAAGAGTTGGTTCGGTTGTCCCTCGATGGTCGTTTCCACTTTGGTGATTCTCGGATTATAAAATTTTTCCGGATCGTTGTTAGAAATGTCTTTGAAGAGAAACAGAATGCCCGAGAGAGACCGCGCGGGGGTGTTGATTTGATAATTGAGGATGCCGTCCGATTTACTCATCGTCGCTTTGCGATATCGCAATATTTGGTTGAAGTAATAAGCGTGGTCTCCCTTGTACCTCTGTCTGATGCTGCGAGCGAGATTGACGTCGGTGATTTTTTCGAATTCCAACGCGATGTTGGTCGCCTTATAACTTATCGTTTTATTGGCATCGTCGTTTGGCGTCGTTAAACGTCAGCATGTATTCCAATCGATCTTGTTACCCCGCTTGATAAAAGGGTTCGCTCGTCTCCAAGATTTCGAAATCCAAGGGAATGCAAAAACGATTCCCGTATGCGTATGCCCTTCACGCCGAAGGGAGTGCGCAATTTCCTATCGGGATCGAGAATGTGTCCGTAATTCATCATCTTTTTTTTATTACGTAATAAAAAATTTAAAGCGTTTTAAAAAATGGATGATCAACATACATTCGATAATCCGACGTTCGACGATGATGATACAACGTACGACGACAACGTTGAAATGCAAGATAAATCTCCGAAGGGGGGCGATGTCTCTCAAGATACTGCGGAGACGTCTTTCATCGATGATACTCTAAAAGATCAGTGGGATGCGGATGGTTTACCAGAAATTCCCATCACTCCTCAAGGAAATCAACGAGAGCGAATGGAATAAAACAGTCGATAGATGGAAACGAGAATTCGGCGTGCCCGATGGCGACTTAGAATTTAATCAAGATGATAAAGGTTTTTCTGTAAAGTGGCGTGGTAAGTGGATTAGATTAACGCACGACCGTGATCCAAAGAAATTCCTGGCTGCGGGAACGTTGAGAAAACACGGTCTCGCATTCCTCGAAGCTCTGGGTAAAAAAGATATTAGATCGAAGGCATCGAAGGCCAAACGCGACCTCGCGAGCAACTTCGAAGCCATCGAGATGCAAGAAACGAGCGTGAAGCAATTGGCGGTCGACGGGGAGAGATTATCTAACAGTATAGAGGACTTAAACCGCGTACTACCCGTGAGAGAGCTGCTGGGGTTGAATAAGAGGCAACAAACCATTCGCGGTGAATTAATTCATCTAGAAACCGAAAGATCGAGTCGCGAACGATTGATAAGGGAATGGACCGAAAGACTCAGAGAAAGCGATCCGGACGAAAAAGAATGGCTCGAGAAAGGCATCAATAAAGCGCGCGAGGAACTCGAAGGGATTAACACGGCTATTGATGCTCAAAAGGGTCGATTGCGATCGCAATTGACCGCCATGAAAGAGTCGTTCAAGAGGTTACTCGACGACAATGTCCCTTTGAGAGAACGGATCGCCGATCTGTTCAGAGAACAGGGCATCACCATCTTCAGCATCCTGACGGCGATCGGCATGACGGTGGGGTTCTTGGTCGAATTGCTCCTACCGGGGACGACGACGGTCGCGCCCACTCCTCCTCCACCACCTCCGAACAAGGAGGGCGGCGCGGGAGAATGGATCAAGAAACAGCTGGACGCGGTCGGGAAACTGCTCGCGAGACTGGCCGCCAAATTCGGCGAGGCGTTGCCGGGTATCTTGGGCGCCATCGTGTCCTGGATCCTATCGACGCTCGGCAAGACGGCAATGTGGCTGGGAGAACATCTGTGGGTGTTGGGTATGGTCGTCGTCGGTTGGTTGTTAACGAAACTCGACGAAGAGAAGAAAAGAAAGTAACGCTAGAGCCAAGACGGCGGTCTTCTGATCCTCGTGATCGTCTGGCGGCGGCGTGATCTCTATGGGCGGCGACGGCGGTGTGATCTCTATGGGAGGCGACGGTGGTGCCTTGTTCCGCGCGAACATTTTCGCGTTGAGGTCGACGTTCGTTCCCGGCGTCGTGGTGTCGGGCGCGGTCAAGATCTCGTTATTGTAATTGGCGATGTTCTTGCCGATGTTCAGCTCCATGTTGCTGGGCAGCATGTAGAGTCCCGGATGGACGACGTAGTCGAGCTTGGAATTGGCGTACTTCAGACAGTCTTCGTAGCGCGAGATGTCGGCGGGCAGGTCGAGCGGTCGGTTGATGGCGTCCTCGACGTTGACCAGGAACTGCTTCTGGGCGTCCAGCGACGTGGCGCCAGCGTCCACGATCGAGGCTCTCGTCTGGCCTTGGGCGCCCAAGACCGCCCAGGCGAAGACGCGAATGGACGCGTCCAGTCTGGCCAGACCCGGAAGCGTGAACCCCCCGACCGGTTCGCGATGAAGGTGGACCACTTCGTGTTGTATTTCCCGAAGATGGTCCCCTTGATCTTCCAGTCCGCGTCGACCGGCACCCCGAATTCGCGACAGATCCGCTGGTACGCCGACGCGTCGACGTTGTTCGTGTAGTGCTCGAAGTCGGCGTCGCTGGGCAAGGGGGCGGCGATCTCCTGCAGGATCCTCCTGATCTGGTAGTAGACGTGGAACCGGAAGAACGACTTGGACAGGTGGTCGTTTCCCATGTCCAGCGTCACGCCGCATCCGGTCGTGGCGCACCACACCGCGAAATTCAACTGGTTCTGCCAGAATCCCTCGATGGGATGCTGGTACCACCGCTTCAGCATGGCGTAGTACTTCGGGGTGCCGTCCTCGAAGACGTTCGGGTTGTCGTACTTGACGAAGATGTTCTCGAACGACGCGCGAAACTTTTTGGTCGCGTTGACGTAGACGTCGAACGACGACAGATCCAGATTCTCTCTGTACTCGTAGACGTTCATTCTTTTAGTTAAGATTTAAAAATAGTTAATATAAAAACAACATGTTATATCTCGTGACGGACATCGGAAAACCCGTGAAGCTCTCTCGCTACATCGACAACGCGAACGGCGAGTGGATATAATCTACGCCAGAGGTAGCGCCAAAGCCCAAGTCTAAGTCGTGCACGCCGGGTCGTACACATTCACCGACCTTCGACGAATTCTCGCGAGATACTTCGACAAGGTGTTCCTGGACAAGACCACCATGAGGGTGAGAATCGACGGTAAGGGCAGTATGGCGGTGGCGCTTCCATCGGAACTCGTCAAGATTCTCGGCTTTGGTCAGAACGTGACTAGGGTCGGGACCGGCTACCCGAGCAATAGCATCAACCTGCAACCGGTGGAACTCCTCAACGTTCATCTCGACGAACTTGCCGAGGGCGTCAGTGACGGGAGGGCGAACGACATCGTCATGTCCCTGCCGTGCCCCAACGTGAAAGTTGTACGAAAAAGACGTCGAACACCCCGTGTTCTTAAAGTTGAGACGCAATCGCATCTCGGAATTAACGATACGCCTAAAAGACGAGGACGGTCACTCCGTCGACAATCACGGCCATCCCGTTCACGTTCTCTTAGACTTTAAGAAAATCTAAATGATAATAAAAATGTCTAGATCGGGATTCTATTACGAAGACCTGGAAAGGGAAGAACTGGCGGCGGAACTCTTGGAAGACGTCAGAGAGGAGGTCACCGCGTTGACCAAAAACCGTCGCATCATGAACACGTTCCAATTCGACGTGACTAAAAACGGAAGAATCAGACCGCCGCTGGGCACGACGATGTTGTTCGACGGTCACGTCTTTCGTCTGGGACTCTTGGGGGAACTGGACGTGACGCTCGTCGTGAACGACGTGGAATACAAGACCTTCCAGACCAAGACCGGCGAGGTCGTCACGTTGAATCCACCGTTGCGGGTGACGTCGGGCGACGTCCTCAACTTTGGCGTGAACAAAGGGTCGAAATCGGGATCCGTCAACGGCGTCGTCGTTCTCGACATATAAAAAATTCCCCTTTAAAAAAAAGGGAGGATGAGTAAAGAAGATAAAAATAATGCATTGTACCCGACGTTAGAGCCCGATTCGCAACACTATCGTCTCAAACGCATCGGCGAGATCGAACAGACGTTTCGGCGAGAGATCGAGACGCGGAAGAGCGTTCACAAGAAATATAAGCGAATCGTGAACACCGCCGACGGCGTCGACGCGGCTCTCATCTCGGGAGGCGTCGTCGTCGGAGGACTCGGATTTCTCGTGCCCATCGCGGGCTTGCCTCTCCAGATCGTGGCCGTGACCGTGGGTGCGGTGGGATTGGCCATGAAAGGGGTCAGACGATTACTGTTGAAGAAATCGGAAAAGCACCTGCAGATCGTCAAACTCGCGGAGAGTAAACTGAACTCGATCTCGGATCGGGTGAGTCGCGCGCTCGAGGACGGGACGATCACGGACGAAGAATTCGCCACCATGTCCCACGAGCTGACCAAGTATCGCGAGATGAAGGACAAACTGTATTCTAAACACAAGGACGAGACCGTAAAAAAAGAGTCGAACCAAGAGACGGAGGACTTGCGCAAGCAGCTCCTAGACCTCGTAAACAAATCCACTTCGCGTTAACCGTAGATTTTTAAGACACTCTGTTTTAAAAAATCCGGTGGGTTTTAAACATCTTTCTGTTTCTTAGGACGTCCGCGTCTTCTTCTTCTCTCGGACCGTGGATGCGCCTTGTGCCACTCGTCCGCGTGTTCTTTTTCGCCGCACGTATAACACGTTTCGTATTTAGTGCTATCGGCCATCCATTTTCGACAAGAGGTGCAATACTTCAACGTGTCGATACCTCTCTCTTTCAAGTAGTTGTGATGAATGCTACAAAACAACGAATTCACGACGACCGGATGCTTACACGGGTAGTCTCTACGCATGCGCGGCATTTGACACGCGAGTTTGTCGTCGTCGGGCCAATACGCCAAGACTTGATCGCCCAACTGCACGCACGATACGTCGTCCCCCAACATCTGTTTTACTCCTATTTTTTATAGAAAGAGAACGGACGACGACCCAGAAGGTAAACATCCACTCGTCGAAAACGATTTTCACCATTACGAGAAAAAACGATCTCTGGCCATTGGTTCTTTACGCATAGACAACGTTTACATCGCCAACAAAGAATCGACCGTATCCTTGCAAACCCTCTTACACCAGGGCAATCGTCGTCAAAACACTCGACGTTGCTCCTCTACCGGATTTGGCCGAGTGTGTAGAAGACTTGGACTTGGATTCCGACACGGAATAAACGTGACATTTTGTAAACGTAACGTTTTACAAAATATAAATAAAATGTATTAAAAAAGATGAATGTAGACGACGTATTAGCGAACGATGCGCCCACCGGTACGGCGGTGACCGTCAAAGACAGACTGTCGGCCATCGTCGGATCCGGACGCGCGCGTCAGTTTCTGGGCAAAGACGTGACGTCTTCCGAATTGGACAAGATGAACGACAAGGAAGTGGAATCCCTGAGTCGCCTGTTAGACGCTCGACTCAACATGCGCATGGCCAAGTCGATCGGCAATACCCTCATCGGTCTGTATACGCTTGGTCTCAAGCATTTTTTCGACATCAAAGACGAACCCAAACTGATCGAAGACTTGAGCGAAGACCCCTTCTTGGACGCGGCCATCGGCGAAGTGTGTTGTAGTCTCTATTACAAATACGGTGCGCTCTTAGCACCTTTCAGCTTAGCCGCCACGACCAGTCGCCATATCACAGGAATAAAAAAAACGGAGGATATAGAAAAAGAGAATGAATCCGGAGGAACTCATAGGGAAGAAGAATCCGAAACGTCAGGAAGCGGGGAAGAAGGGTGCCCAACGTCGATGGAGCAACAAGAATGCCAATAGCAATGCTAATAGCCAGGATAGCAATGCTAATGGCCAGGATAGCAATGCTAATAGCCAGGATAGCAATGCTAATAGCCAGGATAGCAATGCTAATAGCCAGGATAGCTGGAAATGGCTAGCGGGCGCAGGCGGACTCGCGGCCGTCGGATTGCTGCTGATCTACATGAAAAAAAAACACCCAGAACCAGAACCTAATCCCCAAGTCATTCCCCCTCCAAAACCTAATCTCCATAAAATGTATTAAATAATTTTCTCTCGTATTTAAAAATGTGTGTAGAAAACGATTCAGTCAGAACCGCCGTTAATATGACGATGTTAATGGCATCGGGAATCATGACGCTGGGAGTGTTCATAACAACGATAACTGAATTGATTAATAATAATAGTAAGGTTATATACGTTCACGACGATGACAACGACGACGACGACGATACTCCCTGCAAATGCAATAAATAATTTTCTCCCGTATTTAAAAATGAGTGAAAAAGATTTGGTCAACACCGCGTATCACGCCGCCGTCAGTACGGGAATTGCCATCGGATACGCGCAACTTTCCAAGAAAATCTTAAAGATGCCGACGCCCAAGATGGATCTAGACCCGAAGGACTTCGGGATGATCCTCCTGGATTCACGATGCGTTTGGTTTTGGAATCTTTCGTGATGGCGTTTTCTCGAACTGTCGTAATCCTCTTACGCGTTTCTTTGACGACGTCGGTCATCGTGCCTCGGTTGATGCAAAGAGAATTTTCGTAATTCAGACTAAACCCCTTGACCTTGCACACCATTTTACCCGCGTTCGTTTCGTACGAATAAGATTTGGGACCGGTGGCGCACCACGACGTTATGAAATCGCCGCTTAACTCGTCCGTCAAATCGCCCAAGTTATCGCCCGTGTCGATCGAGACCCCGTCGTCGCGATCGACGTACCACACGCTATCGGTGTCGAATCCCAACACCCTATCGTCGAGGGTGTCCAACACGTCGTATAACATGGTTCTGGCGTGCGCCGTCGTATAACACGCTATGAAGATGTTTACGTCCTTGGCCTTGTCGACGAATTGTCCCTTTAAATCGTAAGACATCTGGACCATGTCGTCGTTGATGAACTGAATGTTGAGATGTCCAGCAACAGGGTGTAAAAGTCTTTCGGTTCGTTCACGTATTGAGTATGTTTCATGTTGACCCTTTGGCCGAATTTACCCCAGAGAGAGTTGAGACATAATTTAGAGATGGCACGCATGCCCGGATTATACTCTATTTTACCCAAGTCGATCCCCAATCGTTCTTTGACCATGGTTTTATACCGTTCTTCCGAGTCGTAAGGGGTGCCCGGACCGACCTTTAATGCGGAACTTTCCATCTTGATCTTCATAAAGTTCTTGACGTAGTCTTTGAAGAGGTCCGTGTCCTCGCTGGTGTAGAGAAAATCCCAAACTTCGTAAATTTTCTCTATCTCGTACCCTTTATCCAAGGCCTTGAATAGCTCGGGAGTACACCACGTGCCCACAAACGACCTCTGCTCGTCGGTGTGTTCGCACGTCGTCTGTGCCTGTCGTTCGGCACACGTCTTACACAGCGGGAACAAGAGTTTTTTGGCATCTCCGCATTTCATTTTGACGGGCAAGACGGGATGATATAATTTCCGGGGCGGCACGACTTTACATTTGACGAACCCCAACCAATTTCGATCGACGCGCTCGGGATTAACTATTTTAGTTGGGTGTCCGACCGGGTAGGTCTTATAAAACTGGACCGTCGGGTACAGACTGACAAAGTCGACGTATCGCCCCTTTTCTCCGTCGAAATCGTACAGCAACTTGGTCACGTTTGTCCTACCGCCGAAAAAGGCGTCTCGGGGGTCTAACGGTGTCACGATCTCTTTACTGTTTATGCCTTTCGTATCGCATTCCCAGGCCTCGACGAACGCGTAACCGGCCCGTCGTATCTTCTCGTTTTTCGCGGAGGTTCATTTTCTGAGCGTGTCCATGTCTAGTTGGTTCTTGTTATTGACGGTGTCTCGCCATTTACCTTTATGTTTGTTGGCCACCGCCGTCACGATGGCTCGTGCCAGACACGTGGCGTCGTCGTTTTTAATCGTGATGATACTTCTTTTCGACGACGAGGTCTCCCCTTCCCCCTCGGCATTGTCGTAGACTGGACGACTATTTCTACTTCGTCTAAGGACACCTCGTAATATTCTATATAGTCTTGCAGTGCTTTGAATAACTCTTCGGCTAAATCTCCCGAGACGGTGATATATTTCGTACTGAACGGTTTCGAGAATTTAGGATGATTAATGATGATGCGAAATTTATCGCCGTTTTGCAACCCTCTTTTGTTTATCACCGTCCTCACGAGGTGCACAAATAAACGGTCTATATCGATAGGTGTATCGTCCCTCAATAGGACTACATTATACTCGTCGAACCTGGCAAACTTTAACCTACGTGTCGAGGAAATTTTGTCAAAACGATAGGTCTGCCCCGTGTAGACACGTTTGGGCCTTAAAAACGTTTTTTTAAAATCGGGCGGAATCGGGAGATCCAATAACGGTTCGATATATTGAGTCGTAATAGACCTCTCGGGTGGGATCGGTAAATCCAATAACCGCTCGGTAGATCGATGTGTATGAGACATGTTTTTTAAATTGAGACGAAATTACTTATAGCATTTTCAAATTTGCTACACTATACCATTGGGACACCTGTGAGGCGAAAAAATTGAAACGACTCGTGCGGCATTTACCTGGTGATCACAGGAGCGTGACGTAGTCATCTATATCATCAGGCTTCCTGGAAATCTAGGGACGTTTCGTTTCTCGGAGAACAGATAAAATTGAACGACCAGTCATCTATCGGTGTGTCATGTATAATGACGAGATCCCGTAAACACGTTATATATCATCGTCTATATATAACATCCATTTACCCGTGTGTGATCACGTGACCGCGGAATTCCGGGAAATGTACACGTCGTCGGGTTCTCGGAAAAAGGTGAGCTTAAGTGCCTTACATATACTACTCCAGTGTTATGCAGATTCTTAGGTCATATGTTAATAATTGGAACTGTTTTAAGAGTTATTTCCCTTGCAATAGATAGTATATTGACTTCCGCGAAGACGGGTGTTATCCACTTGAGCTTGATGTTTCATGACACTATATAAATTTCGGGTTTCAAAGCCATTGGGTATTGTTTAAGGTCATTGCGTAAGATGTAAGTATATGCTATTTTAATCCATCATTTTGTATAACGATCAACTAAACTTTACTTTCGTTTTGTTAACTTGTCAGTCATAACAGAAGAATGAATCGGTTACATCCCGGTTGGTCAAAGGTCCGTTACTCCGAAGGCCCGATACCCCTAAAGCCCGATACGTCAATGACACTCATTTCCATTACGATGTCAGGTTTTGCCCTTAACTCATCAACCCCTGAAAAACGATGGACTCTTCTGTAAATCAATGACTTAGGTCAGCTTAAATGTGTCTTTAGGGTTGAATGAGTTAACAGCCAACTGTGTGACACTGTATTACTACAAATTGTATGTTTATTGATAATCAATAATTCGACATTTACATCAATAAATGAACTGGATTTATTGATATCAACAATTGTTGATACCAATGATTCGAGGTGTTGATATCAATAAACCGAATTATTAATGTAAAAAAATTCCAACCTATTTATTTATATAATAAAATCGAATTATTGATATCAAATATTCCAATCTGTTTTTGGAAATCAATAATTCGAATTTTTGATATTAAAATATTTTAATTATTTATATCATGGATTTCAATAACTCGAACTTATTTATTGATATTAATATTTCTTTCAATTCACTAAGTTATTTATATCAATAATTATTAATATTGAAATCATTACATCGAACTATTGATATCAATGAATATTTATTGATAATTATTAAATTCATTGATATGAATAAATTTTTACTGATTTCAAATAATTAAGGATTGTTTTTCAATTTTTGGAATGCATCGAGTATAAATGCAATGGATTATGGAAAAAATCTGTTATATATATATATTATCATTTTCTGTGATACTGTAGTCACCTGGTTACGAAATTCATTCTATGTAATTGACTTTGCGGTAGGAGTTTTTTCATATGACGTAACAGCTAAACAGCTGTGTGAGGCGAGAAGTAGTTCTCCTTTTCTGTCCGGAAATGCTAAATGGAATTAAGCTTTATTTTCTTATTTTCATATCATTTTCCAAGAAACTAGTGATATGTAAAATTTTGAATAAGTGTCATATTTGTTTTTAAGTTGTTTTAGAATATTCGTCTGCTTTGTAACCGGAGTGATAAATGAGTCAGAAGAGAATTGAAATGCAAATGGCCGCGCCCATGAGTATGCTGTATAATGTATTTACAACGAATTTGCGTTTGAATTCTGATATATTATTAATGGGATATACTATAGAAAGTTTGAGAGTGACTCACAAGAAGTGAGACAGCTAATATTCATTCATGACAACTGAAATTAGCCATTTTATTGGACATTTCTTACCAATCAGCTGAAAACCATGATGACTGATTGGTTCGTAACCTACGTAAGTAGGCCTGTTTCACACGATGCGGGTGACGAATTGTTTCTGATAGAAATATCCAGTGAAGACATACAAATCGACTTATTTATCAAGAGATGCTTGACAAAGTTGCACTAGGCCTTACTCTTTTTATTACTGTTGTAACTACGAAGCGAACTTTCATTTCTGTGCCAGACTGTGGTCTGTGGTTCTGGTCATAACAACATAACATGACCTAGATATATCGCGATATGGTCCTGTAGGCTGTACAATGTACTACAGATGTAGTCTCGTGTTTCCGATTTCTTTCTGTGATTTTTATTTGTTTTGTGGTAGGCCTAATGTATGGCTTCTAAGATTTAATATATAAGATATAAATAAACATGTGATATTCTATTCTTTATTGATTCTTACGCTGAAAAGTAAAGCGGTTAATACTCCGGGCACGCGACTGCATTTACAGAATATACAATATATATATATATATATATATATATATATATATATATATATATATACTATATATATATATATATATATATATATATATATATATATCACCACATAGCTACAATTTTTTTAAATACTTGATTTTTTCAAAAGCAGTAGTTATAATTCTGAAATAATTGATTTTCCGGAATTTGTACTTACTATTACCAAGATTTTCGCGCCTCGCTACGCTCTGTCAAAACGATTACTTTATATATACTCTTCCTTCCCTGTTGCCTATCATTTCGATCAAGAAATTTTCGTTTTCTATTCCTCAGTTTTATGAATATGAATATTAATTTGTAAATTTGGCAAATTTTGCATCATATCAAAATGTAAGTTATATCTTGCCAATGATTTACGCATTACATGTATATAGACGCCCCCTCCCCATACTTTCTCACATACCAATTTTTTATATATGATTATCAACACGTCTGGAATCCAGAAAAAGGCTTCCCAGAACTTTTAAAAATCAAAAAATTTCTGGACTCCCTCATCATGCTCTGCATGCGTTTGTGTTGCTAATACTCAATTTAATTTTGATAAATGATACGCATGTCAATTTAATGCAATATTTGGCTGGAATAAAAACGAGTTGCAATGTGATAATTAACTCTCTGGGCTTTAATAATTGAACATTTCTCGGAAGCATAGCCTGGACCACGGGGAAATGGCGATTTTTGTACATGTATTTTTAGCCAACCATCAACAGATAGTGGGCTATTCAAATCGCTCTGCATCCGTGATCATTCTTGTTATCGCTATTTCTCAGAAAGTACAGAAGGGATTTTTATGATATTTGACATATAGGTTCTCCTTGAGGTCTAGTTGTACAGTGTACATTTTCAGGTGGGTCAGATCACAAAATGGCCATCAGGCGGCCATCTTGGATTTTGACAATGAAAGTTTGTTATCGCTATTTCTCAGAAAGTACTGAAGGGATCTTTATGAAACTTGACATAAAGTTTCTCCTTTAGGTATAGTTGTGCACTATACATTTTAAGGTGAGTTGGATCACAAATTGGCTGCCAGGGGGCATCTTGGATATTGACAATTAAAATCTGTTATCGTTATTTCTCAGAAAGATATATATATATAAACCCTTAGTCCATTGCGCACAGGTAAATATTTGTGGAATATTTCATAATTATATTATATATTATATTCATATTCACATGCTTGATGCGGATTTTTTTCTTTACAGACACCTGTTAGGCATGGCCGGATACCCACCTGAACACCACTGTTTTGTGTGTGAAAATATAGCACCAATCACATTATATTGTTGGTATTGTAAAAAGTCACTCTGTGATAATTGCAAACAGGATCATTTAAGCAAAAGATCAAACAGATTTCACGATGTTATATCCCTATACGAGGATAATACTTTTCTACAAGGATCGGAGCCGTCTGAAACTGTCACGTGCAATGATCACCCAGGCAACTCGTATTTGATGCACTGTCGGAAGTGTGATGTTTCTTGCTGTGCACATTGCCTCGCTTTCAGTCATCAGGAACACGAATGCGTGCCTATACATAAAGTGATAGTCGAAAAAGCAGAAACATTGTCTGCGCACGTAGCCGAACTTGAGGCCTGTCTTAAGGAGTTTGAGAAAGGAAAGCTGGATGTAACTGATCACCAAAAACAATATGAACTTACTTCCGAAACTATTATTCAAACTGTATGCAAGAAACGAGATCAAATAAAGGGAGATGTTGAAAGAATATGTGACAAAATATTACAGAATGTAGCGTCCGTCCAGAAGTACGATAAAGAAAGAATGGAGGAGGCGACAGATGAACTTCTTACAAAAGAACAAGATTTGAAAAATGAAATAAATGCATGTAAAAATAAGTTGGTAAATGGCGGAATAGAGATAGTGATTCAAAACAACGTCCGTTCAGATCCCCAAAAATTTGCCGTCCAAAAAACATCGTTACCCGAGCCTTTGTTCTTTGAAGAATCAAACAATAGCGACACTGTCATTGAGCAACAATTTGGGAATCTTTTCCGATTGAAAGGTTCATCGTCAGGACCTTCATGTATACCGTATGTGGACATGGACATACAGGAGTCATTTACGGTGGCATCTCACAAATATCCAGTGGTCGCTGCTAATGCAAAAGAGGCGTGGTTCACAGGGGACATGTCGTTAGTGAAGAAAGATGACAACGGACATGACACAAAGGTTATTTCGTTAGATTTTACGCCTCACGATTTTGTACTTACAAAAGGAGGGGACTTCATTGCGTCTGACCGTGAAAACAAATGTATTAAGAGTATAGACAACAATAATCAGATACAAGTTTTGGTCGACGTCCAGCCTCTTCAACCTTGTGGAATTCACCAGAACAAAAGCCAAGAAATTTATGTGTTCCTTTTCGACGATACCTTTACCGGAAGGTTAGCCAAATACAACAGAGGTCTCGTTCAAGAACACGTTTTCAGTACAGATGCAAGTGAACAACCACTGTTCAATAATCCCCATAGAGTGTTTCAGAATTGGAATGGAGATATCTGTGTGACAGACGAAAGCAAAGTTACAGCACTGGATAATTTCGGAAAAGTTCGATGGACGTACGATGGCTCTCAGAATGGAACAAAAACCGTTTCTTTTCGACCTAGAGGTATCTGCTGCGATCTATTTCAGACAGTGATTGTTTCAGACGAAAACAATCATGCCATTGACTTGTTGGACAGAAACGGCCAATTTCTCCTCACTTTCCAGTTAAGTCAGCATGGTGTGATTGGACCACAAGACTTGAACATTGGAGATGAAAAGACAGTCTGGCTAACAGATAGCACTAAAATCTACAAGATAAGCTACATGCGATAGATGATAATTTAACTGATATCGTAAATGAGGAACACATTATTGTTTTAATGTCAACTTTTGATCATTTGACTATGCTGTTGAATTTAAGATGAGATAAATTGATCAAAAATCCATTAAATTTCAGACAATCACGAAAGCAGACGACCAAAACGATATGAACTATATTTATGTTGGATACATAAACTTCATAAAACCCCATACAAAGAGAGATACTTAGCAGATCCAACAAATGTCACACCAAATATTTATCTATTTTCCTTACCAAGATACTGACAGCCGTTAAGGAGAAATTTCAGCAATACTGTTTTACAGTTGCTTGTTCCAGAAGCGGTGATACTAAAAAATCCAGACAGTTTTTAGAAAATTTAAAGATAAACAGTTTATATTTTCTAAAATTCATTAAGTCAAATTATACGACTTTTCTACTCTTTATACAACAATTCCGCATAAGAAACTAAAAGAGAGACTTTTGGTATCATCCACACTAAACTGTTTTTTTCTTTAAAAGTGGTACCCGGAATTTAAAAAAAAAATACCTAGTCATTGGTTATCATGATACTTATTTCGTAAAATACCACTATGATTCAACACAAAAATGTACTAAGGTTAATATTGAAGAGATGCCGTAATTTCAAATAGACAATATATATGTAGTGTTTGGAGCACAAGTCTTTCAGCAATCCGTCGGCATTCCAATAGGAACATATTGTGTTCCTCTTTTAATCGACCTGTACTTTTGTTCATATGAAGCAGACTTCATTCAGAGGCTTTTGAATAAGAAGAAATAAAAGTTAGCTTTGGCCATTAATTTGACATTTAAATATATCGACGGCGACGTTGTGTCATCCAATAACGATAGTTTATACGTATGTGAATGCGATATATACCGACGAACAGAAATAAAAGACACCACATAGTCTAAGTAAAGGTTAGATCATGTCCTCCGTATGTTACCTTATTTAGCTCATTCATTTACTATTTAACATAATACAATGTGGGTATGATCTAACCTTTACATAATACATAGTACACAAGACGAAGTCCTACTAGTTCTAGACATTTTACATACTAGGGACATCAAGGGGTAATCAACAGCCTGGTGTTTATATCTCGCATAAACTCAGATATATCGTATTCAACGTATGAACATTTTATTTACAGAGGCAAACTATTAACCGATATGTTGTTGTCACAAGGTTATCAGCAATCGCCTTTAATATCAGCAATATTTCATTCTTCCCAACAGATTTCGTACTCACGTATTGTAAATATTCTAAATTATAGCTTTAAAAGAGACACGATACACCTTTAACTTTCACGTGACCTCTCTGTCGCCATTCGTATCTTACAGAGCACATACAATATAAGAGATATATATATATATATATATACATAGGCGTCGGAACCGGGGTGGGGGGGGGGGGCTAGGGGGGCTTAGCCCCCCACTTTTTTGCAAAGATAGACATAGGTGTTAAAAATTGGGGCTTGGCCCCCAGACGTTTCTGGCGTGTGTATGTGGTTTAAGTTGGTTTAGCCCCCCTCCCCCGCACTTTCAATTTGCTTCCGACGGTGATGTGTGTGTGTGTGTGTGTGTGTGTGTATATATATATATATATATATATATTTATAACCATGTCTTTGATAAGGCTCGAGGTCAAGCTTTACAGGTATGGCGTATTTACAACACAAACGTGATATAAATACAGACTAATGCACTGAAATAGACTTCTTGATTTATGACTGATTGACCAATCTATCCGTGACAAGTTATATGGCAAAATAAAATATATAGATTATAAAAGTTGGAGACAATTACACTAGACACTAATTTTCACCACAACATTCGTGGCTGGGGGGTTACATTGTACAGGTTCTCCCCTCCACTAATAAAAACTGGCCGCCACCATATATCTGAAAAAAAAAATGTTGAGTGTGGTGTAAAAGACTACAAAATAAAATTACCCTATTAAATGACCGAACTATTTTATTGTATATATTCGGAGCACAGAATGTCCATGAAATAAAAATAATAAAATAAACAAACAAAACTTTACTTTATTACATTTTTTATTAAATTTATCAATTAAATAAAAGCTTTATTTTCTACTGTTATTTTCACCGATTTTACTGTATTTTGATGGGCTTAATGAAAAATATCAATATTTTTCATTAAGCCAATTAAAATACAGTTCCAGGCCACTAACGGAAATCCGATTAATTAATCCCATCTATAATATAATGATAATTGTCAGTTCATTGTTTGATTATAAATTGTTGGTTTTATATAAAACAAAGAAGAAAATATCATAAGTGATGAATATATGTCTCATGACTATTTATAACAACGTATCGAAGCTAAACAACATGGCTCTGCACAGACTTGTTCTGTCCCAACTAAAAAGCAGACGATATTATGTTTAGATGGAGTGTGATCGAAAGACAGTGGAAATGTTTAATGTATCCACTATCTACGTCAACAGTTCGAAAGTTTTTTTAAAAAATGCAGTGACACTGGAGATACAGTACAGAAAACGAACATCGAACTTCGAAGCGAGTTTGCTGTCCAAGCCTAACTTTGGCATGATCTTTGGGGCATATTTCTCATAAAGGGACCAGTGTGACTGTGCATGTTGAAGGTAATACTAATGAAAGGAATTATATTTAGGATCTTGTTGATTTTTATGGCAAGTTGTGGCGATATTAAATTACACTTTTTCAGATACTACTCGCAAACAAGTGGTGTATTTCAATCAAAACCTGGTTTGTTTACATTTCACAAGCCGTACAGTAGACCTGTTCAGAACATCAGGTAGCCGAAATCTAGGGCCTGACGAAACCTAACTGGAAAATGTAATAAATAGAATATTTGACAATTGCACTAGTGTTAAATATGTATTTTCCTGCCTCACTTGATGTAATAAACATGTTATTCAAAAATAATTGTCAAATATCCTCTGTATTTTACATGTTTACCCATTAACATAAGTATGTTGTTTCAACATTTATGAAAAGTTTGTGTCAATATATGTTTCCCAAATCTTAAAGGAAGAGTTCCGTAAGAAAAAAATTTCAACTAGTTGAACAATATTATCTCATAAGTAGGGTATTATAGAATAAAGAATTGGAACAACCAAATAAAATTATAAGGAATCATTCCAGTATTAATCTATTAGAATGTATATAATCAAACGTAGATTTATGACCAAAGTTATAATGATCAAGACGATCGTTTCTGTCAGCTTCCTCAGTTAAGCTCCAGTTTTAAATCGATTTTCTAAAGGGAAAGTGATATAATACAAGGTCAAGTAATAAATCTAAATGCAGTCAAATTCATCTAAAAGTATCCACTGTAAAAAGATGACTATCTTATCTTTTGAAGAATTTAAAATTTAAATGGTGTTATCAGTGCCTAATATTACTTTAGTATAAGATTATCAGTTGGTACCAAAATACTAGGTACTAAGTTTATGTATACCATCGGAAACTCAAACGCTCCACCAGCAGTGAAACAACATTCAGAATCAAAATCAAATCAAACGACAGAACTTACGCTTACAAAGAGATATTAACTTGACGACCAAGAGAGGTGTCTTGGCACGTTAACTCAATCAGCCAACAGGAGCGTGTCCATGACAATCAACTGGACCAATGATATGAACAACCACGGATATTTTCCGGGATATTTCAACTCGACCAATTAGCAATCAAGGATGGTTTCCATGGCATTTCAACTTGACAAACCTATTCCAAGGATGGTTTTCATGACATTTTGACTCGACAACTATGGGCGGTTTCCACATCATCTCAACTCATCCAATGAGAAAACCACCGATGGTTTCATGATATTTCTACTCTACCAACACTATTACAGACTGGATGTCATGATTAAAACGTTTATATGAACACAACAAACAAATCATTTTCAAATTTATTTTGTATCTCGTTTAAAGTTACTTAAAGTAGAACAAATTGCCACACACACATTCCACACATACGTTAATTTCAGGTAAAATGTCTCACTTTTTCAGAGAAAAGATCAGTCAATAATTTCCATCAGTGACACATAAGACTTTTTATCACCGATTTCATGCGAACTGTATTCTACTGAAAATTTGAGAGATTAGACTGAAATAAGATAATGTTTTTCAAAAAATTGTCAACCAGCATGCACACATGTATATTTCATAGGTTAAAACTCACACAATATAGTTCCCTTTGATATGGTTTTCAATTATCAAACTAATTATAAACACTCATAACACGGAGGCTGAATTAAGTTTACATGGTTTCCTTTACAAGCGCTTTGCGAAATAAAATGTGTACACTGTTTCAGCATTGGTTATTTTTAGGTAAACAACTGAAAAGTTAATGTTAATCCTTAATTAAACAATATTATGTGATTGAAATTATGCTACAGAATTTTATCTCGAGACAAATATCCTTAGTTCTGTGATTCATCAAAACATAAGTCTCAAAAATTGGTATAAGTCATGAAAAATAGCTGCATGAAATATATTATTCAACACGTAAAGGGTTAACATAATTATCACTTCTCCTGAAGGGCAGATCTGTTTAGTCTGAATGAATATGTCACTTGCTCATACAAAGAATGAAGTTTATAATAACAGCTTCTTCAAGATTCTGAAAACTGTAATACAACTTTACCCTGAGAAATATTAAAAGCTTCTATTTTATAACTTTTCATCTTTGAAATTGGTATTGATACAAAATGTATGAATGGATTATTTTTGTCTAGCTTGCCTCATCTACTAAGAAGTAAATGCCCATCATTTGTCCTGATGCTGTATGGACCGAAATCAGTGTGGTAGTTGAGCCCTGTTCAATGTATTGTTTGTGAAGCTACCCATGATGTATGCTATGTTATAAAATACGTGTGAGTATAATAAATTACAATTATTATATCTGTAATCTCGTTTATAGTAATAAATATCATTCATTGTTATTGATGCAAGGTAAGTCCTGTTATATGGCGAGATTCTAAAAGGATAACTAAATATCCATCTTGGATCGCACTTCATGGGTAGAAAAGAATTTGCTTAAGCCATTCATGAAGCATTCTTGTTAGCATAAATATGATTCAACCAATCAAAAAGCAATATCAGAACGTTACAACCAATTAGCATTTACAGTTATGAATCAACCAATCAAAAGCAATATCAGAAAAGTACAACCAATCAAAATTTCCTTGATGAAGGCTGTATAGGTATTTTTATAAAAATTTCTCACTTACAATTACTGTAATATTATAAACATAATACCAAAGTTATAAAATGACAAACACTGTTTCTATGGCACTATAGTGAAATATTGCAATATTCATAAATTTATAATGAAAATCACAACACAAAATTACATATACAGACTGGTAACAAAAGTTACTGACCGTTCCAGTAGTATGGATCTTACTTCAATCTGTGTGTTAACAAGATCATCATAAACTCATTGAATGATCTTTTTTTTGTGGTTTTTTTAATACAAAGTTGAGAATTCCAGGTGATTTTTACTATTTCCTGCTTCAACTATTTTCACTTTGCTTAATAATGAATATCTTGCTTAGTTTGTAAGATAATGCAGTTGTCAGTTAGCAGACATGAATGTGTAATAACTGACCAGGTGCATTGTTTATTATAGCCTTGTTGGTACAGTATTATTTGCTTTGTTAAGATCTAAGTCAAATATAAATTTGTCAAATGATTTCAGATATAATTTGTTTCATACCTACAAGCTGTTGGAACTGTAACACTTTTATTACCATTCCGAATGTATTTGAAATGAAAAGAAACATTTTTCAAACTAAACAAAACTTTGCTGTAGATATTTATGGAAAGGGAACTGAACATTGTCATTTTGGGGTTTTCTGGGACTTTTATAATTCTTGTTTTTGTCTGTAGGGACCTTTAAGAAATTCTTCTGGAACATCATCATCCTCATCTTTCTTTTTGTAGAATCCTCTACTTAGTAAAATATCATTACAATCTTTTCTACTTTTTTCATCTAATTCAATTTTCTGAAAATGAAATCAAAGACACTGAATTATAAGAAAGTCAAGCAAAAGTGTATGTTAATCTGACAAAACAGACAAGAAGAACATGGAGTTATCAAAGATTACAAAGCATAGAGTAATCAAAGATTACAAAACAGAGTAATCAAATAATAAAAGATTACAAAACAGAGTAATTAAAGATTACAAAACATAGAATAATCAAAGATTACAAATTAGAGTTATCAAATAATAAACTATTACAAAACAAAGTAATCAAAAAACAGTAATCAAAGATGACTAAACAGAGTAATCAAATATTACAAAACAGTGAGTAATCAAAGGTCACAAATCTTTGAGTTATCAAAGATTACAAAAAAGTAATCAAAGATTATGAAAAATGCATAATCAAAGGCTACAAAACAAAGATTAATCAGATTACAAAACAGAGAGTAATCATATATAACAAAACAAACAGTAATCAAGGATTTAAAAGCACAGAGTAATCACAAATTAAAAAACAGAGTAATCAGAGATTATAAACATCAAGACCCAGTTGCAAAGCAGGTTGTTAGCTTTAACGTGAAGTTAACCAATGTTAAAGCAATGGGCTACTAGTACGTTAAATTTAACAATGTGTTGTGCAACTGGGTCCGATCTTCTAAAAATATAGTTACTTGAAAGTTCTCTTTTGATAAATCTGTAACATATGGTATTATGTGACTTCATTTGTTACAGAATTCATCCTCCATATGTCAGCTTGTTGATTCAAGTAATCAAAAGCATAGAATGAACCCGACTTCAATCAATCTTCTTAACCACAGCATTAATATGGCAAAAACAGGGTCAATTTTGCCAAACAATATGGAACAAATCCAGAATGTGAAGCACTGATTGCGAATTATGCGAATTATGTAAATTCCACAATGACCACAGTATCTAAATGTAAATCAGACTTACTTCAATTATTTCTCCAGAAGCTCCCAGAAGCTCGAGGGTTGGTGGTGCTCCAGGAACTTTTTCAAACTCTACATTATGACTTACAGAGTGTTAAGGTCTCACATCAATATACATGTTATCATTCAATTAAAATCATCTAACAGAGGTCAATTCATATACTAAAATTTAACAAATTTACATCATTAAACCTACACTGCCACAGAAAGAGCCATCACAGCACATGAAATGATACATGTTGAAAACCATGCAAGGCAAAAACATTGCTGAATTAAAAAGAAAAAAAAAACCAGACAAATTCCTCATTAAACGTTTATAATTATATAATTTGGGGAATAACAACATGCTTCATAATGTAAATGAAATAATGACTACAGAAACTTCAATATAGGGCCCTAATATAATATTTTAGATAAATGAAATATCAAAGACACTTGTATTTGAAAATGTTACTGAAACTGGCAATGGTGCAGTTGACATGAACTACTCAGTTATTGATATGAAAATGATCACTTTGTGATTTAGGAGATTCTTATGCAAAGTACATGATAGAAAGAAATTCTAAATCAATTTATTCTATATCAGTGATTTTTCAAAATCAGAAGAGCCCTTAATTTCTGTATTAGGTATATATCGCAACATAAGGATCTGTCTGTGAAACGTAATCTTTACATCTTATTTTCTTACTGCTATAAGTTGTTTAGCTATTATTTTCTTTATCCTGGAATGTATTATAATAGGTTTAAACATTTAATGTCATAACCAGCTGTCACTCAAAATAATACACCATGAATAAATGGGTTCTTTTGTTTGGACTCTGTTTCAAAAAAGATGCTTAAGTTCTAGCCAGCAAACACACTTGGTTTTAGAAACAGCTTGTTATAGCTTGCATGCTTTTCTAGAATTTGGTAGTTGTCCAATTAAACTCAGAACTAACATGTAGCCCTGTAAGGTTGTGGGAAAGTCATTTTCAAGTATGAACTTTCCCTAGTGCAAAGTCCCTTGAGAAATCCTAGAAGACTGCCTCTGGGATGTACAAACAGACTGGTCACCATTTTGTTGATTACTTATATAAATGATATTTAAAAGGATACAACAGAGGGACATCATTATATATGAAGTGCTTAACCTCTGGTAGACGATTCAAACGTCATCCCCCGCAACTCTGAAAATAATTATATAAGTTTACTGTTAAGATAAGTGATAATACATCTTCTAGGCTGATAATCTGCCTCAATATCAAGTTAAATCTTCTAACAGATTTTGATAACTACAGTGACATGCCAAAATTTATGCAACTTTTGGTTTTTCTATATATATTTCTTATAAAACCACATTTTTAAAAAAAGTTATTACAAAGCCATTGCCAATTCAATTTCAATACAATTTCTCCAATTAACCATTAGAACATAATCATCATATATGTATCAAATAGTTAATGAAACTGAAGATATTTTGAGTTTTATGATATAAGTTTTGTCAAAGTTGTTTTAGAAATGAATTTCCATAAATGTATTGAAAAATTTATTAACATGAATGATTATTGCCGTCTCATTCGAAGGACAGGAAAGGCCAGCTGCCTCTGCCAAGGCTCAAACTCACGACTCTCTGGTCGTGAATCAAGCACTCTACCACGGAGCCACAATGGCTCTCCAACACTATCAAATCAAAATACACACATGTACAAAACAATTTCATGAATCCGATTAACTTGATTGTTTTGCTAGGAGAGTAATCACTTATATTCTTGTTTAAAAATGTAAATGAGTCAATCATAGCTTTATCGACCTATTCTCTTAATTTGATTAGATCTAATGCCTATTCTGTTATTTGTTGTATCGATTTAATTAAAGATTTTCCTATAATGCAACTCATCAGTTGCAAGACATTTCAGTGCATATTGGCATCAGGCACTATGGAGTCTAACATAACTAGTGTCCGAGTGAGTTCAGGTTATGAATTTAAGTGAAATATATATGTACATGAGGTGTAGAGATAAATAAAAAAGTTGCATCAATTTTGGCATGTCACTGTATATTTATTTTATTCAATCTGAATATTCATCATATCATCGTGTTATTTTCTATAAGTAAGGTAAAATTCATAATAAACAAAATGAAATGTTTCCTTGTGATGCATTGAATATAGCCTATAAATATAGATGTAAGAATAACAAATACACATACCTACCAACCTCTGAAACCTTCAATGAGGGAGATCTCCCCCTACACCAAAGTCTGAACAAAACTTTTATTTACAGTAACTAATTTTACTTTTATCATTCACCTACATTTAATTCAGATTTTAAAACTTTAATATACCATATAGTGTTACAAGTATCATCATTTTAATACATCCTGAAATGTTCTTTTCGAAAGCGTTTCTTTCATTTAACACCCAACTTCCACTTCATCCATAAACTGCGATAAGCTGGTACCCGTCTGACTACTACACTTCGTTCATAGACAGTCGGTATGATCCAATGAATTGTTGAATCTGATTGGTCAAGAGACATATTCATATTGGCCAATCAAATTCCACAAAAATAGCACTTCATGCTGTAAACATATTCTATAGACGCATTATATTTTATGCTACTATATTAAAAAGATTTAGGCTAGGCCCTATAGCAAATAAACAAGGCCTACTACAGATTGAAAAAGTATTCTTTTTTCATAGAGGCTCAAAGAAGACGTTTGATTTTGTATACGTTGCCATGAAACAAAATAACGTCATAATCTTGTTCAAATACCCCAGGCAGATTTCTGCCCGAATGATATTGGGCTGTACCGGCTGTTTTAGAGTAAGTGAAGCGAAGCGGAAATACAACTGGGTACCAGTTTAAAATGGCAAGCAACAGCAGCCAACATGCGATGTGTTTTTTGATATTTTTTGGCCATGAGGTAAAGATTAACGTGTTGAATTGTCAATAAAACAATTATTTTAGTTTCTACATGTACTTGTTTTTAGAAATGCATTTTGAAATACAAATACATGTAGAAGGAAATGGATCAGTTTCGAAACCTAAGGTTTTTGAAATGACGAATAGTTGTAATTCTACTGACATTTTTTCTTGCATGGCCAGGCAAAGGAGAATTGAAATCTTGTTGCTCCAACTTTTACTTGCGGGTCATTGCGGGTTTAAAATATCCGAATGCAGGAGACTCTATACTCCTGTGGGGCAACGGACCGGCAAGTGGGAGATTTCCAAAATTTAGATGTTTGTGCGGGAGACTCCAGCACAAAACGGGATGGTTGGCAAGTATGAATACATTTGACCTCACAAGTTGTACAGTTAAATATACATGTATTCATAATTTAATACTTCAATTGGAAGATACTGTCGGGTGTGAAGACATACAATGTTTAGTGTCCTTGTTTCTAACCAATGTGACCTGCAGGCCTTTTTCTAGGGTCTACATAGAGCTATCAGCAACATTCCAAAAGCAATACATCTAGAATTACATGTGTGCAAACTATTTTTCCCAATTGAGATTTCCAGCACACAAATTCACAATAAGTCATTCCAAAACTGGCAGAGAAAGCCCGGACCTGAACTTGATTATCTTACATAATCATTTTGAATTTAATGAGTACAATATCATTAGTATCATCAGAACAATGCATAAGGGTGAAAACAATCAGACCCGTCGGGCGAACTGTTAATAGAGAGAAATCACTGATGGAACGAACACATCGTTGGACGAACGCATCCGACTCTTTTTCTTGTCGTTTTGTTTCTAATTAACCGCCATTAACAACAATAATTATCAAAAAATATTACTAAACCCCGACTTTGTAATGTCATCGAAATGTTCTTTTTCATTTCGCGACAGCAAATGCCGTAGGCCTACTGTAATTACGGATTGTATCAAACATGTGCATCACCTCTCACCTTAACGCGGGCTTTATGATACTCTTTGGTTGAATCCTCTGCTAAAGTCTGCAGGGAAAATATACATACAATCGCCAAGAGGCGATATGCATCCATGACGAGAATTCTCTTATATCCGACAACGTATTGTCTACAGTCAAGTTATTTATACGTGTCAACTCTCGAATGGAAAGAAAGAATAATTCAATTTGTAAAATGCATCCAGTAGACCTAACCCGACTTAGACTATCTTTCGCAGAATTTCATAAATTCATTTACTCGAATTTTTTGTCGTTCTCACTAGAAAGAAAAATATTCATACTTTTATTTTAAAGATTCCCCACGAAGTTTAACACACAATGACGGGCCATTTTTATTAGATTTTCTATTTTTTTAATGAATTACTATGATGGACAACCGGTGGACCTAAATTGAAATAACTTGGCTGAGGTCGATTACTAAACACTTATTTGTCAACTTTTACAGGTTAAAGCGACTTTTTTTTTAAATTATCCGTTGAAAATATCGGGTAAGGAGGCGCCCAATTGTGTTTGGGTTTTGGTCTAATTATTTCAACAGTAGCTATTCCCCGACAGCCCACCGCATCCATCTGAACACACTCGGCTATACAGCCCTTGGTGTTTATTTATAATGCATGTTTGATGTATGTCTATATCACAGGAAATGACAATGTTTCATTCTCATTTAAAATGTATATAAATTTATGATTTGTAGAAAGTATGTATATTGTAAAATAAAACTGTATCGAATGATTATAAAACATACAATCGTTACAGTTTACCCCGGAGGACAATCTCTCTCTCTCTCTCTCTCTCTCTCTCTCTCTCTCTCTCTCTCTCTCTCTCTCTCTCTCTCTCTCTCTCTCTCTCTCTCTCTCTCTCTCTCTCTCTCTCTCTCTCTCTCTCTCTCTCTCTCTCTCTCTCTCTCTCTCTGCAACTTTCTTACATTAGACCAGCGATATATAAAGCTAATATTAGCTTTATATATCGCTGATTAGACGAGTGCGAATCTTATGATAATTTCAACCTCACGTCTAAGAGATGAGAGGTTGTGATTCACTGGAATTTTCACGTAGTATAAATGTTGTAGGTAAAAAACTCAAATCATTCGTACCTTCGATATGTACTTTTCTAATCCGTAGAATATTTACCCGGAACCCTTATTTTTATAGTAATGTCGTTTATTCATTTCCAATTTTGGTAAATTGAAAATGGGTGCACGACTACATGACAGTAAAGAAAAAAGATGAAACACTTTTTAAAAATAGCATCTTTTCTGCATTTACCCCTCTTTTTGTGTCCAGGAGCTAGAAAATGCCCGATCAGGCTTCCAAACTGAATAATTCCAAAATGCATCACAAGAGTATACTTCCGAATCCCTTAGCCGTTGCCGAATTTCACTTCATTTTGGATGTTTAAATATTTGTATATATAATATATGTGCAGTGAGCAGGGTCGGGATCAGTCTGAAACGCAGCGGATCCACGCCCTTGAAGTTGTTCAAAAGGTAAAATCTTTAATTTCAGTTTCCATAAAAAGGTGAATAGGATTTTGCGCCTCGCTTCACTCTCCTAGGATATTTAAATCATCGATCCGCCCCTGGTCACTCATTGAAATATTTCAAGGTTTGCCACCGACGCATGTAGAAAAATTCATTAAAATTAAAAAATATATTCTAAAATCAACTATATCGCTGTTAAAATGTTGTACAAGAATATGGAAATATAAATATCGTTCCGAATAATCAGCCAAGAATTATCCGGAAGGAATGAAGTTAATATTGTATGAATGAATATAGTTCAAGAACACGGAAAACTTGGACAAATTCGTCATATATATAAACGTTTCAAAATAATATCAGTTTGTTTATCTATTAACTTGCTCATTAACAAAACTTATCAATTTCAAGCCAAATACCGGTAAATATAGTATTACATACGCATATGTACGATTAGAATCGGGGCGAAACGAATCAGGGCGAACTGGAATTTGGGCGAAACGACCTAGGGGCGAACTGGAATCAGGGCGAATCCGTCCGACCCCTCCGGAATCGGTTTATAAGTTTAATAAATCTCATACGAGTTCCTGTTTTTGTTTTGGAATAAAGAGAACCGACAGGTAGTGCAAGATGGGAAAGAAACAGCACCAGAAAGATAAACTGTAAGTTTTCAGCATGCTAAATTAAAAATTGATGGTTTCATTTAAGAAACATAACATCATAGACAGTATCTTACTTGAACATAAATCTTTATATAGTTGTAGTGAAACCAAATTTAAAACAGTAGTCGAGTAGACTCACTCAGAACATGCAACGCCAACGGATTTGATGGGATTGTAACTTTGTCGATAGTAAGAAGACATTTATTCAATAAATATCAGGAAAGAAGTCTCATTTTAATTTGTTGTCCCATTTTCTTAAATTCAAAACTCGCTGATTATTGGGATAATTGAATTAGGCTAATCATAATTGTTGCAACTCTGGAAAATTAACGACACAAACACAGGTACATGTAGATCTTGTAGGTGTCGGATACCAGTTCGCACCTAGGTTTTTTTTTTTACCCTCGGTTCTTTTTTGTCCTGAATCGTTTTGTCCAGAACTTATATATACCTATGTTTTTGTATAATTACAGACATTTGAGTGGAATGTGGGTTATTTTATACCGAAACATGTTTTCCCCTTATTGGATTTGTCCTGATACTATTTCATCTCTGGTGGTTTCATCCCGATTATAAAAATTTGTGATATAATTGTATTACTGAGAAGAAACGAATCAATTTGGGCATAATAATTAAATAACAAACTCGCACATTCATATTAAAATGGTCAGTATCAGATACATTTTTTTGTCAATTACAAATAAGAATTGTCAGTGTTGCTGCTGATGAAAAAAAAAAACTGTACACACATTACAGCATCTAGAGAGAATTTACAGTATGTATGAATTGTGTATAATGTACAGGAGTGGGACGATAAACAACAATAAACAAACAAACAAAAAAATGTATAATGTACAGGACTGAGGAGTCATGATTTCCAACTCTAGGCCAGGGATTTTGCACACTCTTTTGGAAATGAGGCCTTGGCCTTTTGAATTTGGTTTTTTAGCAACATTTTATAGAAATTGAGAAATCTAAATAAAAACAACACATAAAACTGTTTGAAAATACAAGGATATCTTCAAATGGATTGTCATTTCACTTCTTTTAGGAAATTTCGATTGCAAACTGGGGACAAAATCATTTATTTTTGCATAGGGAATCAAATAGGACCTTATTTTGGTCTTTATGAAAGGATGGGAAATCCCTGAATAATCTGAAAAAAACCCACTTTAGAATGCCATATCTGATATAAATACATATAAACATACATGTATATAGTATGTGGTTTTATTATAATTCTTTTTATCTGTATATAGCTATCTAACTACAACAGAGTGGAGAACCCAATATGGAGGCTATAAAGGTCAGCCTCGATCTGGAGAGAATTCCAAGTTCAGGAGATTGCCATTTCATTGCTGCAGGTTAGTTTTGATGACAGAGGAGCACATCAACATTTTCAATTGAATATATCATTAATGTACTCAGACATGTATACTGTTGAAACTAGCACAAATTGTCAGTCACTAGTGAATTTTGTTTTCTCACCAGCGTATCACGCATGTTCAGAGATGCTTTGATTAATTACTTGATATGTGAGCCAGCCTGGCTCAATTGGTAGCGTGCTTGACTCTTGATTGTGAGGTCATGAGTTCGAGTCCAGCTGGTGGCATGTTGGTTTCCTGTCCTTCAGATGAAACAGAAAAAACGGAGGTCCCATGTCACAATAGGTGTGGGCTCGTTAAAGTACCCTCACTGCTCAGTGGCCATAAGTGCTGAGCATAGGCCATAATTTGAAGCCCTTCACTGATATTTGGTGATGTCTCCATATGAATAAAAGATTCTTGGTGGGACGAGCGCACTACCGACTGAAGCCTATGTTTTGTGTTTATTTTCTGATTGACGTAATGAAGCCCAATTGAGCAATGTATAATTTATTGGTCAACATTCTCCCAAAATATGATATATATAGGAAAACGTTAATATTGTTACCTATGGAAAACTATTCTGTTGTCTCTGACCTTTACAATAGTTTTTCCAAAGTCTGTTTTATTTCAACTAGAAAATAATCTTAATTGCATGTGTCATTTTTTAATTTGACATCTTTTGGATACATCATACAGCAATATGCCATGGAATAATATTATACATGTTGTACACAGTGTGTGTGTATATATATATATATACACTGTATATATATGTATGTATATGGTAAACAAAGTTATTATGTTTCAGTATATCCATGCAGCCTTTTGAGAATCCACTGTGCACAAAAGAAGGAGTTGTCTTTGATTTGATGTAAGTATTGGAGCCCACTGTAGGTGTTGTCTGTGTCCATCTGTCCATCAGCCTGTCTGGTTATGGTGTAGATCACTGTAGGTTTTGTCTCTCTTGCTCTGTCTGTCAGCCTTTCTGGTTGTGGTGCAGGTGTAGTCTGTGCTGACCTGTCCGTCAGCCTGTCTGGTTATGGTGTAGACCACTGTAGGTGTTGTCTGTGTTGATCTGTCTGTCAGCCTTTCATGGTTATGGTGCAGGTGTTGTCTGTGTTGATCTGTCTGTCAGCCTGTCTGGTTATGGTGCAGGTGTTGTCTGTGTTGATCTGTCCGTCAGCCTTTCTGGTTATGGTGCAGGTGTTGTTTGTGTTGATCTGTCCGTCAGCCTGACTGGTTATGGTGTAGACCACTGCAGGTGTTGTCTGTGTTGATCTGTCCGTCAGCCTTTCATGGTTATGGTGCAGGTGTTGTTTGTGTTGATCTGTCCGTCAGCCTGACTGGTTATGGTGTAGACCACTGTAGGTGTTGTCTGTGTTGATCTGTCCATCAGCCTTTCTGGTTATGGTGCAGGTGTTGTCTGTGTTGATCTGTCCATCAGCCTGTCTGGTTATGGTGCAGGTGTAGTCTGTGTTGATCTGTCCGTCAGCCTGTCTGGTTATGGTGTAAACCACTGTAGGTGTTGTCTGTGTTGATCTGTCTGTCAGCCTGTCTGTAGCCCACTGTAGGTGTTGTCTGTCTGTCAGTGTGTTTTGCCCATTTCTTTTTTTTGTGTGTGTGGGAGATGGGGGAGGGCTAGTATAAGAGAAATAAAACTTTGCTATGACTTGGACATATTTTTTTGCACAATTTACAAGGTTAAGGTTCTGGTTAAAGTTTAATCAATACAGGCAAGGGACATGTATTGATTCATTCAATACTCTCTGAATGTTTTTATTTTCTACATACAAGAAGGGTAACATTTTTAGACCTATTTCTCATGTGTTTCTGATCCAAAAATTAAAAGGATTACAGTGTACAATGTTTTTCTTTCTGCCATAATGATGTACTGTTTAAGATTCATTTGATAAAATCATAATCTTTACAAATTTCTGTGTATTTTTCAAGAGGATATGTTGTACATTTTGTATGTCATCATCTTCATACATGTTATACAATATTCAGATTTTGTTGGAGTAAGGACTTGATTTTGGTCAGTACTGTATTATCATTTGAAATACTGTTTACCTGTAAATTTTTGTTCCCATTTAATTTTCGCTATTTTTGTTCCTAGATGAAAAGTTGAATTTAAAAGGAAAGCGATATATTCCAGCTAAATAGTTGAAGTACAGACATATATGCCATCCATGAGGCTACAATATTTTAGGGCAGATTTAAAATGGGGGATGGGGGATGGGATATGTTTTCTGTCAAAAATAGCAAAAGTAAACAGGTGCAAAAGTTTCCAGGTACAAAAATGTATACTGTAATAATGTATGTTATAGAAGAATTAGTAACTGATTACATCTATTTCAGGAACATAGTTCCATTCATTAAACAATATGGAATCAACCCAGTCTCTGGAGAGGTATGTATACTTTTTATTATCAAATTTAGTGATAGCAATTTAAAAGACCATTTACTAACCATGCTTATATATTCCCATTCATATTATGGGAAGATTACAAATTATCATGTTTTTTTTTCAATACCAGAATTATTCATTAAAACATCAACCAATTACAGTACATGTATGTATCCAGATATTATAAATATTAATCATTTGTTTTGGTGATATAACATGGGCATTATCACGTAGTGCACTGATGTATTGATGAGAATTATTTTCTATTTATCATAACAATACTTGTCCTGAATACTTTACCAATAAAATGATTATGATAAGTTTAATATGAATTTATCTCTTTCTCCATACTTATCTATTCTTTCAGAAAATGAGTGCAAAAGAACTTATCAAGCTTAACTTCCACAAGAATGCTGATGGTGAGTAAAATCATTCAGGTCACAAGAAGAACTCAGCTGACCTATTTCTATCTGTTGACATTAGTAATTGTGCATTTTGACGGTATGTGTCATGTGTCAAATTTTGAACATTTTCAAATTCTCCTGAAGCATTGATTGGCCCATTTTAAAAAAAAAATATTACCCATTATTTCAAATATATCAGACCACAAAATAACATGAGAGAAATCGACCAGGTTATTTGGAAGTTACAGCAAATACAAATCATGTACAAATCATAAACTTTTTCCTTCCTGTAAATCGGTTATGATGAATTCTGTTATTTTGTGGCCTTTGGCCTCAAGTCATTAAATTTAATTGCTATTGGTCTGAGGTCACCAAATTTAATAGTTCTTGGTCTGAAGTCACCAAATGTAATAGCCCTTGGTCTGAAGTCACCAAATGTAATAGCCCTTGTTCTGAAGTTACCTAATGTAATAGTCCTTGGTCTGAAGTCACCAAATGTAATAGCCCTTGGTCTGAAGTTACCAAATGTAATAGCCCTTGGTCTGAAGTCACCAAATGTAATAGCCCTTGGTCTGAAGTCACCAAATGTAATAGCCCTTGGTCTGAAGTTACCAAATGTAATAGCCCTTGGTCTGAAGTCACCAAATGTAATAGCCCTTGGTCTGAAGTCACCAAATTTAATTGCCCTTGGTCTGAAGTCACCAAATTTAATTGCCCTTGGTCTGAAGTCACCAAATGTAATAGCCCTTGGTCTGAAGTTACCAAATTTAATTGCCCTTGGTCTGAAGTCACCAGATTTAATAGCCTTTGGTCAGAAGTCACCAAATTTAGTAACCCATGGTCAGAAGTCACCAAATTTAATAGCTCTTGGTCCAAAAGTCACCAAATTTAACATTTTTTTTATATGTTTCTTAGTTAGTCACATTCAGAAGTTTTTACAAACATCTGTATAGTCAAAATAATGAATAGATGTTGAGTCCCATGCCCCAGGAGATGTGATGCATTATACAATTATTTCCCCATTCGATATGATTTGTCCACACAAGGGAAGTTATGTCACCTGAGGACATAGCTTATACAATCCATACATTGCTGTTTTTGATTTGAGTATATTTGAATATTTGGTTGCCATTGTAGATAAGTACCACTGCCCAGTGACATTCAAAGTCTTCAATGAAAACACACACATTGTCACAGTAAAATCCACTGGGAATGTATACTGTATGGATGTAAGTAATATGTATCAGATTATAGAAGTTACACAAAGTAATTTAATATTCACAGAATTTCATAATTTTTTATTCTTTTTTCTATCATGAATTTCATTTATTTACTGAAAAATATCATTCACAACACAGAGTGACAGCTCTATTATCTAAAATGTTTTGTGATTCCCTTATATCAATTAAACAAAATCCATACTGTACTGAAATTGAAAATATTTTTCATAATACTGTACTGAAATTGAAAATATTTTTCATAAGTAAATATTCATTCCTTAGAGGAATAAATTTTGAGTTCTTTTGATTCAGGCAGTAGAAAGGCTTAATCTTAAAACTGGACATTTAAAAGATTTACTGACAGATGAACCTTTTACCAGGAAAGACATCATCACGATACAGGTAAGGTCTAGGTTCGTCTTTTTATTCCTTTCATTCCAAAAGAAAAGTTGGGTTGGATTTCAGAATGTAAGATTAAATGTTGATAAAAAAATTGGAAAAATATTGTTGATGCTGTTTGTTAAAAAATTAATGAGCTGCTCAAACTGATAAACAAAAATAATCAGTGATGTGTTATTTTTAATGATAAGTAATAAATATGGTGATCTATGGGGGAACAGGATTGGTCTCTGGGAGTCAGAAGCTTTCTATATGTTGTATTATATTGCTCAAAACCTTACGATCGGTTTTGTACCCTTAATCATTTTACAAACTAAAATGTAAATTCTTCTTTTTTCAGGACCCAACAAACTTGGAAAAGTTCAACTTCAACACATTTTACCATGTCAAACATAAACTGAAAGTTGGAGATGATGGTAAGGAAAGTTATAGACTTACACTATTGTTACCAGGTCTTTTTCTTTAGTTTACATCTTCCCATCCCAAAAACACATGTTTTTTTTTCTCAGTTTGATGGAAACAAAATCCCAATCTGGTTTAAAGTCTGTGATTGGGTGAAAAATCTATAAATGCAGGGGTAAGTACATTTTAGAAGGAGATTCCAGTACATGTGTGCATACATTAAAACCTGCTTTAGTGACCATCTGTGTATAAAGAGCACCTGGTCACATTTACCATTTGTGTACAAATCAACCTCTATATAAAGACCACCTCCCTATAAAGACCAGTTTTATTGTGTCCCTAAGGAGGTATGTTAAAGAAGAATTTATTACCAATTACATTTATTACAGAATTTCTTTTTACATTGCTATACGTTTATTCAGGAACATATATAGTATGCCATCATTATTGTACAATTTTCTGATTTGGTTGGAGTGATTTTTTTATTTTGGTTGGTACTGTATAAGGGATTGTATAATGTCCTGATGACCATACTGCAGTTATTTCATTGTAGATGAAAGAGAGGCAAAGAAGAATCCACGATTTCATCTGAAATCAGTCAATGCGGAGACAAGAGATGTTCTGGATGAGCTTGATAGAGACTTTAAACCAATTGTAGGTTATGTTCAATGTACTCTTGTCTTGTTTATTGTTTGTGAATTGGAATTTTGAATGGTGTTTTATACCACACTCAGAGATTTTTCAGTTATACGTTGGTGGCAAGTTTTTAATGGTTGAAGTGAACCCAGTTACCTGGGAAGAGACCACTGGCCTTCCACAAGTAATCTGGCAAACTTTTTCACAAAAATTGAACTCGAACCTGCACTGATAAGAAGTGAGAGACTTCATGGGTTAAAGCGCAATGCTCTAACCACTCGCAGAGACATCATGGTTTAAAGGGCGATGCTCTAACCACTCGCAGAGACATCATGGTTTAAAGGGCGATGCTCTAACCACTCACAGAGAGTTCATGGTTTAAAGCGAGATGCTCTAACCACTCTGAGAGACTTCATGGTTTAAAACGCGATGCTCTAACCACTTGGAGAGACCTCATGGTCTAAAGCGCGATGCTGTAACCACTCGGAGAGACTTCATGGTTTAAAACGCGATGCTCTAACCACTTGGAGAGACCTCATGGTTTAAAGCGCGATGCTCTAACCACCCGGAGAGACTTCATGGTTTAAAGCGCGATGCTCTAACCACCCGGAGAGACTTCATGGTTTAAAGCGCGATGCTCTAACCACCCAGAGAGACTTCATGGTTTAAAGCGCGATGCTCTAACCACTCTGAGAGACTTCATGGTTAAAAGCGAGATGATCTAACCACTCTGAGAAACTTCATGGTTTAAAGCTCCATGCTCTAACCACCGGGCCACAGAGGCTCCTTTTATTACTTGTGTACAAAATCAATCTCTCCTTCCTTTAATCATAATTGTCTTACTTCTTTGGTTATGTTTTGTTTAAAACTTGTATAGATTTATTTTAAGACTGTAAAACTGAATTCTGTGAAAGATTTGCACATTTTTAGGTTTAAAAGGTTTAAATGACTCAAAAATTATCTTTATTTATGAAAGAACAGATCTAAATGACTCAGGTTTTTTTTTGCAAAGGAAAAGAAAGAAGAAGAGAAAAAATCAGCTGACAAACTAAATGCAGTAAGTTATGTTAATTACTCTGTTTACCTGTACATTTTAGTTGTGTTACTGTGGTAACTTGTTTTACCTGTACATTTCAGTTATGTTAATATGGTATCTTGTTTACTCATACATTAAATGTTTTTTCCGTAGTTTAATATGCTGAAAGTGTAATATACCTCTTACATGTAGAGGTGTAGATACTGTTTTCATGATAGGGTTTTCTATGAAAAAAAACCCATTTTAGGCACTTCTAAAAGGAAAAAACCCACTATTTTACAGTCTCATCTTTATAACCGCTTATAATACATTCATTCAGTTAATGAAAATTGGCAAAACAGTAAGTACAAGTCACAAATGTGCTCTGATTTACCTGAGGACAGGGCTGACAAAATTTAAGGCAGGCCATTGCATGGCACCCAGGCCAAGGCATGGCACCCACTACATATACTACACCTTAAAGTGCACTATAAGTCATGTATATTGAAGTAAAACATATTTCATGTCGGTTTGAAGTGCCGTTCAAGAGCACAACCACTTTATAATATTTATTTTAATTCTTCAAGATAAATCTTTTCATGTTCTTTTGTTGCAATAAAGCCATTTACTCCTGTTGCTGTGGGCACTTGGCACTATTTATTCCTTCTCAAAGGATCGCTATGAGAACACAGTGCCCATAATAATAAATTTCCATATATAGAAACTAAGGTACTTAGATAGTTTGATTTTATGTTGAAATGATGGAACATTTCAAGCTCATTATTCATCTGACAGAATATATATCTTTTGGTCTGATATTCTGTTAAATATCTTAAAACGATCATGACATTTCAGGCTCATTATACATCTGACTCACTGTTTAACTAACATTTCAGGCTCACTATACATCTGACTCACTGTTTAACTACCGGTAACATTTCAGGCTCACTATACATCTGACTCACTGTTTAACTAACATTTCAGGCTCACTATACATCTGACTCACTGTTTAACTAACATTTCAGGCTCACTATACATCTGACTCACTAACATTTCAGGAGCACGATTTATAAGTCAGAGTGGACAGTGTTGTCCTATATTCATATCTGGCTCACTTCATCCTTCATCTGTTGTGGTCTGGTATTCTGTTAAATATGTAACTGACATTACATTTCAGGCTCACTATTCATCTGGTAGAGTAGCTGCATCATTTACATCAACAGCTGTTGACCCCACGACCCAGCATGAAGCAGGTCAGTGTAGATACATACATCTATTGGTACAGTTCAATCTGTCTTTAAATATCACTCCATCTTCCATGAAAATATGTCTTATAAGAAGGTGATCTCTTAAAGAGCTTTAATAAAAAATATTTATCAACAGGATTTTTAAATTGTGATTTTTCAAGATCGATGGTGTTTCATGGTCATGTAATGCACATTTTCATTGGTCAAACATGACACATCTACAAGGTCACTCACATATGAACCTATATTGATTTTCTTAAGATCTCCCAAAGTTTTATAAAATGCTGTACTTCAGTTAAACTAGGAAATCACTACAAATGCTGTATGTATGTCATGTATGTCTCCAAATGTTTATTAAATGTATTATCTGAATTTTGTTAATTTCTTACATTCAAAAGATAATGCATTTTATTTGACAGACATGATATATCATGAAACAAACAATAACATTTTTTAATGACCCCTCCCTTACCAAAAAAAATAGTAAACATTTGATGAGATGAGAAAGATCAGAACGAACTGACAATATATGTTGGTTTTTTATCACTATTTGGTATATTTTCTGTCTTCAGCCATCATAGATGAAGATATACTTAGGTACGATATTGTAAAGAAAAATGGAAAGAAGGGTTACGTGAGGCTCATTACAAACTTTGGTATCCTGAACATAGAACTACATTGTGAAATGGTAAGATGAGGCTACACATGCTGTGATGATGTCATGTTGTCCTACTTCTGTGGTCATAGGAATAACTTCAGCTCTGACATTCTAGACTTGCTGTGATAATAAATAACTTCAATTCTGACATTCTAGACTTGCTGTGATAAAAAATAACTTCAGCTCTGACATTCTAGACTTGCTGTGATAATAAATAACTTCAGCTCTGAAATTCTAGACTTGCTGTGATAATAAATAACTTCAATTCTGACATTCTAGACTTGCTGTGATAAAAAATAACATCAATTCTGACATTCTAGACTTGCTGCGATAATACATATAAATAACTTCAATTCTGACATTCTAGACTTGCTGTGATAAAAAATAACTTCAATTCTGACATTCTAGACTGGCTGTGATAATAAATAACTTCAATTCTGACATTCTAGACTTGCTGTGATAATAAATAACATCAATTCTGACATTCTAGACTTGATGTGAAAAAAAATAACATCAATTCTGACATTCTAGACTTGCTGTGATAATAAATAACATCAATTCTGACATTCTAGACTTGCTGTGATAATAAATAACATCACTTCTGACATTCTAGACTTGCTGTGATAATAAATAACATCAATTCTGACATTCTAGACTTGCTGTGATAAAAAATAACTTCAATTCTGACATTCTAGACTTGCTGTGATAAAAAATAACTTCAATTCTAACATTCTAGACTTGCTGTGATAATATCATGCTAAACTGCTTCTGTCGTAGTAGGGATAATTCTGAGATTTAAACTCAGGATAGAAATTGATGCAAATCTTCTTGTTCCTGATTTATACATAAACTATGTTGAAGTTCTTACTGATTTCAATTATATTTGTAGATTAGCAGCTTTAAAATGTTTTCTTTAATCTAAAATGAGTAAATCTGCACTCAGTATGATTTTCCACTTAACCAGATTTACTTCCAGGATTTATTTTCTATTCAATTTCACATTAGTTAATTCTCACCCAGTATAGGTTTCACAACAGCTGTATATCGGTTGATCTGCAACCTTGATAACTTTCCATGTAATCCAATACTACATCATTTGTACAAAAAAAAAAATCAATCTAATATTTGTAATTTTATGCCCATTACAAATTTCTATTTAATTGGAATCTGAAACAAAATCTTAAATTTTTATTATGTTGTACATGTTGTAATTGCTGAAAATCATATATCACAATATTTGTAGCATTCCTGAACTTTTGATACCATGTATAACATGTATAATGATATGAATTACTTTAAACAGGTTCCAAAGACATGTGAGAACTTTATCAAGCTCTGCAAGAGTGGCTATTACAAAAACACTAAATTTCACAGACTCATCAGGAATTTCATGGTAAATATGAACTTGTAACTGTATAATTGACTTTATCAAGCTCTGTAAGAGTGGCTATTACAAAAACACTAAATTTCACAGACTCATCGGGAATTTCATGGTAAATATGAACTTGTAACATGAGGATGACATGAGGATTTGTTTACCCAAGACAGGTCATATTTCCCGAGTGTAAATCCTGAGGGGAATATGACTTGTCACTACCAGAGCAATAAATTGTTTATTATATCGAAATACAGAATCAATAAAGACTGTCGAATAAGCTGCAAGGGTTTTCACATGAGGGACATATGACACATGCGAGGGAGACATGAAGTGTCATGACCGCTCTCAACCAATGCCTGACTGTGTTTTATTAATGAGGTATAATAATATATCAATGAGGTCTTGTATGAGATTGGTTATGACTAACATTTGGCGATATCTACCAGAGTTATGGGACTTTATGAATGACTTAACTCTTGAACATGCTGTTTCTCAAACACATTATGTTTTCCATATAAAAACTGTCTTGAGTGTCTTGACACAAACTTAGATGAGCTGTACGTGTAAATGCTTGTTACTGTGGACACTATGCTGTCATAGCATTGTTCTGGAAAGGAAAAGTGTTCACATAACTTGGGCATCATTAATTTCCAAACTAACTTCGAGATAATAGAGCCCATAACAAAAGGTATTAATAGGTCAATATTTCTGATTTCAGATTCAAGGTGGAGATCCAACTGGTACAGGAAAAGGTAAAATATTGTGATGTGTGACTGTCAGATGTTGAAGTTTTGAAGTTCTAGATATATGTCTCTTGTCTGCCAATTATCAGACGTGTATGTGTAGTGAAGCACTAGGTATATGTGTTTTATCTGACAATTATCAGACGTGTACATGTAATGAAGCACTAGGTATATGTGCTTTGTGTGCAAATTATCAGACGTGTACATGTAATGAAGCACTAGGTATATATGTTTTATCTGACAATTATCAGACATGTACATGTAATGAAGCACTAGGTATATGTGTTTTATCTGACAATTATCAGACGTGTACATGTAATGAAGCACTAGGTATATATGTTTTATCTGACAATTAACAGACGTGTACATGTAATGAAGCACTAGGTATATGTGCTTTGTGTGCAAATAAACAGTTGTGTGTGTGTAGAGAAGTTCTAGAGATTATCAGGGAAGGTCTGGAAATTATCAGACATGTGTAGTGAAGTGTTAGGTATAAGTGTTTATTTTTCTGGAAAATATCAGATGTATACGCATAAAGAAGTTTAAGATACATGTCTGGATGTTATGAGATGTATACCGATAGTGAAGCTCTAGATATATGTGTTTTGTCTGGATGTTATGTATACATATAGTGAAGCTCTAGATATATGTTTTGTCTGGATGTTATGAGATATATACATATAGTGAAGCTCTAGATATATGTGTTTTGTCTGGATGTTATGTATACATATAGTGAAGCTCTAGATATATGTGTTTTGTCTGGATGTTATGTATACATATAGTGAAGCTCTAGATATATGTGTTTTGTCTGGATGTTATGAGATATATACATATAGTGAAGCTCTAGATATATGTGTTTTGTCTGGATGTTATGTATACATATAGTGAAGCTCTAGATATATGTTTTGTCTGGATGTTATGAGATATATACATATAGTGAAGCTCTAGATATATGTGTTTTGTCTGGATGTGATGAGATATATACATATAGTGAAGCTCTAGATATATGTGTTTTGTCTGGATGTTATGAGATGTATACATATAGTGAAGCTCTAGATATATGTGTTTTGTCTGGATGTGATGAGATGTATACATATAGTGAAGCTCTAGATATATGTGTTTTGTCTGGATGTTATGAGATGTATACCGATAGTGAAGCTCTAGATATATGTGTTTTGTCTGGATGTTATGAGATGTATACATGTAGTGAAGCTCTAGATATATTTGTTTTGGATGCAAATTATCAAATGCCTAATAAATTCCTCATTTGATTTAGGTGGAGAGTCATCCTGGGGAGGCACATTTAAAGACGAGTTCAAACCCAACTTGACACATTCTGGTAGAGGAGTTCTCAGTATGGCTAACAGTGGTCCAAACACTAACAAATCACAGTTGTAAGTCTAGTATATTTCTTAAACAATAATGTGGGTCAAAAGACATGACTTTAAGACTTGTGTTTAGGTGTAGTTATGAAGTGCAATTAGGTCATTGATAATGGTTTATGGGTAAATAATAAGTTATATTTATAGCAATAGTTTGACAATTTTGTTGTAATTTATGATAGCCAATCAAATTTTGACAGATTGAATTTGAAAACTTCAACATCTGTGAGTAAATGCTATCAACATTTAGTATCACATGTTTTGAATCGAATCATATAATTATAAGTGAATTGTAATGTGCATAGAGGGCGTTTCAGCACATCACATGGTTACCTATCCAGATGCTGATTGGCTGGCCGCTGCTTAACTTCAGGTCATGAATATAAACACCAACAGTCCAGCCACAAAAAGCTAGCTATTGGTCTAGACAGTTAATCTCCTTATATCCATGACTGTTACATTATCATTAAATCATAAAGCATCTGTTTCTGTAATGCAACAAACTTTTTGGACGATGTTTTGACAATGAACAGATATGAGCTAAGACTGTCAACTGGAGTCTGATATCAGATGTGAGTTAAGATAGTCAACTGAGTCTGATATCAGATGTGAGTTAAGACTGTCAACTGGAGTCTGATATCAGATGTGAGTTAAGATAGTCAACTGGAGTCTGATATCAGATGTTAGTTAAGATAGTCAACTGGAGTCTGATATCAGATGTGAGTTAAGATAGTCAACTGGAGTCTGATATCAGATGTGAGTTAAGATAGTCAACTGGAGTCTGATATCAGATGTTAGTTAAGATAGTCAACTGGAGTCTGATATCAGATGTGAGTTAAGATAGTCAACTGGAGTCTGATATCAGATGTGAGTTAAGATAGTCAACTGGAGTCTGATATCAGATGTGAGTTAAGATAGTCAACTGAGTCTGATATCAGATGTGAGTTAAGATAGTCAACTGGAGTCTGATATCAGATGTGAGTTAAGATAGTCAACTGAGTCTGATATCAGATGTGAGTTAAGATAGTCAACTGAGTCTGATATCAGATGTGAGCTAAGACTGTCAACTGGAGTCTGATATCAGATGTGAGTTAAGATAGTCAACTGGAGTCTGATATCAGATGTGAGTTAAGATAGTCAACTGGAGTCTGATATCAGATGTGAGTTAAGATAGTCAACTGAGTCTGATATCAGATGTGAGTTAAGACTGTCAAATGGAGTCTGATATCAGATGTGAGTTAAGATAGTCAACTGGAGTCTGATATCAGATGTGAGTTAAGACTGTCAAATGGAGTCTGATAGCATATGTGAGTTAAGACTGTCAACTGGAGTCTGATATCAGATGTGAGTTAAGATAGTCAACTGAGTCTGATATCAGATGTAAGCTAAGACTGTCAACTGGGGTCTGATATCAGATGTGAGTTAAGATAGTCAACTGAGTCTGATATCAGATGTGAGTTAAGATAGTCAACTGAGTCTGATATCAGATGTGAGCTAAGACTGTCAACTGGAGTCTGATATCAGATGTGAGTTAAGATAGTCAACTGAGTCTGATATCAGATGTGAGTTAAGATAGTCAACTGGAGTCTGATATCAGATGTGAGTTAAGATAGTCAACTGAGTCTGATATCAGATGTGAGTTAAGATAGTCAACTGAGTCTGATATCAGATGTGAGTTAAGATAGTCAACTGGAGTCTGATATCAGATGTGAGTTAAGATAGTCAACTGAGTCTGATATCTGATGTGAGTTAAGATAGTCAACTGAGTCTGATATCAGATGTGAGTTAAGATAGTCAACTGGAGTCTGATATCAGATGTGAGCTAAGACTGTCAACTGGAGTCTGATATCAGATGTGAGCTAAGACTGTCAACTGGAGTCTGATATCAGATATGAATCCAGGATTATGGAACTGGACCCTCTCATAGGAAAATGAAATAAAAGGTTCATTGAAATATTCAAAATGATTACATAGAAAAGTTTGTTGATTATACTGTTATATCTCTACATTAAAATAACATGAAAATGTTGGAATTACTTATTGTTTTACCTCTAGAGTATATGATAAAAGGATTGTGATATGACCATTTTCATATCATATCCCATATCAACCCTCAACCTTATATATCATGAGAATCATAGGTTGATATGTGATATGATATAAAAGTCTTATAATAATCTATATTGATCATTTTGCCTTTACAGTTTTATCACATTCCGGTCAGCAAAACATTTGGATGGAAAGCATGCAGTGTTTGGAAGGTAAGTAGAAAGCTTGTAGTGTTTTTTTGTTATACAATATGAAAAATATGTAGGTATTGTTTACCTGGAAATTTTCGCCCCTGGTTATTTTGCCCTTTAATGACAGAAAACATTCTGTATACATGGAAATTTTCGCCGTCTAATGACAGAAAGTATTCTTTTCGTTTAATTCATGTCATCTTTGTACTTGGGCGAAAGGGCGGAGTTAAAATGAAGGCAACATTTTCAAGCTAAATAAGTGAAGGATGGAAATCCATGGCAGCCATGGGACTCCGGTGATTTAGGGCGAATTTAAACAGGGGTGAATATGTTTTCTGTCCCAAAATGGCGAAAATAACCAAGGGCGAAAATTTTCAGGTTTACATTATTCACCCTATCTTTGATTTGTCTTGAATCACCATAGTCTCAAGGATGACAAGTATGTTCAAGCTTCAATTATTTAGCTGAAAAATTTTGTTATCAGTTTAATTTTGCCCTCTCATTTAAGGGCAAAAATGGTGAAAATTAAACTGAAGCAAAAATTTCCATGTATACAGTAGTTGTTTAGCAGTTTACATCTTACTGGTGCATTATTCATAATCGCGGCCAGATGAAGGTACCAGGAGAAAATATGGAGACCATGTCTTCCACAGATAAGGTGATAAACTTCCTCATGTGATTCTCATAGGTAGCAACAAGGCTAAAACTTGTGCTAACTGAAAGTGAGAAATATCAGCATTTAAAATATAATTCTTTGTACTGTAACCACAGAGATCCCCAAAGATAACAACTTCACTGATTCATCTGTAAAAGTGATGAGAGGTGATAAATTAAACATATGACTTGCAGAGATTGTTCTTTAGTAGTTACCTAAGTTGTTTAATGCAACTGTATATTGCATTTGAGGAAAGTAGCTGATCTCCCCTCATATCACCAGGTTCATACATCTTGTATATGTTATTACACATGTAGTCATGAATGGTGTATATGTAAGAATAATTGTATTTATGGATTACTTATACTTACAGTATGTATGGATGTGAGTATGTATGGATTACGTATGGTGTTAATGGATTACTTTTAGTATGTATGGATGTGAATATGTATGGATTACTTATGGAGTTATTGGATTACTTATGGTATGTATGGATTATGTAAGACATATATGGATCATCTCAGATATGAGTGGATTATCTCAGGTATGCATGGATTACTGATGGTAAGTATGGATTAATTGGGTGTATTTATGGATTACTTTGGGTATGTATTGATTACTTGGGGTATGTATGGATTACTTATGGTAAGTATGGATTACTTTGTGTATGTATGGGTTACTTTGGGTATGTATGGATTACTTGGGGTATGTATGGATTACTTGGGGTATGTATGGATTACTAATGGTAAGTATGGATTAATTGGGTGTATTTATGGATTACTTTGGGTATGTATGGATTACTTGGGGTATGTATGGATTACTTATGGTAAGTATGGATTACTTGGTGTATGTATGGGTTAGTTGGGGTATGTATGGATTACTTGGGGTATGTATGGATTACTTAGGGTATGTATGGATTACTTGGGGTATGTATGGATTACTTATGGTAAGTATGGATTACTTGGTGTATGTATGGGTTACTTGGGGTATGTATGGATTACTTGGGGTATGTATGGGTTAGTTGGGGTATGTATGGATTACTTATGGTACATATGGATTACTTGGTGTATGTATGGGTTACTTGGGGTATGTATGGATTACTTGGGGTATGTATGGATTACTTGGGGTATGTATGGGTTACTTGGGGTATGTATGGATTACTTGGTGTATGTATGGGTTAGTTGGGGTATGTATGGATTACTTATGGTACATATGGATTACTTGGTGTATGTATGGGTTACTTGGGGTATGTATGGATTACTTGGGGTATGTATGGATTACTTGGGGTATGTATTGATTACTTATTGTACATGTATTTATAGATGGGGTATGTATGGATGATGGTATGTAGTGATTACCTGGGGTATGTTTGGATTACATAGGGTATATTTGGATTACCTGGCATATGTACAGGTTACCTGGGGTATGTTTAGATTATTTGGGGTATGTTTGGTTACTTTGAGTTTGTAAGGATATCTTATGGTAGTAAGTGATGAGTTTTTGTTATTCTGTACTTTCAGGGTAGTTGGAGGATTAGATTCTCTAGATAAGATGGAAGTCATAGAGACAGATAAAAATGACAAACCCAAGGTATCATGTTAATCTTTAGCTTTTCATACACCATAATGGTCTAAACCAGTAAAGCATATTCAATTTAGATACTGAGGGATGAAATGATTAAGTTATTTGTGTTCAACTAAACCAGTTCTGAGTTTTAAATGATTTTGTCAATCATGGTATTCACATTATTCATAATGTTCATTATACGTTTAAAATATTCATGAAGAACATTTCATTTTAAATCAAGATGATACCCAGTGGTATATTTTAGGGAAGTTCAGTTTGTAAGTGATTTCGGTAAAACAGGTGATGATTACCTCTTCAAAATGAACTATGACCTATGATGTTGCAGTGTATCAATGAGATTTAAAAAATAAAGTTACATGTTACAATAGGCATGACTTATCACTGTGAACTTGACATATTATGTCACAGTCAATGAGATTTAAAAATAAGGTCACATATCACAAAAGGTGTGGCACAACACTGAGTATTTGACTTATGATGTCACAGTGTACATGTACTAATGAGATTTATGATAAGGTCACAATAGGCATGGTACAACACTGAGTATCTGACCTATGATGTCAAAGTGTACTAATGAGATTTATAAATAAGGTCACAATAGGCGTGGCACAACACTGAGTATCTGACCTATGATGTCAAAGTGTACTAATGAGATTTATAAATAAGGTCACAATAGGCGTGGCACAACACTGAGTATCTGACCTATGATGTCAAAGTGTACTAATGAGATTTATAAATAAGGTCACAATAGGCGTGGCACAACACTGAGTATCTGACCTATGATGTCAAAGTGTACTAATGAGATTTATAAATAAGTGTCACAATAGACGTGGCACAACACTGAATATCTGACCTATGATGTCAAAGTGTACTAATGAGATTTATAAATAAGGTCACAATAGGCGTGGCACAACACTGAGTATCTGACCTATGATGTCAAAGTGTACTAATGAGATTTATAAATAAGGTCACAATAGGTGTGGTACAACACTGAGTATCTGACCTATTATGTCAAAGTGTACCAATGAGATTTAAAAACATGTCACAATAGGTGTGATACAACACTGAGTATTTGACCAATGATGTTAAATCTTGAGCATCACTGAATATTTTAGTCAACTTGGAAAGTTACTTAACTCTTTAGCCACCAAGATGATTAGACTCAAAATCTTAGCCAAAATTTGAATACCATGTACAGTTTCACTGTAAAAGAAGTTTCAGAATAGAGGTATAGCTACCCATGGTGTTGGAGAAATACAGTCAAAGAATGTATTGAAGATTAAATATTTCAATAAAGCTTGGTCATTTATAGCATGCAGTTTCCCTAAAAGATTTAATCTCAAGGAATACATGTACTAATATATTTCTCTTTTTAATGTTTTAGACCTCTCTACACAAGATTCATACAAACCTCCGGCCTGGTCTTTCACAGCAGGAGGTTCCCTGAAATACATTTTATCTCAAAGAATACTTCATTGTCATTATATTTATAGTAATTTACATTCACTTTTCAGAAAGAAATCAAATTTGAGGATTGTGTGGTATTTGTAAATCCATTTGATGAAGCTGATGAAGAGGTAAATGAACTATTAATTAGAGTTAAATATATATTAATCCCTTTGCTGTATTGTTTTGGTCTGTCTGTCCATCTGGGTGTCTGTCTGTCCATCTGTCTGTCTTTGAGTCTTTCGGATGAGACTGAAAACTGAGGTCCCGTGTCATGGAAGGCGTGGCATGTAAAAGAACCCTCGCTGCATTGGCGTCAGTCCATAGCACAGGTCAAGATTTGTAGAACATCATCTAAAGTCGGTGACATCTCAATATAAGTGAAAAATTCTTGACAGGATGTAAAACAACAAGCAGAAAAAGAAAAAGTTTGTCTGTCTGTCCATGTCTGTCTATCTGTCTGTCTTTCTATCAAGAAATTTCCTACATTTCGTTAAACTAATAAGAATAACATGAATAAGATGACTCATAAATATTTACAAAAACTGTATAATTTTAGTGATATATAATTATGTAAAAAGGTCCTGTTGTTTATATAAAAGTTCAAAACGTGAAAAAAATTGAACAAAATGCAAAACTTTACTTTAAAAGAAAATATAGCTTTGTAAAAAATTCTTCAAGTAAAGATTTCTACTTCCATTTTGTTGACACTAGTGTTTCGCTAACACATTGTGTTGCGACTTCAGTTCACAATTTGTAAAAAATAGCAGTAACTGTGTAGTACCTTTAACCTTATACTCATGTGTTTCTCCATTTTGTAGTTGGCGAGACAAAGAGAGGAAATCAATATAAAGGAAGCAGCTGATGAAGCAGCGGCTAAAAAGAAACTCAACAGAACAAAGAAAGATGATGTGCTGAAACCGACAGTATTCAAATCAGGTGTTGGGAAATATATCAACCCAAAGACAATGTAAGAGTTTGTATGTACACATGTGTACAGTGTAATACTTATAGAAGGTCAGGTGTTGGGAAATATATCAACCCACAGACAATGTAAGAGTTTGTATGTACAGTGTAATACTTATAGAAGGTCAGGACCTGAGACCATAAACAAACAAATTTCTTAGACAAATTTTATTCTCAAAAGTTAAGAATTGACTCATCTGAGTAAAAAGTGAAAACTGGCGGAGCATAAAACAACTTTAGAATTTTCTCAACTGAGGTAAGCTTGCCAAGGGACAGTGTAACTCTTGTCCAGAACATATGTCCCAATTTATGTCCTGATTAACTTAACTTCAATGTTTGAATATTATTCTTAACATAATCTATGATTAATTATTTTATAACCAACCAAGAAGTATGAAATGTGTTAAAAATCAAGTAGGCAGCACATTTTGTGGCAAAAGAAGGGAAACAGTTGTATAATTTTTTAAAAACATTAAAAACATCTTGTAAAATGCCAATAAATGACCGATGTCAGTAATTTATACACATAAATATGAGGCAAAATAACAATAGAGTGGGTTTGGTTGATCTGTGAAAAGTAATGGTAGTGCTTGGTCACCTGATCTACTTTTAGCATGATAAAATCCTTGTAAAGTCACAGCAGGAAAAACTTGAATAAAACATTTTAAAAAAGGATAACATGCATGATTTGCTGATATCAAGAATAATGGAAAATTAAGTGGAGCTTATTTTTTTGTATTTATTACAGGAAAAGGGGCGTGGATGAAGTTGTCACATCGGAAACTGTCAAAAAGAAAAGTAAAGCTGTTGTAGGACAATTTGGTGATTTTAGTTCATGGTAACATTATAACACGTGTGTGACGTATTTGTGGTCAGCAGCTGTAAATGATCATCAAGTCGTAGGGGACCATCGTGTAGAGCTGAAGTGAAACTAATTCCAGTGCTTCAGATGTGATCTGTACTGTATAATGCTATTTTACAATAATGATACGATGTTGTAGTTCGGTGTTAAGTTGAGATAATCACCGTAGTTACAGACTATAACATATACACAATAAATATGACAAGGGGTCATGTCAAAAGTATCACTTTACAGTAAGTGGAACTTGTCACATACTTCAACAATGTAAAATATATAATACTGAATCATTTTTAAAAAGAAGTGGAAGGTGTCATAGACTTTAGCATTACAGAATGTGATAAGGGATCATATCAAAAGTACAATTTAACAATTCAGGAGAAATACTGCAGTGACATTCATTTTCATCAATACATCTTAGAACAGTAGTATTATGAGCAAATATGACTTAATGTGTGTGTGTTTGTGTATGTGTGTGTGCTTCTGTGAGTGTGTTTGTGTGATTCAGAATATTTGTGTGCTTGTCTCTGCATGTGTATGCATATAGTTCTGTTACATCTGTAGATGTATAAATAAAATATAATGTCAATCTTAAATCTTGTTTCTATTTTTCTGTTGTTTCCTTGTTTCATATTGATAGATATATGAGTTGTAACCTCAGATTTTGCATTCTTGATATTTTCCCTCTTCATATGAGTGCATATTAGCTCTGTTTTAAGATACGGTGGAAATTATCTCTAGAGACCCCTGCCATGAAAGACCACCTGTCCTCAAAAGATCTCATTCAGAGAATAGCTTTTATTTCAAAACAATTCTTTTATTATGACCTGTCTTGAGAAATCTGCTGTCCTAAGAGACCGCATTTCCATGGTAGATGTGGTGGTCCCTCAAGAAAGTTTCCACTGTATAATTATATAAAATCTATGCAGGAAAAAGTCAAATTACATGCTGTCACTTTAAACTATCCATATCAGGGCCGACTGAGGCCCCCTAAGTTGGGAGATGGGGGCAATTTGAACATTTAGATAAAATAACACTGTTTCCAAACATTTCCATGACATTATTTATAAAACGACAAAAAAGTGAAAAAAATAAAACAGTTTTGACATGATTCCTTCTACTCTGTTGAATAAAATATTAATTATTCCATGCCAATGATTGATTTAGTTTATTTGAAAGGAAAGAAATTAAGAATATCTGATAAACTAGAAAAGTTTTTCATGTTTTCATCATTATCGTGCCATCTAATGTCCAGACAGTAATTCAAATCAATGTATAAATAAAGTAAACAAAAAAGCCAAAGTATCAAATGAGGCAGATGACCCATCTGCCTCATAGGTAGTTACTGCCCTGCATACTGTTATAAGATGATGTTCAACTCCTCATGGCATAACCAAAAACCTAAAGTGAAAGTAAAATGTTGACCCGACACATGACAATAAGTAAAAGATCAGCTTGAAGAGTTGTCTTCTGTTTGAATACTTCTAACAGGTATTATGTTTTAAAAACCATGAACATCACAGTATATAATGACACTTAATCCAAACTTGAATATATGTTAAGAACAAAGTCGAAATTAATTTGAAATTAACTTGGTCAAGTATTAGCTATCATTAGAACTGTGACATGATATTTTATCAGAAAAGTTGTCCAATATATAAAAAATAGGCTTATGCTATATGTTGTAAATAGGTTACATGTTTAATGCAAGCTGCATATGTTTAAGATCTACTATGTTTGCTGGGTCATAGACACAGACTTTGTAAATAGCTACCTTCCCACCAATATGTTTCTTGTAGGTGAAGAAATGATTTTGTGTAAGAAATTTACCAAAATCAAATTTTTAGAATTGTTTATGATTTGATAATAGACTGTAAAAAAGATGAGGTATATTTTTCACATTGTCATCTTTTTCTTCAAGGGATTTTGACACAAAGTAACAGGAGATCTATAGTACTAAAGGTCCTCAACCAAATCTGTATTTTTCAGCCATTTGAATTGACTTCGGGATGGCTCCAGGATGGGTGAAATAGGTCTGAGAGATTACCCCTCTTTGAAAATCTTTTTTTTCAGAACTTAAAAAACTAATTACATCTGGAGGGATCTTCATGGATGTATGTTTAAAATTTTTGTTTTTTTGTAGAAATCTGAAAATAGATTTTTGATGTCTTTTCAACGTTTGTCATTTTCATTCTCTTTTGTTTATGATTTCTTTGATTTTCTCACTCTTTAGTCACTATAATTCATTACCAGTACCGGTAGAAATTTAAATTATGGATTTTTTTAAAGAAAATTAAGACTGCAAAAAGGAATGGGGCATTTTTTTCACGCTGTCAGCTTGTTCTTCAGGACTATGGAAGGACCAAGTGTGCCCAGGGCTGGATCCAGGGATGCACCTCCATTGGCATACACCTTCTTTAGACCCAAAAAACGGAATATGTTAGAGTGTCAAATATATTGTGTGTTTAATTTAACCTATATATTTTCATTGGTCAACTTTTCACACATGCCATTTAGACCCAATTAGGCCAGACTTGTTTATAAGGCTACTATGCGTACATTTGATGTTCAGCGTAATACTTTATCTACATTATCAACATGAATGTGGACAGGAGATGAATAAATATAACTGAAAAATTGTTGAGTGTGGCATAAAACAACATTCAAATTCAAGCAAACCATGTTAGAATCAGGTGGAAATCACATTCCATCTACTCATATTCTACTAAAAAGATGTTTGTCATGATCGTTTTCACTATTTATATAAAACATTATTTTCTGATGTTGTCTAACTATCAAACTGCCCATGATTACAGGGTTTCCTCTAGATTTATAATTTATTAACCAAGATATCGCTAAGTCTTAAATTAATTGGCAAAATTTCTAATTTATTGGCCGGATATATATAGGCGATATATACAGTGGAATCTGGTTATCTCGACATTGACGGGACTCTCCCATTTACTTTGCGATATCTGAAATTCAAGATAACCAAAATGTTCAATTCACATATTTTCTATTCTTTTGGGCAACTAACAGACATACTCCGGAAACTGCTCAATTCAAATTGGTTTTAAGCAATTATTTATTACCCTTTCACCTTGACTCATTAATGGAAGTTTATTGTTTCGTGTTTTGCAGGTAAACAAGTAAATATTTATAATGCATTTTACATACAAAATGTAAATCTTCAATCACAGAAGGTAAATTCGAGATAACAAGTGAAAATTATATATAATTTCGATCCTTTGGACCATAAAAATATTTCGAGATAAGCGAAATTTGGAGATAAAAGCTTTGAGATATCTGGAATAAAAGTAGTATAAATATATAGTAATATATAGTAAAGTAATCAGGACCATTTGTTCAACTTTGACAACCCGAAATTTCGACTCATCAGATTTTGACATAACAAGATTCCACTATATATATATATATACATAGGCGTCGGAACCTTTTGCAAAGATAGACATAGGTGGTAAAAATTGGGCTTAGCCCCCAGACATTTCTGGCGTGTGTATGTGTTTTAAGTTGGTTTAGCCCCCCCACTTTCAATTTGCTTCTGACGCTGATGTATATATATATATATATATATATATATATATATATATATATATATATATCAATCAAGAAAGGATTCACCAGACTCCTCACATAATTTTATTATAACCTAGTAATACTTTTAATCAATGTCCATGATTAATGAAAGGCTAAAGCCGCGTCCGACCACTCAATATCCTCTATTGTTATTTGCATCAGCACAAGCAAGTTTATCTTTATAGTATTTTACTGGTCAGGATCGTTCTTATTTTGTAATGTGAAAATTAAAAACATTCTCAACTTTTCCTGCCAAATCATAAATTTATTCCCCAAACTGGAAAAATATTTGCAAAATGCGGAAAATTTGAATGCCAGCTGAAACCCAGGATTACATAACAGCTATCATAGTGATGACTTTTATGAAACTGATCCTATCTTTCATGAATTACATTAGTTTTATAATTTGTGTATGAATTTTCTTTTTTGATACTAATCTTTTGACATTTAAAACAAAAATGAAATAATGATAAAAATGTATTATCGGAAAGTTGAAATTTACATTTGAAATTAACCTATATGTATTCAGATAAGTAAAATGAGATTCAAATAAAACAACAACAAACTAAGTGCTTTGGAAATTAATCGTAATAACTTAGCTTGGTCATTTTTATAACAAATAATTAACAAATAATAAGATAAGCAGATATCAAGGTTGATCCACATTTACTGTTTATGAAATCGGGATCGGAATTGGTCGATCGCACCTCTTTTATTAATAAGGTACATTTAGTCCTATACGAACACTATGGCGGAAAACGTGGATATGTCGAAAGAAGTAGAGATGGAAAGCGATGATTCAGGCGAAGATAATGAACCACAGGGTATGGAGGACGACAGTTCTGATGAATCAGACAGTAAAGAAGATGAAGAGAATCAGCAAAAAGTTGCAGAATTAGAACAGCAGGTCTGGAGTAGTAACGAATTTAACAATAATACAAACTGACAAAGATAATTCAGTGCAAATGCCGTAAATTGAAAATAACTATCTAGGTTTTATATAGTTAACATGTACTTAGAGTGACACTTAAGAAAATAAATATTCTTTGATAGATAAAAGAGTGCGGCCATAACTTAAGTGAACTCACAGACAACGTGTACACAAAAATGAAACGTGACAGTAGTAGGCTATATGAGAAACTGCTAGTAGTAGTACAAATTGTACTACAATCACAGCGCCAAAATCACAGGAGCTGGAAATGCCCTAGGCCGAACTTTCTGTCCCAATTTCAAAGGATTTTTTTTTTGTGAAATCACGGGCAGAAGTCCTCCCATATACTTTCTTTGTAGCAAGATTCTGTGACATTTTCACAGCAGTTTAGTGATTGTTTTAACCATCTATTTCTTATCGCCGACGTCTGATATTTGTTGATGTCCTTACTTGATCTTTTAGATTTATAAATCCATCCTCACCAAGTTATGACATGATATAATTCTATATAAATGATACGTTTATTCCAGCTACCTATTGTTTTTTTAATTCACGTCGTCTGTCACCATTTTGAACATAAGAAAATCTAAGACGTTCGCTGCTTGATTGATCATACATGCAACAATGAATATGGCAACATGTGTCCCACAAAATATCATCACAGTTGAATTGTGACATCAAATATTGAGAACATGAGCACATCCGGCAAAAAAAATGACTAGAAAAAAGTATCCTAAATGTTTGATTTGAATGTGTTTTTGTGAAGAGTAACTTGTGTAGTTGTGAGTGACTAGTGAAGCATTAGGTTGATGATTTAAAAATTGACTTTTTAAATTTGATGCAGGTTTTTGGATCATAAGTACATTTTTATGTACAGCTTATTTTCTACCTATAGCTACTTACATGTACCAGAAAGAATTGGCTATGCTTACTGATTAATTGTTGATATTCATTTGGATTCTACTGTATTGCCTCCAAGGGTTTGTCTACTTGTGATTAAATTTTAAATTAAAATTTTTATGTTGTGAACTCACAGAGAGTCAGTGTTCCCACTGCTTTTTCAGAATAAGGTTTTTTTGTACTCCATGGATAGTAAAACTAGGGGTACAAGGATACAAATCAAGGGTACATATATACAAAATTAAATCAAAAGCTAAGAAAACAGTTTTATTTGACTCATTGTGACTCCCATTATTAGACACAACTGTCTATATGTGGATCTGATGTAGAAATTATGACACCATGTGTAGATAATGCACTGTGTTCAACATCTATTGACAACTACATGTAGTGGACTTGCATATTACGATAATATTTGGATTCAATAGTATTTATATATTGTGTCAAATACAATGTATTGCATAATCAAAATCTGTAAAGATTTCAAATCATTCCTTTATCTTGGCACCCGCTGTGAAGTTGAAGTCTTCAGTCAGGACACTGAATGTCATTGGACAATGTTCATTGGAATGTGACCTTCAACTGATAAAAATCATGTGGCAGTCTTTGAAGTCTGGAAAGTCGTGGAAAAGTGTTATACACACAAGCACACTCCATTTTGATGAATGATTGTTTTATAAACAGTGACACTTTATAAAGTAAGGATACGACACAGAGAACTGACATTGCTGTAGTTACCATCATAATGACAATATAAATGATAATGTGGATAGGCAGCCACTCTGAATGCACATGGTGTGTTTTGTTTTTGTGCATGTTTTGTAATGAAACTGCATGATTCATGCAGGACATACATGTCTGGGAACACTGGACAGTGTAAAAAATCATATTGGAATAATTAATGTATTTTTTGCATACATTAATGTAAAAGGTGATAAACACTGCTAGATAAGATTTTTTTGATTTTGTTTTAAGATTGTGGAATCGCCATACCTATATGATGCTCATGTAGAGTTGATAAAACTGTTAAGACAGATGGGAGATTTGGAAAAACTGAGAAAGGCCAGAGAGAAAATGAGTGAATTTTTCCCCCTTACGGAAGGTTTGTATTGACAAAATTGCTCAAACCCTGATTTAATAGACTATGATCATTTAACAAAAACTTCTGTCAACATCATAAATCACTTGCTAGTGATAGAGCATCAGTTGATACCACTGGCATTGTTAATATCACTGGCATTGTTGAAACCACTAGCATTGGTTGACACCACTGGTATTGTTGATATCACTGGCATTGTTGAAACCACTAGCATTGGTTGATACCATTGGTATTGTTGATATCACTGGCATTATTAATATCACTGGCATTGTTGAAACCACTAGCATTGGTTGATACCACTGGTATTGTTGATACCACTGGTATTGTTGATATCACTGGCATTGTTGAAACCACTAGCATTGGTTGATACCACTAGCATTGTTGATATCACTGGCATTGTTGAAACCACTAGCATTGGTTGATACCACTGGCATTGTTAATATCACTGGCATTGTTGATATCACTAGCATTGGTTGATACCACTGGTATTGTTGATATCACTGGCATTGTTAATATCACTGGCATTGTTAAATATCACTGGCATTGTTGATACCACTGGTATTGTTGATATCACTGGCATTATTAATATCACTGGCATTGTTGATATCACTGGCATTGTTGATATCCCTGGCATTGTTGAAACCACTAGCATTGGTTGATACCACTGGCATTGTTGATATCACTGGCATTGTTGATATCACTGGCATTGTTGATATCCCTGGCATTGTTGAAACCACTAGCATTGGTTGATACCACTGGCATTGTTGATACCACTGGCATTGTTGATATCACTGGCATCATTGATATCACTGGCATTTCACTGGCATCATTGATATCACTGGCATTTCACTGGCATCATTGATATCTCTGGCATTGTTCATACCACTAGCATTGTTTGATACCACTGGCATTGTTGATATCACTGGCATTTGTTGAAATCACTGGCATTGTTGATATCACTGGCATTGTTGATATCTCTGGCATTGACAATACCACTAGCATTGGTTGATACCACTGGCATTGGTTGATACCACTGGCATTGGTTGATACCACTGACATTGGTTAATACCACTGGCATCTGTTCATTCCACTTGTATCAGTTCATACTACAGGTATAGCATATTGCCTGTATGTGATGACTCCACTAGCATTGGTTGATACCACTGGCATTGTTAATATCACTGGCATTGTTGATATCACTAGCATTGGTTGATACCACTGGTATTGTTGATATCACTGGCATTGTTAATATCACTGGCATTGTTAATATCACTGGCATTGTTGATACCACTGGTATTGTTGATATCACTGGCATTATTAATATCACTGGCATTGTTGATATCACTGGCATTGTTGATATCACTGGCATTGTTGAAACCACTAGCATTGTTGATATCACTGGCATTATTAATATCACTGGCATTGTTGATATCACTGGCATTGTTGATATCACTGGCATTGTTGATATCTCTGGCATTGACAATACCACTAGCATTGGTTGATACCACTGGCATTGGTTGATACCACTGGCATTGGTTGATACCACTGACATTGGTTAATACCACTGGCATCTGTTCATTCCACTTGTATCAGTTCATACTACAGGTATAGCATATTGCCTGTATGTGATGACTCTACTTTTATATATGGGGAAATTTCTTGATAAGATGTTTAATAACATTGTAACAAACAAAATTTGTGTAATGAAACTGGTGCTGCTGATTACATCATCTTTATCAGACCTGTACCAGTGAAGCTACATGTACTACATGTGATGGTCGAATGTTAGAGTGATGGACTCGCTAGGGGGTTGTCCTGGGTTTTATGCCCAGTACTGGAACTCTGTCCACTCAATATTTACATGTTACCCTATCCAGGTTTTAATTTAGGATACATATGGCATGAACATCAGTGATCATATCAGCAAGATCATGTTTCCTGCATAATTATGCTTTATATATACATGGATATACTACTTTGTATTTTTAACAAAATAGTCTAATCTGTTTCACTTTATCTAGAACTGTGGCTTGATTGGCTTAGAGATGAAATTCCACTTGCAACAGATGAGTCCGAAAGAAGAAAAGTGGATCAGTTATTTGAAAGAGCAGTCAAAGATTATTTATGTAAGAAGTATAAACAGTTTTCTATCATAAACAAAAAATTTATTGTCATTAAATGTTTTTAAGCTTACTGACTGGAGGTTATTTCCAATTGCTCAGAATATTTGGGTTTGTATATAACATATCTTAAGGGGGTATTAGCTGTGTTTACCAAAAGAAAAAAACAAATTCACCTGTCTTATGTGACCTTAATGTGTGGCTCCCAACGTATATTATTATTATATTTTTTTAACCTGAATTAAGAGACCATCTGTCATATGTGACCTTTTTGCTTGTTCCCTTGGATGGTCTCTTACATGTATGACTGTAGTAAAGTTGAGGTAATCAATTGCAATTTAAAAAAAAAAAAAAAATAGAAATTTAAAAAGTGCCAAACCTGGGTTTTTCTAACAGTGTTCACAAAATATATAGGAATTTAAGAATTTTTATGCCTGTGTATATCTCTTTTTTGTTATTATATAGTATTCTAAGTAGTAAAATGGGAAATTTGTTGAAAAAAACCACAGCTAATGCCCCTTTAACAAATTTACTCCTAAATACACATTTGGACTGGTTAAAGTCATTGATATATAGAAGAGTCCATTGTTTTTCAGGGGGTTGAGTTAAAATGATGGTTATTTGTTGGGTAGGGGACATGTATTGAGTCATCAGTACTCTCAGAATGCTTGTTTGTAATGGTTTCACAGGTAGGAGACATGTATTGATCCATCAGTAATCTCAATTCTTGTTTGTAATGGTATCACAGGTAGGGGACATGTATCGATCCATCAGTACTCTCAGAATGCTTGTTTATAATGGTTTCACAGGTAGGGGACATGTATTAATTTACCAATACTGTCAGAATGCTTGTTTGTAATGGTTTCACAGGAAGGGGACATGTATTGATCCATCAGTAATCTCAGAATGCTTGTTTGTAATGGTTTCACAGGAAGGGGACATGTATTGATCCATCAGTAATCTCAGAATGCTTGTTTGTAATGGTTTTACAGGAAGGGGACATGTATTGATTGCTTGTTAGTTTTGATTTCTAAATTGTATGACAGAGTTTTTGTGTTTATTCTTTTTCAATCTGTGTGTGTGGTCATATATTTTATGGTTTCTCTAAAATATACAGAAGTTGGGGAAAATTTGATCATTGTGTATCCTTATTTAAATTTACAAGAGAGTATTTTTTTTTATATAAAACAGTGATTGTTGTAGAAACTTGAACACATTTTATATTTGTAGCTGTTGATGTTTGGCTAGAGTATGTCCAGTACTCAATAGGAGGTATGGGACAGAAAGATGGAGTCGCTCACATTAGAGATGTTTTTGAAAGAGCTCTCTCAGCAGCAGGGCTACACGTAACTTGTGGATCAGTATTGTGGGAGGCCTATAGAGAGTTTGAGAATGCTGTTCTTGCTGGTTTGATGGTAAAGCATTTTTGAAATTTGTTTTGCTAAATAAATGTATTTTCAGTTCATTAATTTGTTTTAAATATGAAAACTATGGTATATAAATGTATAATGAATGAATGCTTGTCAAGGTACGGTATATTTATTGTCATTATGGATGTCGTTTGTTTGACAGATAAATATCCATCTAGGGCACCATTGTAATTATCTGCCACCCAACTGGCATCCATATTGACAATAGATACACTCTAACAAGTCCTCCATTGTTAAACATTACTGCTTATTGTAGATCTGTAGGTGAGTGTTCTCTTTAAGGTGGAAGTCTTAGGAAGAGCAGTCTTCAGCTTGTAATATATAAGTAGTCATTCTTTCACTATGTAGTAAGCATAAGAATTTTCAATTCACATTTCATTTGGATAGGGCTTTTAAAGTTGCAGATTTGTATTTGTTTTAGGTGTGAGACATGAAGAATATCTCGAAACTTACATATATGATGCAGATTTATTTATAGAATCTCAAAGCTTATATGTATGATGTAGATTTATTTATAGAATCTCAAAGCTTATATGTATGATGCAGATTTATTTATAGAATCTCAAAGCTTATATGTATGATGCAGATTTATTTATAGAATTTCAAAGCTAACATGTGTGATGCAGATTTATTTATAGAATCTCAAAGCTTATATGTATGATGTAGATTTATTTATAGAATCTCAAAACTTACATTTATGATGCAGATTTATTTATAGAATCTCAAAGCTTATATGTATGATGTAGATTTATTTATAGAATCTCAAAACTTACATTTATGATGCAGATTTATTTATAGAATCTCAAAGCTTGTATGTATGATGCAGATTTATTTATAGAATTTCAAAGCTAACATGTGTGATGCAGATTTATTTATAGAATCTCAAAGCTTACATGTATGATGCAGATTTATTTATAGGATTATTATTTTTTTTTATTTGATTTTTGTTTTACACCACACTAAACAATTTTTCAATTATATGGTGGTGGCCAGTTTTTAAATTGTGGAGGAGAGAATTTGGTTACAATGTACCGAGAAGAAACCACAGGCCTTCCGCAAGAAAACTGGCAAACTTTCTCAAAAGAATAAGCTTAGGTGCCAGTTGGTCTTGAACCTGCACTGACCAGTAATGAGGGACGTCATGATTCGAAGTGTGATGCTGTAACCATTTGGCCACGGATGTCCCAATTTATAGTAAAGTGTATACTGTATATCTGAAAAGTTTTGCCCTTTACTACAGAAACACATTCACCCGTGCTAAATTCGCCCTAAATCACCATGGTCTCATAGATGGTGCACATGTCAGTGCTTCAATTATTTAGGTTGAAGTTCGCTTTCATTTTAGATTGATCTCTCATCTAGGGACCAAAATGACCAAAATGAAATGGGAATGAAAATTTCCAGGTATAAAGAAACTATTATTTGTTTTTTATTTTTAAATTTTGATTATTCCAGCCACAACCAGGTCAGGTTGCTACTGAACAACAGCAAGAAGACTTTAAATCACAAAACAACAGAGTTATCTCCCTTTTCAAAAGGCAGTTTTCAGTACCTTTGTATGGTAAGCTCAACACTTATATTTGAAAGTACGGTAAACATTTATTACCTGGAAACAGTGGAGTGCAAATGTAGGATAACTATCTGACCCTATCACTCTGATGTAATGCCCAACCTTTTCCTGCCAGTTTTGGGAAAATGCCATTGGGAACACAAATGGGAATTTTAATGTGAATTTGTGTCAAATTGGAAAAGAATATTGTAAATATAACTTTTAGACTGATTTCAAGTACAAGACAGTAAGAAGTGTCACAGCCAAGTGTTATTTTAAATTTTAGATCAAGTGGTACTGTAGGCATATACCTTATATGTTGGCGATCATTTATGTCCTAATAGTATAAATAATAAAGATAACGTATTTACATGTTGTTTATGTTTGAAAACTAGGTATGGGGATTGTTAATGACTAAATTCATGCGATTTATGAAAACAAAGTTCCTTATTTTGTATATTATTAAGAACCTCCATCTGTCGGAATGTAAATTTCCGGAACTCTCAAAACCTCAAACTCTTGAAACTTTAAAGGTTTTTGGTGATCCCATGGACTTCAAGGTATCCATTATCACCTGTATATTGGGTATATTGATATGTTTTGATAATCAAACTGTAATTTTGATTAGATTTATTATATTGGATAACATTAGATAATATGTTAATTCATTCACCCCTAAAGACACATTTGGACTGGCCTAACTCATTGATTTACAGAAGAGTCCATTGTTTTTCAGTGGTTGATGAGTTAAAGGAATATATCAAACAATGAGGAGTTATGTCCCTTTACTTCAGGTGTCTCTGAGTACATTATATATATCTCTATATTACAGGTATGGAAGAATCATTTTCTGAGTACAAAGAATACATTCAAGATGAAGTTGACAGTTTTATAAAACAGACTTATGAAAAATCCTATAAAAAGTTAGAAAACTTAAAGAGCCATGAGGATGCATTGGTACACTGCTGATGTTTTTATATCTATATGATGAGGAATGTAAACTGAAAAAAAATCTTGGAGAGTACATTCTTCATCTGGAAATCAAAATTCAGACGTTTCTACTGCACTTAGCTAGCTTTTACATTTGTACTCCTGAGAAAAATTCTGATTTTTTAAAACAACAATCAAGGCTAACTCGGTTTTAAAAAACTAATGTTTTGGCAAGTGCACATGATAAAGCATTCTAATATTGATTCATCATTTCCCTAAGAAAACAGGATTAAAATTACTTGCGGTTTTAATACTTGCTATATTCACGGTGTTGATAAATCCACAAATTTAAGAAACGATGATAAGTTTTTACAAGATTCTATATACAGTAAAACCTTGTTATGCTGCCATCTTTTGTTCAGCCCAAATTTGGCATTATTCAAGGGGTTTGACAAAAGGTTGAGGGGAACCTTAAATGAAATGATAGGGAAAATTGGAAAACTGGACTTCCAAAATTGTGGCTTAAAGCGAGGTGGCAAATGAAATGAGGGGGCATTATAAAGAGGTTTTACTGTATAAGTAATACATTACAGGCTACTTTTGTAGGTACTGATTTATTATAAATTTACTCTCAATCCAAGAATTGAAAAAATGGTGATTATGTCAGGAGAGAAAAATATGAAAATTACAACCCATCTAATTAAGCATTGTAACAGTATATACCTAAATGAATTACAGCCATTTGGTGTTCAATAGTTTTTATTTTTCATTGCAAAATTCTTCTTTCAAGTTTAACTAAGAATAAAATCACTTCCTTTATATTCTGAGTAGTGCTGTGTATCCTGACTCAAAAGTGTATCACAATATATGAATTGTGTATCACCATGTATCATGATTTAAAAAGAACCCGGAAAATAGTGATTTTTTTTTTGTCTAGATATCTTGTATTGTCAGAAAGAAAATTGCATTATATCGTTGCATCTTTGTATTGTTACACCTCTAATTCTGAGTTTTGTTTTTTTGTAGAACAATGCGGAACCTCCAAAACTAGAAGAATATCAGTCATATATAAAATATGAACGTTCACAAGGTGACCCAGCTAGAATCCAGTGTATATATGAACGTGCAATACAGGAAAATTGTCTGAACTCAGATTTATGGCTGCAGTATGCTAAATATCTTGTAAGACTTAATATTGTATATACTGTAAACGTGGATATTTACGCATGTTTTTAATTACTCGATTTTCTTATGCAAGCCATACGCATGGAGGTATTAACGAGATGGCACAATTTACTGTGAGCAGTGTGTGTTAAATGGTAATTGTTAGCACAACTGTGGGACTGGTTTGCAGGGGGTAATTTCACGAAAAGCTCTTCATCGCATATTTAATGTAAATTACTTCCATGCGTTAATTTTCGCATTTACAGTATTTTGTTTAATCTCTGAAATAAGACAACATAAATTATCCTTGTTATCATCATATAGACTAATTTTGGTTCTGAAGATTTAGCATGTTTTTATTATTACACCAGTTTTGGTTTTATGTAAGACTTGCTGATTTCTCAGGAATACAATGATTAAATTTTTATTCCCCAAAATTAAATATGGATGGAAAAAAGGAAGGTTTTACATGTTTGTGAAATGGCATGTAAAACAGAATTTCATTAATGTTTGGAAACTGAAATACTGTCATGTATTTTAAAATGATGAACTTTTGATATAATTCTGATATAATGGGGTATATAACAGTTAAAGATACTTTTGTTTTGTAGGATGGGAAGTTACAGATAAAACCGGTTATTATGGCAATGTATGATAGAGCAGTAAGAAATTGTCCATGGTGTTCCCAGCTCTGGCAGAATTACATCCTGGCCATGGAGAGATTTAGTGAACCACAAGAAAAAATCAAAAGTAGGTCATGATAGGATTTAACTTAAACAACAAATTTCAGAGATATAATAAATGCATCCATTTACATTTTATGTAGATATAACTAGTTAAACAGTAAACGGATAGTGATTTTCATCAAAAGTACGACGTATTAATTCCGTAGATCGATGATATTTAAATGAGATATTTTTGTGTCATTGTATACTGCAATTTTTCAACTGAAAATACATGTTTATCATCCTGTTGATGTCAGAACTGTTAATTGTGTTATATTGATGATAAATAGAGTTATTTATGTTTGACCTCTGCAAAGTCCTTGTTGGTAGGTGATACTGTAGGAATAAAGACAGTTGTTACAGTGTGACAGTACTTGTTGGTAGGTGATACTGTAGGAATAAAGACAGTTGTTACAGTGTGACAGTACTTGTTGGTAGGTAATACTGTAGGAATAAAGACAGTGTTACAGTGTGACAGTACATGTTGGTAGGTGATACTGTAGGAATAAAGACAGTTGTTACAGTGTGACAGTACATGCTGGTAGGTGATACTGTAGGAATAAAGACAGTTGTTACAGTGTGACAGTACATGCTGGTAGGTGATACTGTAGGAATAAAGACAGTTGTTACAGTGTGACAGTACATGTTGGTAGGTGATACTGTAGGAATAAAGACAGTTGTTACAGTGTGACAGTACTTGTTGGTAGGTAATACTGTAGGAATAAAGACAGTTGTTACAGTGTGACAGTACTTGTTGGTAGGTGATACTGTAGGAATAAAGACAGTTGTTACAGTGTGACAGTACTTGTTGGTAGGTGATACTGTAGGAATAAAGACAGTTGTTACAGTGTGACAGTACATGCTGGTAGGTGATAGTGTAGGAATAAAGACAGTTGTTACAGTGTGACAGTACTTGTTGGTAGGTGATACTGTAGGAATAAAGACAGTTGTTACAGTGTGACAGTACTTGTTGGTAGGTGATACTGTAGGACATCACTTTGTGACAGTTGTCTGTTAGCTGTATGAATTGACATCACTTTGTGACAGTTGTCTGTTAGCTGTATGAATTGACATCACTTTGTGACAGTTGTCTGTTAGCTGTATGAATTGACATCACTTTGTGACAGTTGTCTGTTAGCTGTATAAATTGACATCACTTTGTGACAGTTATCTGTTAGCTGTATGAATTGACATCACTTTGTGACAGTTGTCTGTTAGTTGTCTGTTTGTTGTCTGTCTGTCTAATCATTTTCTAAGATTTAATCCTCTGAAACCTCTGAGTCATTTGTGACTAAATATTTCATGAATGATGAATGGAATATGTAATTTTAAAGTTGAGATTTTCGTGTTTCCTGCTTAAATAATATGTCTTCTGTTACTATAAATAGAACACATTGTGACTTTTGTTATAATTTTTCAGATTTCAGTGGTTTGATGTACATATTGTAGTGCGCCTCTTGTTATACTCTTTCAGATTTAGTAGACAAAGCACTTCAGTGTGGCTTTAATCAGAGTTCTGACTATTTAGTGGTTTGGAGTACATATTGCGATTACTTGAGGAGGAGGATTAAGTGGGATGAGAGTAAGTATGATAAGATAAGGTGACATGACTTTGAACATGTTGAATTATTTTACTCCATACCATTCCATATTTCTGTGCTGACATTCAGTAGTACCCAGATTACAATTTGTTCAAAGTCACTTTACACTATGAATAGTTTTGTTAGGTCACCTGAGCCAAAGGTCAATAATCTTTTGTCTGGTGTTGTACTTCATCCGTTGTTAACTTTTAAACATTTTTGACTTCTTCTCAAGAACCAGTGAGCCAGTTTTAACCAAATTTGACAGGAATTATTCCCATATGAAGCCACATGATGATTGTGAATGAAAAGGGGCTTGGACCAAAAGGGACCAAATCTGGGCATTCTTTCACTCAGGTGACAGTTAAGGCCCTTTTGGCCTCTTGTTTTATTCTTGTTCCTTCATTATTTATGAACTTATTGGGAAGCAAATACGAAAATGTGAATTGACGATGTCTGGTTAAATTGTTATGGTTAGTTCTGTTGTGTGGGTGTGTGTGTGTGTGTGTGTGTGGGGGGGGGGGGGTTTAGAGCATCACACTCACTTGAAACCATGAGCAGTATTCCGACTTCATGAGGTTTCCCACCTGTAGTCAGTGTGGGCTTGATCCTCGCTGGAACCTTAGCTGATGTAGTGAGAAAGTTTGCCAGTTTACTTGCGGAAGTCTGGTGATCTCTTCCCCGCCATTAAAAACTTGCTGCTACCATAATAACTGAAAAATTGTTGAGTGTGGTGTAAAACACCATTCAATAAAACATAACACTCTGTTGTGATGAAATACAAAACTTCATGATACTGCCATACTGCCTTCACCGGTTTCTTTTTTGGAGACGAACAACAACTGTCAATGAAATGTCTCAAATTTTGACATGTGCTATGGACTGACACCAGTGGTGAGGGTCTTTAACATTTGTATGATAATTAGAAGGTTACTTGCCCCGCCAAGTGAATTGGAGAGAAGTTGGTTGGTAATAATATAATTGTTACTGACAAGTATATGATGATATCAAATGTCTTTTGAAATATTTACAGATCACGACGATGAACTTGAATTGTTTAGAATCACTGTAGAGAGTGCTGTTGAACATTTATTAAGTAAGTGAAAGGAGGTTGTCGTCTTTATTGACTGTAAACATGAAAATTTACACATCGAGGTAATTTACATTAAATATGTGATGAAGAGTTTTTTTTCGTGTAAATTACCGCAGCATACCAGTCCCACAGTTTTGCTAAGAATTAACATCTACTACAGGTCTGCTCACAGTAAGTTGTGATATCATGTAAAAAAAAAAAATAATGCGCATAGTTTGAAAATCGCATAGTTAACAACACACGGAAATGTCCATGTTTACAGGAACAGGTTTGTAGCTTAAGTATGATCACTATAAACTAGAATTATGCCCTTAAGATATTAGATCAAGGTGTATTGTTTATCCTCCATTTGTTTCCAAGATCAGGGCCATTTTGTTTCCAGCCTATCTGTTTGTCCATTTGTCCATTTTTGTGTTTGCAATATTTTTATTCCATCAGCTAATTTGAGTTTCTTTTATGAAATCTCAACCAATCTTAACTATTGTATTACATCAATAAAACCTAAAATGAGTTTTATTATGGCCAACATTTGGCTATATTTGCCAGAGTTATGGGACTTTAAAATCTTCATATTTGACCTCATTCTGGGGGTCATTGTGTTTCTCAAACACATCTATTTTGATAAATGGATGTCTAATGTATCAATTAATTGTATAGTGTTCGTGTTTCAGTAAAATATTGTGCAGCGACTTTCAGAATGAGCAAGATCAATATTGATATACAATAGAATCTTCTTTTCTCAAAATACATGGGAATCCCCAATTACTTCGAGACACCTGAAATTTGAAATAACTGAAATGTCAATTAACCTATTGATCTATCCCTAAAAATCAGGATCTGTCATTAAATTTGACATAGCTGGAATTTCAACTCGATTATGTATAATGCAATTCCATTGTCATTTGATTACTATCTAATTAAACCAGAAAATGGATCTTAAAGCCATCACTTGAAAAATGTCCTAATACTGTGACCTCTAACTTTGTAGGTCAAGGTCCAGATGCAGACGCCAATGGAACTTTGAGACAATTTTGGGCAGTAATTGAGGTATGATTTGCTTTGTAGGTAAAAAAAAAACATGCACACACACACATACACACACACAGAGACAGACACACACACACACATACACACAGACAGACAGACAGACACACACACACTTACACACACACATACACATACAAACTTACACAACCACATACACACAGACAGGTACACAAACATATACACACAGGCTCTTGAAATCAGAAGTGACACAAGCACACATTTACACTTAGACCCCTAAATGTAAAAGTATACCTTGACATTTATTATATAAGGTCTTGTGAATATATGTAAATCCTGTATACATTTATATACAACACAGACATTGATTAAGACTCTACTGCGTTCACATTGTGTATCTATGTTTCAGGGCAAACACTGTAAAAACATGACAAAATCTAGAGAGATATGGAACAGTATTATATCAGAAGGTCATGGCAATGAAGCAGCTATGTGGCTGGAGTATTATAAACTTGAAAGGTCAGAAATTTACCTCCTCTCACACTTGCCCATAAAAGACAATGATTACCTGTGAAAAGATTAACAGAATCTACCCCTACCTTGAGGGTATGACAAAGGAATCTCAGTCTGAGGGTAAGATTCTTGAATGACAAGCCCGAGGATTGAGATTCCTTTGTCATACCCTCAAGGTAGGGATTGATATCTATGTAGATTTACGTACGTACATGTCTATATAGATTTACGCATATCTATGTCATGTCTGACATAAATATGTACTGCATTCTGGAAGCCACAGAAGTTCTACATCATAAATTGTATTGTGACGTCATAACACGTGTAGCTTGTCATATAATCCCTGTAGATGATAGGCTGATCATTTTGCACTAGTTATAAGGATAAATCTGTGAATATGGGAGAAAACTTTGTCTTTCCCTAGGGCAAGACAGCTCACACACGGTATGACATAGAGACGTTGTGATGTAGCTTCTGTGGCTTCTAGAATACAGTGCATAGTTGTGTCAGACTTATCTGCATAGATTTACATGGACATTTATTTACAAAAAAAACAAAACATGGGAGAAAAATAATAAAACATAAATTTTGAGTAGAATCATAAACCTCCACCCTCTTGGTAAGTATCTGAAAGTCCAGTCCTCCTGAGACCCTCAGATTAAATAAACAGATTGTGACCACACGAGTGAAATTATCCTTATCCATTCAACACACCCATGTAAGATTCTATTAATCCATTTGAAATGATTGACATATGTTGTATATATTTTGTTTATATTCTGAATTGACTCTCTTTGATTTTATTTAGTATCATTTGGTCATATCTAAATACAACCCTGTTCATTGTTGAATTTTAGATTCATAGGTTGCTGAAAATCATCTTCATGTAAATTTTAATTGTTAAAAACAAGCATCATATCTATGTTGAATAAGTAAGGAAAATATCTATAAAAAGTTCTTCAAAGACAGGCATACCACTAGAAAATTATGATTTTAATCCCCTTTTGGTGATAGCATTGTTTGTTGTTACACTTACTATTACAGTAGTTTCTGCATGTCTCAATAGATTTTTTGAAAACTAGAAACAAGTGTTTAGCATGGCTAACCCGGAGGAATTTTTTTTGTCCCCTCACTCCCTCATTGAAGGAGTTATTGCCCTTTGTTTTCTTAAATTTTTAGGTGATTTTTATCACTTGAAGGGTTCAACATTAAAGGGGCATTACCTTGTGTTTACAAAAATATCATTTTGGTTTTTTCTACTTTTAGTACTTGTACTTTATGTACAATAACAATTAAGAGCTATACACAGGCATAAAATATCTTATATTCCTATATATTTTGTGAAAATAAGGTTATGTCCAGGGTGGTATGCATGTACAAATGGTTAAGTTGAATTAATCAATTGCAAGTGAAAAAGTGACAAACCTGGGTTTCTCAAGCAATTTTCACAAAATATATAGGAATTTAAGAATTTGTATGCCTGTGTATATCTTTTTTTGTTATTGTTTATCAATCTAAGTAATAGAAAAGGAAAGAAATTATTAAAAAAAACCACAACTAATGCTTCTTTAAGGTTTGTCTGGTTGTCTGGGGCAAGTCCATTTTGCAATCTGACAAGCAGATGTACTTCCTATTTGTTTGAAAGGACAATTGAAGACAAAAATTAGTTCAGTAAAGAGTATTCTTGTTTAAACACGAAGTAATATCTTTGAATGTTACATTTGATTTTTGCATTCGGACAAATAGATCTAAATTCTACTTGTCCTGTAGGACAAGTGGAAATATTCATTATTGTTGACCCCTGACGTATATTGTTTTATTTTGTATTTTGTGTTATGTGTATTTCAGAGCTTTCGGTGACAATAAACATTGTAGAAAGTTGTTACAACGGGCACTTAACTCTGTTACGGACTGGCCAGAGACAATTGTCGAGGCATTTATTAATTTTGAACGTGAAGAAGGTAAGTCAAACTTTCCAGAATTATAAATATTTTATGACTACACATAATTCCACATATGAATGAACAATTGTATGTATTCATTGTCATATCTGGAGCATCTATATATACTTTGAACGTGAAGAAGGTCAGTTGTACCTAAACATCCCCCTCTGAAAATGGAATTACAGCATGACCATCATTATTTTACACATGTAAATGACCACTATATCTATTCTTTACTATCTTTGCACTAATGTTGATCAATTATATAAAGATGAGGTTTTTATTTTTGTGACAGGTACACTAGAACAATATGACCAGGCTGTACAGAAATGTGAGGCACAAATGGAGAGAATAAATGAAAGACGACAAAAGGTCAAATAGTGCATATTTCATTTTAGACTGAAGTTAAAGGGGCATTAGCTGTTTTTATTCTTTAATTTATTTACTACTTGTACTTGATGTACAATAACAAATATACATAGGCACAGAAAATCTTACACTCCTATATATTTTGTGAAAATAAGGACAGGTCCAGTCTCATATACATGTACAAATAGTAGGGTTGAGTTAATCACTTGCAATTGAAAAGTTGCCAAATCTGGGTTTTTTTCAAGCAATTTTCACAAAATATATAGGAATTTAATGTCAGTTTTATGTCAGTTAATACCTTTTTCGTTATTGTATAACAGTCTAGTTAGTAAAAAAATGGAATTAGAAAAAAACATCTAATACTCCATTAACGTAAATTCGTTATAAACATGTTTGCTATAGATGCAGAATTTTTGTATAGAATACTTAGAATCAGTTGTGAATATGGACTTTTTCTTTATTGTAGCCATAAAATTGCTATATCCTTGTTCGCTATATTCAAGTTTTACTGTATATGATTAACAGTTCATATTTGCAGTGATGTTTAAATTGAAAAAATAACTATTTCAGTTTTTGTTCAGTTGTTGTCTTGAAATTGTGGTTGGTGTGGAGTTTATACACCAAATTCTTTTAACTCTGTTTTTGATATTGTTTTCATCATGTGCAAGCAGTCAGCTGAAAAAGAATCTGACTTGAAGGCACAAAAAAAACAGGCGCGGTCAGAAAAGAAAGTTCAAAAGAAAGGAGGACAACAACAACAAAAATGGCAGCCATCGCAAAAACAAAAAGGTTGGACTGGAAAAAACGTGTCGGAAGAAACTTCAGAGCTTCAAGTAGCAGAAGGAAATAGGAAAAACAAAGGCCGCAAAGATGTATTACATACAGACAAAGTGTCAGAGAAAACAATGGTAGTATTTAGTACTATAATGTATTAACATTTGGTTGACTGCCTGTAGATCAATGACTATTTGACTACAGTAAAACCTGCTATAGCAGTCACCTCTATATAAGGATTACCTGTTTATAAGGGCCAGTTTTTTCAAGTCCCTTGACTGCATACTTCAACTATATTGAACATGTGTATAAGGGTCACCTGCACATAAAGGTCAGTATTTTCTGGTCCCTTGGGTGGCCCCATATATACAGGTTTCATTGTATTTTACTGTCCAGAAACCCATGATTCTGACTATTTACTTTCTTGAAACCATTCATATAAGACTTGTTTTAATGTCCAGAAACCAATGACTATTTTACTGTCCAGAAACAAGAAACTATTTTACTATCTGGAGACCGATGACTATAGACTATTTTACTGTCCAGAAATCAATTACTATAAGACTATTTTACTTGTTCAGAAGGTCCTGGGTTTGATTCCCGGTCTGTTTGTGCATTTTTCTCTGCCTGATACATTTCAGTAATTTGGCATTCAACTGAATAACCCTCTCTAGTATGTTTTAAGAGTCTCTTGGGTTTATTTATACAAAATAAATTTAATGCACTATAAGTAAAAATATTTCCATTTACTTTACATACGTTACGAAGGTAAATATGAAAACCGGAAGAGTAATATGAGGAACAAAATCGAGAAGGTGCAAATAAATGCAGGATCATAATGGTAATCTAGGCTAACTCAAAAGTTCCCTATTACTATAAGACTATTTTACTGTATAGAAATGACTATTTTACTGTCCAGAAGCCAATTACTATTAGACTAATTTATTGTCCGGAAACCAATGACTTTATGACTATTTTACTGTCTGTATATGTAACTTTATTTCATGACAGCCTTTCATCCTCATGAATAAATTAATATCACAGCCAATAATATACTTATGCTAAAAGAATCTTGTTAAAATGTCTTATCTTTTACAATGCTGTGTTTGACTAACACAAGTTATGATCTAGGGTACTGAGGATATTCAGGCCACAAACGTAATTTAGAATTCAAGTATTTCTGTCAAAATAATAAGATTGTGTTCTATACACTGTAATATAGATGAAATCATATAATAGCTGGCTACTGGGGCCTAGCAGTCTACTGGTCTCTGGGTGACCACTAGTGTGATTTGTCCATTGTATGTATCTTATCTGTCGAGTTTGAAAGTCATCACATAACTATACTGATTTGAGAAGTCATGTATGTTTTTGCATTACATGTTTTAATAGGAGAACAAAGAGACAGAAAAAGTTCCTGTCTTTAAAAGACCAACACCACCAGGATCTAAAGGCCCGCCTCCACCAGGATTTAAAGGCCCACCACCCCCAGGTTTTAAAGGTCCACCACCACCAGGGTACAAAGAGAGATCAGATCAAGATGAAGAACCACCAGCTAAGAAACAAAAGACAGGTAAGAGTTTGTGATATATAAGTCATCTCTGAAAATACCAATACTTAAATGTATATGATACAACAAAAAGGTTAAATCGTCTTAAATTCGCCCTAAATCACCACAGACTCATGCATGGCATTTATGTTTGTGAGTCAGTTATTTAGCTTGAAAATTTTGTTTTTATTTTAAATTTGCCAGCTCATTGAGGATAAATCTTGTAATGTTTCATGCTTTAACTGCACTCTGTTACATCATTTAATGAAATTCAGAAAAAGAAGAAACACATGCAGGAGATGGGGACAGAGCAGAGGAAGATCCTGATAAAATGAATAGAACAGCGTTTGTTAGTAACCTAGATTTTAGTATCGAGGAGGACAAAATAGGTCAAATATTTACTAAGGTAAGAAATGAAGGTGGCTAGATTTTTGTTTTGTTTTCATTCCCCTTAAGAGATGGTGCATCTATAGACTTGGTAAAAGCATATTGCTTTTAAGAACATCCTGAGTAAATTCTAAGAACAACGTCAAAAACCCACTCAGAATTCGCGGACAATAATGTTTGATAATAATGATGATTCTAATACAGCCAACTCTTGTTATAACGGCCAGGTTGGGGTCCAGTAAAATTGTCGTTATATCAAATATGCTGTTATATCAAATTTCTAGGCTTGGCATCAAAATAAGATTGCATGAACATCCTTTGTTGTTAAACCCCTATTAAATGTTAAACTTCAATTCAATATGATTACATGAATGAAATTAAATGATTACATCAAATAAAACTGTTTTTATTGTTATTTTCATTCTATTAATTTGATAAATTATGGCAACAATTTTTCATTTTAGATGCTTTGCCATTATAACAAGTCAATTTTAGAGGTAAAATGCATGTTTGTTTCTGAAAATCACTGCTGGTGCCGGAAAGCAAATATGCCGTTATATCAAACAAATTAACATGGATGTAAATTCGTTCCCATGAAATTTCTGCCGTTAACCAAAAATGCTATTATATCAATTGGTGTTATAACAAGAGTTGACTGTAGTAATGATGAGGGCAGTTATAATTAATGTATTAATCTAATGTGAAATATCATGCTGCTGTTGGCTTGAAATGTGACAACACTTCTTGACATAGGCATAAGTTCATAAATAAGGTACCAATTTGTGGCACATTCCTAATCTCAGGTGAGGTTTCCGCTAAAGTAAAAAACTGTTGTTAACTTAAAACATATTGTTACCAGGGTGTCCGGGTAGCGCTGTGGTTATTTTAAAACATATTGTTACCAGGGTGTCCGGGTAACACAGTGGGTATATCACTCACTTCTCAACAATGCAACCAAAGTCTGATCCTTTGATTGGACAGGGGAGTGTGTTAGATGGTATGGCGGTTGCCAAGTCGGACGCATGGGTTTTCTCCAGGTACAAAGGTTTCATCCCACAGCAAGGACCCTTCATGCCAATATCAGGGCCAACAAGAAACATTAATATAAGTTGTCATAACTTGTTTGTCAATTGTTCTAAAATAATAAAAGTTTAAAGTTAATATTGTTCTTGATTTGTTTTACAGTGTGGAGAGATGACAGACATAAGGCTGGTCAAAACTTTCAAGGGGAAATCTAAAGGTTACGCTTACGTAGAGTTCAAAGATGAGGTGAGGCTTCAGTCTTTTAAATTTGATGTCCATTTAATCTGATTAAGATGGTGTGAGCATAGTTCTGTGTTGATTACAATGGTGTGAGCATAGTTCTGTGTTGATTACAATGGTGTGAGCATAGTTCTGTGTTGATTACAATGGTGTGAGCATAGTTCTGTGTTGATTACAATGGTGTGAGCATATTTCTGTGTTGATTACAATGGTGTGAGCATAGTTCTGTGTTGATTACAATGGTGTGAGCATAGTTCTGTGTTGATTACAATGGTGTGAGCATAGTTCTTTGTTGATTACAATGGTGTGAGCATAGTTCTGTGTTGATTAAGATGGTATGAGCATATTTCTGTGTTGATTAAGAAGCATTTTTCTGTGTTGATTATGATATTTTCTGCTTTTCAAAGCTCAGCTTACTAGAGGCATTGAAGATGGATCGGACACCAATTGAAGGGCGTCCAATATATGTTTCAAAGTGTGAGGACAAACGAAAGCAGAAGTCACAATTTAAGGTAAGACATTGTAAATCATGTCTGTCACTCTTTCTATTATGTCAATCTCTCACACACACAAACTCAAGTTTCATAACTGTTTGATATGCTTAAAACTTGCCATTAGAGTAGGGAACATACAAAGTTTTGTATAGTAACATTAACCAGATCAATTCTAGTGTTTTCACCTCTGAAAAAATTGTACCTATATGCTCTTTAAATTGTTGATGGCGTTCTTCTTTTTTTAATATATATATATATATATATATAAATATAAATATAAATAATACACACACACACAGTATAATCTGTCTATTCTGAATTGATGTCAGACCAATTTAAATATTCTGAATGACGGAATTCAGATCTTAGAAGATTTTTGGTTGAACAGATCAAGCATAGATATAAGCTGTATTCAGCTATGTGTATTATTATAAGATAGATATATTTCACAAAAAAACCAACATTCTGTAAACGAAGAAATGAAAAATGATAATTGTTGAGAGTAAATTAAATTTTATTTTGAAAGTAACTGTCAATATGACCGGCAGTGTGACAGATATTAATCCCAAGTTTTTGTTTTCAAATTTAAACTGTACACCTTTATGCTATATCTCAAAGAATGAATCAACACTTGTTTTGATTTAATTTCAGTTTTCTACGAATTTAGAGAGAAATAAATTATTTATCAGGAATTTGCCATTTACTTGTTCAAAAGATGCATTGCAACAGATATTTGGTCAGGTAAGTGCATGTATTACTAATAATTAGACATTAACAACAAGGGGACATAACTTTGTAATTTACTACCAGTAATAGAATTTATTCTGTCAGTGTTGTAATACTATTTATATCTAATTTCCTAGATGGATGGATCCCAAAATTAATGCCTTTAGGGATTAGGGGTCATCAAAAAGTGATTTTTATCAGTCTGTTACATCATATAATTCATCATTTGCGGTGACAGATTAGTATTGCTAGCCCTAGATGCAAGGATTTGTATACCTTCTTCGACTTCCAACATTGGTTCCTGTCACAAGTGTGCGTCTAATGACGGCTCATTTAACTCGGCGGTCATTACATTTGATTTCAAAAGATAAAAATCTTATTTGATAATCTATAAGGTAAAGGTTGGACTATGTCATTCACACTGGTGTGATTGTGTGATTCTAGTACATTTTGATTTTTTTCAAATCTCTATTCCAGTAACCATTCTCGATCATGTTATTGTTAAATTAAATACAGATGACTGCAGGTTTTAAGACACTTGGAATCTGTTTAGCAATTTAGACTGTTACTATGATGTATTTAGCAAAATAAACAACTAATTCTAAAAGGTATGCAATACATAATCATACATTTGTATATAATATTATTCCGACAAATTTGCTAGATTTCCAGACAACTTGTCCTGGGGGGGGACAAATTGAACTTTTTATGATTGTTTACCCTAGATCTATTTACTTATTGTATCTCATTACAGCATGGTAAATTAAAAGATGTTAGACTGGTAACCTACAGGAGTGGAGCATCAAAAGGACTGGCTTATGTTGAGTATGAAGATGAGGTAAATTATTGTTTTAACAAAAAATGACAGTTAACCACTTCTGCATATGACAAATATATCCATCATCAAAACTTCAAAAATCAAAACATCTTTTGATTGGTAAATAAAATTTAGAAACCCTACAGCATAGTATTTTTAATTTGTTTATTTGCTGTACTGTTGTTGTCTGCTCACAGTGTGAACCAGTGTCCAAAATATTGACACTGAAAACTAGCAATGATGTATCATGATGCATCTTTACACGTACCTAGCAACATAAATCACGCAAGGTCATAAAGATAACACTGCATCATAATATGCACTGAAGTGGTTAAGTGGCTGTGGAGAAAGACACATGAACAAGAGTGATTAAAACTGAAGCAATTAACAGGTCTTTGATTTACGTTCTTTTTACAAGTTTGTTCACTAGCTTAAACACAAAAGATATATCATTCATTCAGTTTACCATTATTTGAAATAGTTGTATTATTTATTTTGTCCTTTCATTCAGCAAGATGCAACTAAAGCTGTAGTTCAGACAGATGGACTCAAGATAGGTGAGCATGAGATATCTGTTTCTATTAGCAACCCACCAGGCAGGAAAATCCCTCTAGCTCAGAGAGATGAGTCATCATTTACACCAACGCTAGGTGGAGGGAAGAAAGAATCTGAATAGTAAGTAGAATTTATCTTAACTTCATAGAGGAATGAATTAATCTGAATTGTATGAAGAGTTTATTTTACTGTATGGAAGAAAGAAATAATCTGAAATATTTGTAGAGTTTATCTGAACTGTATGGAGGGGAGAATCTGAATTATATGTAGACTTTATCTGAACTATATGGAGGGGAGAATCTGAATTATATGTAGACTTTATCTGAACTATATGGAGGGGAGAATCTGAATTGTATGTAGATTTTATCTGAACTGTATGGAGGGGAGAATCTGAATTGTATGTCGATTTTATCTGAACTGTATGGAGGGGAGAATCTGAATTGTATGTCGATTTTATCTGAACTGTATGGCGGGGAGAGTTTATCTGAACTGTATGGAGGGGAGAATCTGAATTGTATGGTGAAAAATCAACTATAGATGAAAAAACACCAAAAAACTAAGGATGGTTTGTGGGTGTTATCAGCCATGTTATTCACATATTACCGGAGTATAATTGTCTCACATATGTTGTCAAATGATTGTAATTGTTTGATTTCTGGGCATTGGATTTTGAAAAGAGCAATTTAAAATGCTTAAAGCAAATTATATTTTTATATATATATATATATATATATATATATATATATATATATATATATATATATATATATCAGGGTTCGAAATATCCACTCGCCCACTCGCATTGGCGAGTAAAAAATCGTTTCGGGCCAGTAAATATCCATAATGAACTCGCCCGTGTGGCTAGTGCTGACGCCCTACCGAAAATCTGTTTTCCCTTTTAAATTTCGAAACTGGTCCATTTCCTTCTATTTTTAGTTCAAAATACATTACAATAAACAATTAGAAACTTAAATAATTATTTTATTGACAATTTAACATGTTAGTCTTTACCTTGTGGCCAAAAATGTCACAAAACACATTGTGTGTTGACAGCTGATACTTGCAGTTTGTTGAGGAGTGGAAGTTGGAGGTGTGTAAATTAAAGAACCAATTCCGAACTGACCTGAATTTCAGGATTTGGTAAAATAATCATTACACTATAATTTGTATAGAAGTTGTAAAATCTGAATGTTAGTGAATGCTAAAAGTAAAAATAGTTACTCAATAATATAAATAAAAGTTTTAATGAAAATATAGAAATGGAAAGGTCTTGTTTTCACAATAGTGAATTTATATTGATTTAGTCACAATAGTGAAAACTTACTTTTGTAATTTATATTGATTTAGTTAAACACATAGTAGTAACACCATACAATAGTAATAATAATAATTGATTACAGTAATAATAATGATGCATTTACAGTTAATTTAGATGCAAATGCATTATTCAGAGACAATATATATTGTATATAAATTTATCTATTAAAATAACAATAACTTAAAAAAACAAAATTAGATAAAATATTGTTTTTTCATTATGGGTAACCAGATTTTTATGACGGGCAACCAAAATTTCAGTCAAGAATTTGAATTCTAAAAACTAAAAATGAGAGCATACAAAAGATGTGTTAAGATTTTCACACATTTTCCATCATAATAAATACTTAATTAGAAAAAAAGACAATTTGTCAAATGAAGAGTATAATATCTGTTAAGTCACATAAGATCTATTACTTTGAAAAAAGATTTTATACGCTGTTAACACATTTACTTTGAAATACTACGTTTTCATACTTGGGCGAGTGCAAAATGAGTTTGGGCGAGTGGAAGTTATGTCATCACTTGCCCGAAGGGCGAGAGCTTTTATACAAATTTTTCCAACCCTGTATATATATGTATCAATGGATAAAGGCATGGTATGCATAAAACAGAATTTTACTATTTCTGCATGTAACAAGTATACTTTGCTACATTTAATATCAAAATTAGGACCAGCGAGACTTATAATTCTGCTTAATTCTTGTTTTATATCTTATATCTTGTTTATCTAGCCGAGGAAAAGCAAGAACACAGGTATCAATGGTTCCACGAGTAGTTCAGAGAACCCCAGCCACTGGTGCTATTAACCGAAAACCAGCCAAACAGACTCCAGTAGACAACAACTCTACAGCCAATGGACAGAGTTCAGATCAGACAGAATCCAAAATGAGTAATGAGGATTTCCGTAAAATGTTGCTTAAGAATTAAGACAATAAATTTCAAGAATTTGTACAATGAAAAGTAAAATGCAGAAGAATAATCATTTGATATAAATGATCATGAAAAAGTAGGAAATTTTGTGGAAGCCAAAGTGGCTAGGTACACTAATATAACCACCAACACAAGAACTATTTGGAAATGGTTTAAGCCAATCATGGCCTTTTTTTAATGACAGCCACCATCTAGTGTTTCCTATTTGATGTAAAAATTTTGTTTGTAGCATGTTCTAATCAGATAGATTTGTCATATGTGAGTGTAGAGATAATACATCCAAAGAATGACAACACTTCATGTTTTTATGTCCACCAGAATGAAGTAAAGTGGTGAGGGTATATCATTTTGATAATGTCTGTTTGAAACGAACAAGACTCTCAATTTTTCACTTGATTAAATAGAAGAAGGTGATTAATAATTGTAACAGCTGTTACTGGTTAATAACCATCCACTGATAACAGTTCTGAAAAAAAATGAATGTATCACAATCAAGGATATCGTATGGTGTTTCAGTATTCTTGGTGGAATTTTACAGATGTTGGAACATTGACAAAATCATTTGGTGTAGTTTACATGTAAAATCATGTCATTTATTTACATATGCAATGTACATTGATATGAAAATATACATGAGCCATGATATGTTTTTTGTTACAACTGAAATTAAAACTTACTTAAATGTTTTGTATGGATTTGTAGACAAGGAAAATTATTCCTTCAACAAATCTGTTTTTTTTTTATTTGGATGAGGAAGGTTTCTTCTATGTGTTAATAGTTATTGCTAAGTTTATGTTAAATGTACAATTGTTTAATTTATAAGCTGAGAATTTTAGCAAAATGAATTTTCACAATTTTTGCAACTTTTATTTTACATTCTAAAAAATTTTGTTAGTGCTTTTTAACAGTGAGTTAGTTGTTATTATGATAATTGAATATACATAAAATGAAGCACATGTCATCATTTCATTTTAAGAATAAGGCTGAATGTTTTGTTTTTAATAATTTAGAAATACTTTGAGATGTATTAGGATTGTTCAAAGCATAATCATTGGACTTTTATGATATTGTTTTAGAGATTCCTACAGAAAAAATGAAACACAAATTATACACAATATTCACAAATTTGCATGTCCTTGACCTTTATCAAGTGAATGATGCAATATCTATATGAATTACATGGTGTCAAGGCTGCATAAAAAACAGCTTCATTATTTCATTTGCAATTAAGGTCACGTGGTCATCTCATTATTACTTAATACATAATTAGGGACAGTATGATCATGGCAATTTGTCAGGTAAATCAAAGAGTCACGTAATACATACCAGTTATATACAGTGACAGCGACCTTAAATACAGTCACATAACACAAGGTGTCTTTATATATAGGTTGTCACTTCGGCAGTCTATACTAGTCTATTTGTCATGTTTTCCACTGATCTAAAATGTGTTTTATATGAATATTTTAGATAAGCAACATAAATTTTTTATAAATGTGTTGAAATTGTCTCCCTTAATGTAGCAAGTATATATGAAGTTGTTTCCCCTGATGTAGCAGTATATGACGTCCACTTTATATTGTTTTAATGTGGAGAGTAAGTATCATATATCATAACTGATGTTTAATTTACGTTTAATCTTTGCAGCCTTTTTTTAGTTCTTCATTCAGCCTCTGCTAAGGTTTATCACCAAGATTCATGTAGAGACATAGTTTTGTATGTCACACATGTTGGTAAAAATAAAATATAAAAACACATGCAGTTCCGTTTCTTTTATTTACAAAACGAAAGTGGATCATTAGTATATAAAAACTGAGGGAAATAGTTATGTAGACAGAAGTCAGTATTGCCACATTTCTAGTCGCTACAATAAAACAGGTCAGCATTCAATGTTAAGTCAATTTTCAGAACCAGTTCAAAAACTAGTAACATGTATTTATGAATCCAAGAAAATTTTGTTCTGAATGAAATCGGACATTATGTAGCTGTATTATTCTAACTCTGCTGTGGTACCAGATACCACTTCTGTGTATCGTTACCATGTGTCATAGGTGTATATTACATTGGTGAAAAGTGATTGCAAAATACAAAATTGATATAACGATAAAAGTACAAACGCCTTAACGGTTGTTTGCTTGAATATCAGTGTACTTCAATGACATATCTTAAGTAGATATCTAAATTCCAAGGTCACATGATAATAAATCATTATAGGTCCAATCCCAACTGATAAACATTGCAAAAGGTTTTGGATGAGGTTTTAAGAGACTTGACTTGTTTGTATATATGAACCGTTCGACTATATTAGAGATAAGATATGATGACTAGGCAAGTACAAGAAATAAAGGAGTGAGTTGTCATATGTTATAGATTGTAATATTCCATCTCATCATGGATCGTATCCAAACGTTTCCATTATAATTATGTTAGTCAACATTTGTGGTACATATTCTGCGAAGAGGTGTGTTCGATTGTAAACTTCGTTTTACTTGATTACCAGGTTAAAGTTTATAATGTCATTAAATCCTTTCGCCCCTAAATATCCAAGTTGTATGCTCTTTTCTATTGTTTAAGACCAGTCTATCATGGTCTGTAGGTTGAAATGACTCTGTAACTACGGTAAGTATCTTATATTTGAAGCGCGTTTTCGATGTTCAGACAACTATAAATCTTATTTGTAATAATTTCCGGGTTTCGAGAGAATCTATTGTCAGAGGTTTCCCAAACAGATGTAACAGACAACATAGTTATGCATATAATCATGACCATAATGCATTGATCGAGTGCCACTTCAGTATGCACGTATGAAGTAAAACTACTACAACCTCAAAATCATAGATATAAAAGTTTTAACAATTAGAATACTCATAAGATCATATACAAAAACGACCTCTGGAACATCTAGAGGATGGATACGATATCCCGGATATGCAAGTAACTGCTGACTGGTCATAGTCACCATGGGACTGCAGTCAAATCTTTATAGGAATTATAGGAGGTATATGTACATGTCCCCTGGCACTAATCGTTAAAGACGATATTAGAACTATCATTTGAAGACATTCGACACACCTAAAGCCCGGTGTGGCCCACGTCAAATCTTGATAGAAATTGTAGGAGGTATATGTACATTTCCCCTGGCCCTAATCGTTAAAGACGATATTAGAACTACTGTCTTTGAAGACATTTGACACTTTAGATAGTGGTGTTATACCGACCGTGAAGTTTTCGAAATGTTGGTTTTAATTACAGTACTTCAAATCCTTGTGACTGCAAATTACCAACAAACAGCTTGCGTATATGAATGCGTGTTTCTTAAAATCAACACATTCCTTCCAGCTTCTAAGGTGCATAACATCTTTAGATATTGCACCGGTAGTTAATATGGAGAAATAGTGCGACACACACCTGGTCCCATCTTTATGGTGACAATTACCAGACAGATAAAGACCCACCAATCAATTAACCAGATATGGTGAACTCAAAGACGCACCACTTAATCAACCAGTTCTCAAAGACCCACATTTCTGCAGATGACCCACATCTTTATGACCTACAATGATCAATGGAGATACTGTTGAATGTTCTATATATATTCAGCTGAATCTTGTATCGGATATCATTTATGAAACGATTATTTATAAAATTTCAATTCTGCATTTGTTTCTCCCATAAAGCCCCATGATTATATCTTCGATTACTCACCTTTCTAGAATAATTTAAGCAATTTTGATAGAATATTCTTATGTTCTGATGCCCACTTGTCTAAATAGATTGTTTTGTAGTTTTAATTTGCGAGATTAACATTTGGAGTATTCCCAAGTCAGACGGACTACTTACCAATGTATTCATGCTTTAAGAGATGTACCTACGTAATAATGACAATCGGACAAAGACGTCCTTTGACATACCTGGCAGTCAGTCTCTTCAGACCTGATGACAGTCAGATATTTACGGTAGTCCTTATTTACACATTGTAGTCAAACAGGTAGATTAGTCACTACGTGCTTATGACAGTCAGACATTAACGACGTTAGTCCTTATTTACACATTGTAGTCAAACAGGTAGATTAGTCACTATGTGCTTATGACAGTCAGACATTCACGGTAGTCCTTATTTACACACTGTAGTAAAACAGGTAGATTAGTCTCTACGTGCTTATGATAGTCAGACATTTACGGTAGCCCTTCTGTACACGTGGTCGTTAGACTCGGATGGGAAAAAATACAGAAATTTATATAAAATTATTATAAATCGATAACAAAAAAAAAGTTTTTTTTCCCTTGAAGATTTTAGGCTTGTCGATATAGGTGTGTCCTCATTTAACACACACTCAACAATGCGACTAGATATACCTTCGTTTTAGATAAAGTCGAAAGTTCGTGTCTGACTTAAGGTCACAAGGGTTATTTTTGATCGTGATGGTTCTTCCAATGTCTTGTTCGGGAATTTTCTATTTCATTCATTCTGTTGAAAATGTAAAGGTCGTTGAATAATCGGGAGTTTTCCTGAGAAATATTATTCGAAATGATATATTGCAAGTTGACTTTGTTTCATCTCAGAAAGACTCGTCGACTCGCAATATAATTTAATGCGCGCCTTTTTGACAAAATTATGATGAAAAGAGAATTGACAAAATATTGTTCTAAAGAACCCCCATATTCACTTCGAAATTATCTCAATTTTGAGAAAATAAAATATGGTTTTCTAACCTAAAGCTCGATGTGGCCCACGTCATTTTGCCAAAGTCGAACAAGAGATAAGGATTTATTGTTTCCATAAATTTATAATACCAAAAGCTGTTCGTAACAGAGTTCTCGTGCCAAGTTAATCGTCTTATAAAGATAAACGTAAAGGATTAGGTATCAACAGCGATGTTCAACCCCTCGCTGTTTTTTATTGCGTTCGGACTGCTGATATTGGGAATAGAGGCCCAGGAGACGACATGCAAACAAAATGGATTTGAGTACGAGGAAGGATATAAAATCATCAGAAATTGTTATCAGTGTGTTTGTTCAAATGGAACCTTTACCCACTGTATACCCATTTGTATCGGGAAACGAGACTTCTCACTTGAAGGTGAGTATTTGCGGTGTCATGTGACTTCAAACTTGTATGTGTTACATAACACACCCGAGAAATGCTGCTTGACCACATTGAAAGTATATAAGCAGTGTATGGCATTCGTTAGTGATATATAATACTTTTAAGGTAACGAAATCTCCTATAGCTATTAGTGTTGTTTTGATATTTATTTTTCGGCATTTTTCCTTCTAGATTCGTTTCTTCTTTCGAATGTAAAGTTTCAATAACGCATGAATCATGTACTAGACTAAACCATTAACATGCCAAATATGATCAGTCTCTAAGTAATTTTGTTAGTTAACTGATAATATCGTCATGGTGTAAGTTGGAACTTCCAAAATGATTATTTGAAATTGTATATTCAAAACAAAGTCAACTGAAAATAAATAAACGTATATTATTATCTCCATGCTGTGTGTGCTACATTCGACATATTTCCATTATACCGATTTTTTATTGCTTGTACTTGATGTACAATAACAAATAAGAGCTATACACAGACATAAAAATCTTTTATTCCTATATATTTTGTGAAAATTAGTTCATGTCTAGTTTGGTATGCATATGCAAATAATATGTCCCTCTAGATAAATATTTTATATACAAAACATTGCTGAGCCGAGAAACAATACATCCGGGACAGGTGCAAGTAGATATGCGATAATTTTAGGGTTGTTTCAAGGGTGACCTGTTTAAAACTTAACAATACACTGTGTGTCTGCTACAGAAGGACAGCTAAATCCTCCATGACACCCAATTTCACCCCTGGATAACTCGTAATCTTATGTCAACAATCTTTGTATGTGATATTATGAACTTTCGTAAGCCCGACAATTTGGTTGTATTACCTTGTGTTGAAACCTTGTTATATGTTGAGAGAGATGCGACAATTTTCATTGTTACCCGCTCATGTAACAAAGATAAAGAAGCCAGGGTGACATTCCAAAAATGTTACATGCATCTACGTTATGCATGTGCGATTCGTCCCATTGAGTTACGGTGACATTCCAAAAATGTGGCATCCGCAAACGTTATGCGTGTACGGTTAGTCCCAGTGACAGCTAATCGTCGTAGCAAAAAACGTTTGTAGGCTATTTGTTTTACATTTTTAGTTTGCTGGTTAATAGTTGAGATGTAAAATATCAACGGTAATATGTTAAAGCAAACAAATTTGACACTCATTATGATAAAATAAATAAATAAAATTCATGAGAATGCGATATTGCATACTTTCACCATTCCATGAATGTAATATTTATATAATATGATGGATGAACATTATCTGAACTCATTTCTGGCGATTTCACGTGATAATGCCCAAGTGGCCGAAAATTTGTGAATTTAGAATGTGTTTACAGTTTTTCGCATTTTGTTTCAGGTTCGTGCACAAAAATTGTGCATAAAGTGTGCACGTATTAGCTGAACAATTATTTCCAATAACTAGTGCCTGCGTACTACTATTAAAATGTAACAAACCATTTGAGAAAACATTTGACACAAATATAATTTGATATTCCGCCTGTACGACTTATCAGTGACCTATATTCGGTCTTTCGTTCTAAATATTCCTTGCTATAACAAGGTCATAACATGATAAAACAAACACACAAGACGTCTTATTGTTAATTTAGGTGCAGTTTAAAGAGGAATTAGCCGTGTTTCTCAAATCATTATTTCGATTTTTTCTACTTTTACTACTTGTACTTGATGTACAATAACAAATAAGAGCTATACACAGGCATAATGACTCTTATATTCCTATATATTTTGTGAAAATAAGGTCATGTCCACTGTTGTATGCACATACAAATATTGAGGCTGAGTTAATCAATTGCAAATGAAAAAGTACCAAATTTTGGTTTGTTCAAGCAATTTTCACAAAATATTATGAATTTATGAATTTAAGAAGTTTTATGCCTGTGTATATCTCTTTTTCTGTTATTGTATATCAATCTAAGCAGTAAAAAGGAAAGATTTGTTTTTGAAAAAAAAAACAGCCAATGCCCCTTTAACATACGCGAAGAACATTAATGTATAATAATACCTAAACATAATACAGATAGCATAATTTATCATTACCTTTTACCTTTATTAAATTAACTTTATTCGAAGTACATACAATAATTTGAGTGGATAAATGTAAATGATAGAAAAAAGAGACAAACTGCATTATTGTCACATATAAAATTTCCAACAGAATCTATAATTATTTTTGTTTCACAGTTCATGACATCTGTACTGTTTATTTTAGAGGTGCCGGCGGAAAGCTAGATTTAACCCAAACACTCGAGTACATGTATTACCAACAGTACTAAAGTGTCTTTAAATACATTTTATATGTACATCATACTAAATTTATAGGTTTAGAAATTAACATACATAGATTCTCAAGACAATATTTTCTGGCATTAAGGCCATCAGTGAATTTGAATTATAAAGAAATGCAAGGGTTCAATGGGTAAAGTATCTTAAAAAAGAAAATAATTCCCAAAACCCCAAACTGTAAGTAAAATAGACACAACACAAAAACTAACCTAAAATAAGATATAAACCGACCAAGTGTAGTCACTTTAGAATTTGTTATCAACGCAATCTCGTTATACATGTATATTCCCGACGATTTTGTGACATTTGCAATTTTCTCTTTGCTAGATAGCAGACTAGGTCATCTAATCAAATTCAAACGATTCTTAAGACGTTACGACACACCTCCAATGCCAACGACCACTACCATAGCAACCACCGAATCTCCTCCACCATTCACTACACGTACGCCAGGACCACCTCCGACAACTGAAGGCCCAACAAGCCCACATGCATGGACTACAACGACTGTGGCGCATGCTCAAACACGATCTCCTCCGCCTCCAGGATCTTACGTGGGTTAAATAAGAAAGTATCACAGATTTCTTAGCTGTTTCATCTCCGACGAATGTATATTTTGAAAAATGATCAAATAAAATGATTCTGCAAGATATTGCGTTTTTATCATTTACAACATTCTACTTTAGGTTTAATATTTATCATAAAAGTTTGAAATGCAAAAATGTGCTACAGACATTACCTATAATGGCTGCAAATGAAATGTCTAGAGGTAAACATGTATGTCGGATTCACATTGGTTAATATCAGGTTACACACAAAATATTGCATTTGAAGGTAAACATTTTTGTCATAAAATGATTTTCAGATTGGACAGCAAGGTTAAATTGGCTTGTAAAACCAGGTTAACAAACACACAAAATGATTGCATTCTCAATTCCAGCATAATTATTTCGCACTAGACATGATGTGCTCGTACAGAGGTTGTTAGACAGCAAGGTTAAACAAAACCGGAAACGCTCTTTTTATCACTGAACCGATTAAACGAATATTAAATACAAATGACAGATGCCAAAGTAATAATCACCAGAAGGGTCACGATACAATATACAAATCACAGATGCCAAAGTAATAATCACCAGGAGGGTCAGCAGACAATATACAAATCACAGATACCAAAGTATTAATCACCAGGAGGGTCACGATACAATATACAAATCACAGATGCCAAAGTAATAATCACCAGGAGGGTCAGCAGACAATATACAAATCACAGATGCCAAAGTAATAATCACCAGGAGGGTCAGCAGACAATATACAAAATCACAGATACCAAAATATTAATCACCAAGAGGGTCAGCAGACAATATACAAAATCACAGATACCAAAGTATTAATCACCAGGAGGGTCAGGAGACAATATACAAATCACAGATACCAAAGTATTTATCATCAAGTTCAGGAGACGATATAAAATCTGGTAAACAATAGACTTTAGCAGACCTCTGTAACTGCGGATGTGGAACCAGGTGAAAGAAATATTGCTATAATTATTTACAGGTTATTTAAAATACTTATCTGTTTTCTTTGCTTATCTATAGTCAAGCCGACTACCGTTAGCGTTAGTGTATTAGTTAAACTTACGAACAGAAGTGTAATGGTTAAACTCACGAGCGGAAGTGTAATGGTTAAACTCACGAGCGGAAGTGTAATGGTTAAACTCACGAGCGGAAGACCCCGGGTTCAATTCCCGGTACCGGCTTATACCTAATAGATAGTAATTGTATCTTAGCCAAGCGGTTTGCATAAGATTCACATGGAAGAATTTCAGGGGAAAATAGGACTAATTCTGGGAAACATAGGATTATCCAGGAATTCAGAGTACAGACATTCTCCAAGAGGAAATGCTACAGGTTACATGAACGGTCAAAACATTCATTTACGTAAAACGATGCCAGTTTGGTATTAGCATAATCAATCGGACATAGCGATGTCATTAAGCTCATAATGCGACATTTTCTGTATGGGTTTAATATAGTTTACACAAGGACTCACTTGCCCAATACGTAGATATTATTTAAGTCTGAGAATTTTATTTAACTTCAGCTGATCATGAAATCTGAATGCCTAATGTCTGAATGTCTATTTTTAATGCTTGTAAATAAATATAATACTTCAGTATTAGATGGGGTTTTAAAAAGACGTTGAAAGAGCATGTTTAGGATAAAGATTAATATTTTGATACATCTTTCGGGTCAAGGTTATCTAAATTTCGTACACGTTCATAATATGCCGAGCTTTAAAGGAATGTAAGTTGATGAATGTTATGTTGTTATTTACAGTGTATCATGTGTTACCATGTAAATATATAGATAGCGTATGACAAATGATTATATATTATTTTCTTTGTATCCCAGCTATATACATATTTTGTACCTTTATTTTGTAAATATCTAGATCAAAGTAAACGTTTTACAATTCCAGATATAATTTCAATACCTTATTTAATAAAATATGTGTATTAACTAATATGGATTTCTGTATCTTCGTGGTGAAATAATTTGATTTAGGCAAAATACTCAGATAATTTGTACAGTAGGTAAATTTTAAACCAAAACAAAAGACAAAATAATAACCTGTTGGAATAGATATGCTTATTAGTTCTCTAAAATACACTTGCATAAACTGTCAAACGTCATCATCAGTATAATATACATCAGGATCATGATGTTTTAAATCTAGAATTCATAACGAGATTATTGTACGATCTTGGCGTAAATAACCACAATGTAGACTTGCATGATTTAAGTTCTCGCTGTAGGGAAGGTCAGGGTTCGGCGATAAGACGTATGATATTAACCATTCTATACGCCAATTCCTTGTTGTCAACAAAGAAATTGTGTTTGTTGTCAAAATTTTGCAAATAACACCAATTGTTATACGTTGATATACTTCCTATGTTAACCTTATTTACTACAGATTCACGATTGGTATTACCTGTCGGCATTGGAAGCGTACTGCGCCATAGGACCTGATCCCACTTCTTGATTTCCTTAAGATCTATATTTGTGTATACTAATTATATCTATATTTGAGTAATACTAATTATATCTTTATTTGTTTCGTTGAACGTTAACACTTCGGTATATATTCATTTCAAATTGATACGATGTACAGTATTTATAAGTTCATCTGCACTTACAGAACATAATCATAAAAAGTCTTATACATATACAGTAGATGTCTTACCCCGATATTCTATATTTCTCACGTAGCTTTATTTGCTTTATTTGTATGAATGTTGGTCAAATATCCCGGTACCCGACTACAGAAACCTTTGATGGATAACAAGAATCAGGTAGTAAATATAAGGTGGTCATCACACGATGTCTATCATTAGGGACCTGGTAAATACCCGGATGATCTAGTCGACAGAGATCATCAAAGGTAGGAAACCAATTTAAAATTAACTTTAATTGTAATGAAAGGGAAGGAAACAATTTTTTTATGGCTGTGTATTTCTTTTTTTGTTATTGTATATCAATCTAATTATTAAAACAGGAAAAATATCTTAAAAAACACAGCTAATGCCCCTTTAAGACTACAATGTGTTTATATAAAAAAATAAGCCATTTACGGTCGCAGCTGTGGTTGTATTAATCGAATTAATACGTAGATATTATGTATAAAATATGAAGATCTAAGGTACCAACGTTTTATCTAAATAAGACGCGGTGAGCGTAGTGATGTAATGCAACCATGCTTTATACTATAGACACTATATAACTCCTTACAAATTTATCATAATTGATTTGCAGCTAACATTGTTTCCGTATCATTTGATAGTATACTTCCTGGTATATACCATTCATGATAAAAGAAAGTAGTATTCAAATTTACTTTTGTGAATGATATTAAGTCTAGATCCGTAGTTGCTTAATGTATGCAATATTCAAACATTACTTTCATGATTTTAAGATGAACATGAAACATAAGTATTGCAGCAACTGGTAGTATTTTCATATTTTTATATTTACTGTATACAAATAACGCTTGCAAATACCAATTGTAGCGGTACAGAGGGTATGTCACCTTTGACCTCGACCTTGACCTTGGACGCCTGTCACACAATGAAAAATATTGCTGACCTAAAGAAAACTTTAGAAATATAAAAATAGTTTGAGTTAATACAGAAATTATGAATACCATACTCAATGTATATTATCTTTTATCCGAAGTGATGACCAACTTTTATAAACCTGTCTATAAAGCAATGTACGTCTAATATTACATGCCTTACACTGTTTGGAGCAATTCGTGACTAACTTTTTTCCAATATATCTAATAAAGCACTACCGTAATATGGTTATACGTATAATGTCTTACTATCACTGTTCCATATTGTTGCTACAGGTGTTTTCGTTTGCATATATATTCTTAATGAAAGTAAATTTTCTTTCGGGGATATATGTTGCTGTTTCATTGCTGAAATCATAGACAGAAACTCCGTAAAAGTACTTCATCCCGTTTGAAGATAAACTATGGACTCTGAGTAAGAGTACATTAACGAATTATCACACGTTTGTTCATATGTATATCAGTAAATGTTTTTGTTACTATTATAAAGGATCCATGATATCGTTCTTCTTACTATAAATGATCTGACTACATTGATTTTTAACCTAAGACATGAATTCAAGGTCTATATTTGGTTATACAATGAACTCAATTCGTACTAATTACAAACGCAGCTATAGACACAACAACATTTGGGATTGGAAGAAAACATTAAGTCGATTTGGAATAAGTTATGGGAAATACAACCATGTATATTACCTTCCTTTGCTTAAATGATCATTTACTATTTTATGCAGTCATTGACACACATACCATACTTTGTTTAATCCACTTCCGATTCCTCTTAGACGGGTTTCACAATACATTTAGGTGCAGTATCTGTCTTTGTCGAACACCATTTGTCTTTCGGAACAATAAATCTATTGAAATCTGAGCTCAATTTGTAAAGTATTATCGACAAAAAGATTTGTTTCGGCATTTGTTATGGACATAACTTACAACATTGTTATTCTGTGGTGATATACATCAGACAATAGTTCTGGCTGAACTAAACAAATTTTGAAATGTATCGTTTTTAGTGATCCATTCATTAGTATCTTTCTATAACAGGACTAACAATGTTAACACTGGTGCTCTTGTCAGCAACTGTTGCTCTGTCTGTAGGATTGCAGGCTAATGTGGAATTTGTTCCTCCAAACAGTTTCCGAATGATCATTCCAGGTGAGAATTTTATTTGTTTGAAGGAAGATATAAATACAACAGTATTTTTCACTTACGTACGTATATCGAACCCTGTTACATGGAAATCCCATTTTATTTGAAATCATTTTTATTCCCCGGCTCAATATCATTATTATCATTATAACCCAGTTATTTTGAAACACCTGTTTATTTGAAAGAAATATGCATTTCCCTTCCATGTCATATATCCACATTCGACTGTATTTACGATATATTTCATTTTCTGTATTGAACTAGATCTAAGTGAAAATAACAAGAAACTGCAAAATCTGAGCTTAGCTTTTTAGTTATCCTCCTGTCTGGTTTAAATTTTCATTTTACGCTGTACTTGTAAAATGTATCATTTCTTTCATTCTCCGGTTGTTTGTGTGTGAGTCGGTGCTTGCGTGAGAGTGTGTATGTGTACGGTTTTCATATTATTTTAATCATTATGTCCTGATGAAGGGACAGGTCGTATCGAGAATTTGACTTTCATTTTTTCCGTGTCGTTAGTCATTTTATATATTAAATTCCAACTCAAATAATGAAGTCTTATTTACTGAAACAGAAAATATTATAAATGAAATCTTGGGTTACCTTGATTTTGGCCAGCAGTATTTTGGATAATATTTACTAGAGTTATAATGGGACATTGCATTTGAAATGACTAACTGTTGGGTGGATACTTGTGTTTCTTTAATATGTTTTCAACCGAAAGGTATATAAAAGAATACTTAATTATTATCAATGCAGATGACCAAGGTTACGACTTTGTTGCTATTCACTATAGCATCAATCAGCCAGTCATAGGAGTTGGAGCCGGTCAATGGAATTATGACCTCCATACAAAACAAGGTTAGATGCTTCCAAACAATTTTACTTTGGAGAATTACACATGTTGATAGATTTAAAGGAAACGCATTTTTAATGCTGTTGTATTGATTTGAAAAAAAAGAAATAAGTAAGTGAAATTTTATATATTACACAAACAGTAATTTACCTAAATATATATTTTATTTATCTTGGCAAGAAAAGAAGTAAATTGGAATTGCAGCAGTGCTTTCTACACAGTGTTGTCAGACAAAACTTCTATCATTTATGATTTTGATCGAATAGTTCATAAATTGTTTTGATTTTTGTTTGTTTGGTTTGAAAAGAATAATTTTTGCTTTACAAGAATAGATTTTCAGGAGTATGTTAACAATACAGCTATTCATCTTACTCTTACAGGCAATAATTTTGTGCATGAAAATTCTTTGGTGAATGTCAAGCCGGGGGATACGATACACTACTGGATACACGGACAAAAGGGCGGGACACCGTACGAGGTGCTAGACCAATCAGCAGTCATAATGGCAGGTAAACTAATCCAGGCAGAGAAACAAATTCAATAGACTCAGAAATCGAAAACGCAAACAACCAATTTATTGTAGGACACGGAAACTAGATTAAGGGGGGGAATAATTTGATATGTTGATAAATTTCAGGTCATTGATGATTTTAGATGAAGGAGAAGGTCAAATCTAAACAATTTGAGTAGATCAAAACCACTCCAAATAAAACAAATTTACGACTCCAAGGAAATAGTTTTAAATTATTGTCGGATTCGTTTGAAATCGATTTTGACAACTAGAAACCTAACTTTCATGATTTTACTGTTAAAGAGTTGTGATGTAAATTCTATGGAAAACCGTAGCTAGATAAGAATATATTGTATATGTCCGTTGCCAAGTAAGACATATATTCTATTTGGCAGTCGCTAGGTTAGAAATATATTTTATATGGCGGTTGCAAGTTTAGAAGTTTCTATCCATAATATATGGCGGCTACCATATGATTTCGCTCGAGTATAGTATAATTATAAACATCATTTTTCATGATTATCAAACGAGTTACATCAAGTTTTATAAATGTTTCACGTGTCCGAGCTTGGCGGCCGCCATGCCATCTTACATACATCACACGTGTGGAACTTAATGATACCCAAATACCAGAAAATCTGTAAAAGCACATATAGATGGTTTGCCTTTACCAAGAGTTATTTCCCTTCGTCGGCTATATTGTGTGGCAGCATAGTATGTTTATTCATAATTTAACAAGTAAATCGTTTTGGACGGAAATATTAATTTCAAGTCTTCATTAATCTAAACAGCTAAGTTTTGTAAAATATGATGTCGTGTTTACCATTTAATCCAATTTTGTTACTTAAAGAAAAAAACTTTTCAAGGTGGACCACAATATGGCCGTCAAAGGGGAATAAATATCACAAAATACCTCTAATAGGGAACCATCTATGAGAGTAATGCATAACTCTTTCAACAACAAATTAATATCATACAGCCATGGATGAAATGACAATTTTATTCACCTACGTTTTGACCAAATATATAATATACCAACTGGCGACCATATCGCAATACTATTATTAGATAACTGGCGGACGCCAAATACAGTGGAATCTCGTTATATCAAAATCGTATGAGTCGAAATTCCGGTTATGTCAAAGTCGAACGGCCGATCCCGATTATTTTACTGTATATTTATACTACTTTCATTCCGGATAGCTCGAAGTTTTTATCCCCAATTTTGCTGATCTCAAAGTATTTTTCTGGTCCGAAGTATCGAAATATTACAGAATTGTCACTTATCTGTTATCTCGAAGTTACCATCTGTGATTGAACGTTTACATTTTATAAACAGAAATCATTCTTAAAATTACTTGTTTACCTGCAAAACACAGGACAATCGACTTCCGTTAAATCGAATTTGAATTATACAGTACTCTGTGTAGGTCTATTTGTTGTCCAATAAGAAAACAAAATATGTGAATTGAAAAATATTGGTTTTCTCGAATTTCGGATATCTCGAACTAAACGGGGCGGTCCCGTGATGTTCGAGATAGCGAGATTCCACTGTACTTATTTCATAAAAATTCAAATTCCTTATCAAGAGAAATAAAGTGTTCTATATTTATGCGGAACATTATAAAAATTACTGTACTGAAAACAAATACCTCGTGCATTAGGGTTCTGGTTGGAATCTAAGCCGGTAATGTGAGAAGGTTTTCCAGATGTAGATGATTTCTGTTTTTTTTCTCGGGAACTTTGTAACTAGATTTTACCACCCATCATTAAATTTGGTCGCCATATAATATAAAATGATTAAGTATGTCATGAAACATAATAAAACTAAAATATGCGTCTCCACTCCTAGTTTGGAACGAGTTTGCCCGATGTTAGTTTCCCACACAGAATGACAAATTTTATTTAGATATCTAACTAAATTAAATGTACTGAAATCCAATACATAAAACAAAGCTTTCCCAGATTTCCCGGGAATTCTAAAAATTCTATATGGCGTAATGTCACCGTTTCTTATCTTCTAAGCATAAGGGAAATTTAAGTATACATATATATATATATATATATATATATATATATATATATATATATATATATATATATATATATATATATATATATATATATATATATATATATATATATATATATATATATATATATACACTATGCATATATTGTTCAATCGTGATAAACAAAAAGTACCCGTACATTCGAACACTCCATTCAATACTTAGAGGTGACTTTTATTTAAGATATAATGTTTCGAATCAAATGTGATTATCCAATATACGTAGATAATGTGTTAATTTGATAGACTTTTATTCAACTTTCTTTAACATGTATTTCCTCTAAAACGTTAATAGCCACTACTACACAAGTTCCTGTTACAACGACCAGAGCTCGTGTAACAACCACTGAAGCTCCAGTACCAACTAATGCCCCGGTTGTAAGTCAGAGCAATTACAATGGTGGAGGTTCTTCAAGTGGCGACAATGGCGGCACAATTATTACACAAACGCAAATACTGACGCAAGGTGGAGGAAGCGGAACGGGAACTGCAGGAGGAAGTGGAGCAGGAACCGGACAGGGAACCGTTTCATTTACAAGCGGAACTGCAGATGGTATCTATCAGATACATTTCGAGTTAATGTCTCAATCACGGAAAGAAAATAGTTCCATTTTTAAATATTACTTTTTTATGGATATTTTAATACAGAAAATTGTTTTCATCGTGATGCGTAAATGAATTCAAGATAAACGATCCCTCAGATATAGATCAAAATGTTGTTTACACTTTTGGATATGACGAGTTTTGGCTTAAACATATGTTTGTACACACACACACACACACACACACACACACACACACACACACACACACACACACACACACACACACACACACACATATATATATATATACAATTTCGTTAAATGTGATGAATTTATTCTACAATGATGAAAAAATATCGACAATGAATGTCTACTCTTTGATTAATTGAAAATTGTCATGATAGTTTTATGATATTTTTAGGTACTAACCAGTGTAATATTCATTGCGGAGGGGGCACCGTGAAACCTACATGTAGTTCCTATCCATGTTTGATATTTGAAGACAATTTTGATTTCCTGAATTTTGACGTATGGGAGCACGATATTACGGCGAGTGGTGGAGGCGTAAGTGGTTTTACGAAAATCATATCAGAGAGAAAGTGTGTGTGTGTGTGTGTGTGTGTGTGTGTGTGTGTGTGTGTGTGTGTGTGTGTTATCAAAGTCCTTTTTAGAGGTTACAATAAAATCGTGATGACATATTTAAGGTTCTTACAGTTGTAATTGGAGTATCTCAGTGATTTTATACAAAACTAAATTATCGTAATAAACTTTAACCAGTAAATATGTGTCAACACCTGAATAACTGTACATTCATTTTGCAGAATTGGGAATTTGAATACTACACCAACAACCGCAGTAACAGTTATACAAGAGATGGTATTCTATATATCAAACCGGTAACGTATTGCTTTATATGAGGAATACAAGTTTGTTCTACAAGCCGATTGCATAATACAAAGTAACGATAATACAGGGGAAATATTTGTATATATAGAAACGGCAATGTAAATAACAGTAAATGGTTATACTTGATTGTTATTTATTTCAGTATGAACATTTAACGAGTATACTTGGATGTTATTTTGGCTGTGTATCTTCAAAATGTTTAACTTTACTACTGCTGTACTCAAGTTTACGATTGTTTCAGGTCTACCAAGGTAAATTGGCACATGTTTATCAACACAACGAGTCTAAATCAAGTCAAATGACAAGTTTCTTGTCGTCACAAAGGTCTTAGAGATTCAGTAATGCATGGAGTCCGTGCAAGTCAATATGTTTTGGTTTCTGACTGAATCAGGATGTGCCACTTAATTTGGTAGAACTATAGACGATCATAGGCCTAGAAACTTTACCTAAACATAATCTTGTTATTGTCTAAATCACATAACATGGCGGGGCGAAAATTGCATTTTGATATCATACGGTCGAGTCTACTTACTTTTCGGTTGAGACAGACTTCACGGGGAAAGCGTTTTATTACTGAATAAACGGAGGAATAATAACAAGTAGGGGCGATTACTCTTGTCTGTGTAATTATAATGTTTTACATGGAATTTAAATTCGTTTAGGTAAAGAAAGGGTTCACGGGACTCCACCTCTCAATATTTTACTACACCATGGCATCATGCAGTAGTAGCTTAAAACACTCGGTCCAAAAAGTTAATGAAATGAATCCGCTCGAATGAGATATGAGATACCCAAAATGCAAAAAGTTTGGTCCCACAGGACTAACCCCGTATTCTAGATGAAGTAATGACCTGATACAGAACCCTTGCAGTATTTGCAAAAGGTCTGAATACATAACACTTCCTTTACCTCTATTATCTATTAAATTATTTCAATTTTGGATAAAAAATCAACAACAACAACAACCAAATAATTCTAATAATAATAATAATAATAATAATAATAATAATAATAATAATAATAATAATAATAATAATAATAATAATAATAATAATTATTATTATTATTATTATTATTATTATTATTATTATACATGCGATTTTTTAATTTTTTCAGACTTTAACAAGTGATAAATTTGGTGAACAATTCATCCGAAATGGAAATCTAGATATTTGGGGTAAGTTTATCCATGTAGTATATTGATCTTTGTTGTCTATAATTACGAGGGATTGGTTAATCCATGTATCGAGATGTTTAGCATCATTTAATTATATTCTCTAGTAATATAGATAACTGGCACCATAAAACTTATGAGTAAATTATGTCCGGAAATTTACTAAACTTTGGCAAGTCCTGAAACCTGATTGGCTGAGCCAATTCTTAAGCTGTATGCTGCAGGACTGTTTACACGTATTGTATTGTCATTTGTGACAAAGGGGGTATATTGAAGTATAATTCTTGTTAATTTTTGGAATTTGTAAACTGTGTAAACATTTGAAATAAGTAGGAACAAAAATATGTAAGTTAATATAATTTTTCTTCACACCCGTGAAAAGGTTTTCCTGTATTTTCACTAGTTTGGTATTTTCGCATGCTATAACATCATAAAAACAAACAACCGTTTGCTGTTTGGTAGATAAAATGTAAACTGTATACAGGAGTGCAGATAATACCAAATTATACATGTATTTTCAACAAATAAGAGAAAAATTCATCTCTACTCTCGTTCTGGATTTAACATCTAAACCTATTTAGTTGAGATAGCTCAATCTCACACACTAGTGTCGTCAAAGAAAACTCAACGATCATTGATTTTGAGATGAATTTGAGTTTGAAAATGATTGAGATCCATTTGCTACTTAAAGATGAATAATAAATGATTGAAATAAATGACGATGTAACTGAATTTATTATATTATTTAGATGTTTGAATTTATTATATTATTTAGATGTTTAACACAATGCCTATAATTATCTCGAATAGGCGGAACACCCTCCTCTCAATGTACTAGCAATCAATTCTGGGGGTGCCAACGCACCGGTTCTGCGGATCATCCTGTTAACCCAATCCAGTCTGCAAGATTAAAGAGTTACCGGGGATTCAACTTCAAGTATGGAAAAGTTGAAGTGAGAGCAAAGATGCCGAAAGGGGAATGGCTGTGGCCAGGTATATTTACAGTGATGAGTACCATTTCTTATTGATGTAGTTGGAATTGACTTTCATATTAGTCGTAGTTATTTTAAATAGGTTTAGGTTTGTTTAGATGAAAACCTTTTGTATTGTGAAATAGAACAATTGTAGTACATAAATATAGTTGTCATTTACGAACAATCAGTAGAAGATTTATCAAGCCAGTATGGACATTATATATATATATATATATATATATATATATATATATATATATATATATATATATATATATATATATATATATACATGTATATACTCCAGATATTGGTTAGGTTCTCTTCAGAGTATCATTCACAAAGTATCATTTCCTCATTTACCCTTTTCACCAGCATTTATGTTTTAATAGTGTTTACAGTTATGTAGTACTTTGACTTTTCAGATGAAATTAACATATTTGGAGGGAATTCCTGGCAGAACAGTCATTGGGCATTATTCTGAACTATTTCAATTTTTTTCTTTTCAAGCGATATGGCTTCTTCCGTACAGAAATGCATATGGTGAATGGCCTGCTTCCGGTGAAATAGACATCGTTGAATCGAGAGGTGAGTGGATACCACATGTGTTATACAAGTAGGTCAATTGAAATTACCTTCATCCAGTGATCAGAGAATCAGAATTTATATTATTGTTTATGGAATTTAAATTTATTAAAGTAATTTACAAATCAAAGAAACAAACTATTTTTTTTCTGAATATCTCTTGATTTATAACAGGATGATATAAAATCTATTTCAGGAAACGAAAACCTTCGTGATCCCCAAGGGAACAGTCAAGGGTATGACAGTTTTGGAAGTACACTTCATTTTGGACCAGCCTATGGACATGACCCATGGGATCACGCACATGCAGAAAAGTAATTAAAATATTCATCTCATATTTACTTCTAAAGAAGCCACCTGAATCGAAAATGAAAATTTCAAGATTTCAATATAATTTCATTTTTATCTCTAACATCTCTTTTTGATTGATCCAAGCCTGTGGTATTTCTGCATTCAAAACATAATTATTGTCAAATTTCACTGGTATTTGCATGTATTTGCCCTTATGGTGTACATCTTCGTACGGGTTTTGCCTGCGTTTGAATTTCTTCATTTTATGATGGACCTAGAGTAAAGAATCAGAAAAGCTAAATAAAATGATAAGGGATGAATCAAATAATGTTTGTATAAATTTGGAAAAAGGTATTCATCTATAAATAAATAATTATATTCATCCCGCAAAGTTTTCCATACCATTAAGGCAGTTTCTATTTTACTTTCTTGAGAAAATTCTGTTCTGTTATAAATAATGTTCGTTTGCTTGCTTGATAACCATATTCCATCGCATAACATAATTGGTTGATTTTACCATTTTATTACCATATTAGAGAGATATTTATAAGTTATGTAATTCATTCCAGTATAAGTTCATGTGTTTAATGTCTGTCGTTTACGGTATGTATTTGCTGTCATAAGATGGCGCTGTTTGATACATCCTTGATAAAAATATTATAATGGTTACGTTTTATTTATTTTTTTATTTGTTAAGGACGCTATCCAGTGGAAATCTTCATGATGATTTTCATACTTGGGTACTGGAATGGGACGAAGATCACATAAGGTAATTACGACTACGTTAATTTCTCTTCGTAATTCCTAAATTTGTTAATTGGTATCTTTTAGGTTGGTTTCTCTTAAACAGATTTGGCGAGGCATTCAGATTTATTACGCAGACTTGTATGATACATCATTCTATTTAGAATATCTATTTTGAATTTGAGCTCAACTTATGAAGTTTAATTTACAGAAAGAATCGTTTTGAGCATTATGGTATTATGTTTATATATATATATATATATATATATATATATATATATATATATATATATATATATATATATATATATATATATATATATATATATATATAATCCTTTAAGTCATTAAGATGTCGCCAGCAAAAGACACACACACACACACACGATAAAAGACATCTCAAGCAATTATATACTTGTTATTTATATTCCATGTGTTAGCCATGTGGGAAACATTTGATAGTTTTGTAAACCATATTTAACAGGATAACATTTGAAGGTGAAGAAATTTTGAATGTAACACCACCACCGGAGGGATTTTGGAAATTGGGAGAACTTGACAAAGATCCAAATTTGGAAAATCCTTATCGATATTCAGCTAACAAAAAGATTGCGCCTTTCGATCAAGAGGTAAGAGTACATAAATCGGGACATATAATAATACACAACGCACATCAATATGAATCAATACATGTCCCCTACTTGTAAAGCATTCTGAGTGGATTAATGAATAATTACATGCCTCATGCCTGTGAAAATTGTGAGGGGATTGATGACTCATTACATGGCCCCTACCTGCAAAACATACTGAGAGTACTAATAATGAATAATCGCCTTACCTGGATACCATTATAAACCAGCATCATTCTGAGAGTATTGATGGAACAATACATGTCTCCTACCTGTGAAACCATTATAAACAAGCAATCTGAGAGAATCGATGAATCAATACATGTCCCCTACCTGTGAAACCATTACAAACAAGCATTCTGAGAGTATTGATGAACCTATACATATCATCTACCCGTGACACCAATATTAGGTGAATGGGGAGTATTTAACCAAAAACATCGACGGGTGAACGGACAGACAAACCATTACTTCTTCGTGGTTTCACACTGGAGAGAACTTCCCTGAACGTCAATAAATATAAGTAAATGTGCTTAAACTTGCCACAAGAGAAATAACTCACACAAAATATTGCAACACCGTTAATTACACACAGCATATCGCGCCAAAAATAAATGTACACAGCGTGTCTCTATCTAAGTGTATTTACAAATAAACGAACGTCAATGAAATAAACTATAAACTGTTGATCGACTGAACAAATTACATAATCTACATCATACTTTCATAAAATGATGTACGAATAGACACATAAATGCATTCACTCTCGATCTATACAGGATGAATAGACAAACTGAGATGTTTATGACAATAAATATTCAAAATTAATTCCCAATGCCTTCTCTTACGCTATAACAGGTACTCTGTATACGCATTAGGAACGTTAACCCTGAGAAGTTCGTTTAGTTAGGTATTCATATTTCGTTAGGAAATATACATCTATTTAAATTGAAGCTAAAATGAAGAAGTCTAATTGACCTTGAGCATTATAAGTTTGGTATTTTGTTTACAATATTGAATCTTATACCATCAACATACAGTATATAAAAATACAGTAATACAATATTTCTATAAAATCTAAAATTCCATTTCAGTTTTATCTAATACTGAATGTGGCTGTTGGCGGCACAGCATTCTTTCCGGACCATTTGATCAGCAGCCCACATCCAAAGCCTTGGCACGATGCTACGGAATTTACAGCACGCGATTTTTGGAATGCCAAAAGCCAATGGTATCCAACATGGAATCCAGATACAAACAATGGAGAGGATGCAGCAATGCAGGTGGATTACATCAAAGTTTGGAAAATGAAACCGTGATCTGACGTACTTATAGATCTAATTGTTGTCATGACAATCAATATGTCAATACAATATATCTAACTATCTATAATACTATGTTTACTTTTACAATAAAAAATAAAGCCTATTTTTGAAATCAACAGATATTATTATACCTCACTTTTATTTAAAATGACCTGATTGGATTAAACTTGATCACGTGACATTTTATAAGTGAGACATTTCACCGAAATAGGAACATGTGGAAAACAACCCCAGGGAAATAACGCCCGAAGGAAATAACCCTAGGGAAATAGCCCTATATAACAGGATGTGTGGTTAATTTTAATGTCAATGTGAACAATTAATCAGAAAAGAAAAATAATTGTGTATTTTTAAATACATTTATGCAGATTCATGTTGATTAAATTACCATGCAAATTTACGCATTATTGTTTAAATTCTGTTAAGTATAATTAAAATTTATGTCCCTCTGTGCCGGGATACATCTAGAATTGTCTCCCTGGGAAGGAAGACATAACAATCTTATATAATCCTAGATATTTTGTGAAAATAAGGTCAGATCCAGTGTTATATGCATATACAAATAGTAAGGTGGGATTAATCAATTGCAAGTGAGATATTGCCAAAGTGGGTATCACATGTATTTTTACAATTTTTATTCCCGTGTATATATCTTTTTGTAACTGTATATCAATTCAAAAAATTTAAAAGAAAAGATGAAAAAAGATAAAAAACACATTAATTAGCAACTACGTTATACGACAAACGCGACGATTTCGGCTTTTCCATCGTAAATTTTCCACATTTAAGTAGTGATATTCCTCAGTCACCCGCATATGGAGTTTAAATTTCACAAATGATCCGATATGCCAGGGCGTGTAAAACATATGAAGATTTCATATACAGAGGTAAACTACTCACTGACAATTTATTGACACAGGGATATCGAAAACCGCGTTAAATGTCAACGTTCCGCAAATTTTACGGTCGGTATAATAGTCTTGTTTGCGACTACTCTATTTCACTAAGTGAAATGTTGAGTTACCTTTTCGTTGGCGGTTGTTGAGACGTCTGTACCAATTGTGACGAGGATACCTTCCTCACGTATTTCATTGGACTTGACTGTGGACTCACGGCGGGTGTGACCAGTCGACAGGGGATGCTTACTCCTCCATGGCACCTGATCCCACCTCTTGGTTTCCAGAGGTCCGTGTTTGTCTATTTTTACCAGATTTGTATCTATGTTCTGGACATTTTATTGATTTATACTTTGGTATCTGAATTTTTTTATATTTTTAGTAATTACGTTATGAGTTGGTCACTATACCCACAAGAACAGAAATAACAAAGCACTATTTATTCGACAGTTTAGCACATTGGTTTTGATACAGTTTTTCCAAGGTACTTAAAAGCATTTTACACAGAATAGCTAGTTACAATTTAAAAACACAGATACCAAAGAGCTAATCGTCAGGTGGTTCGTAATCAATCACGGACTCCCCTAATTATCCCCTGACGGTCGGGTACACGCGCGGCGAGCCCACGGTCAAATGAAAAAAACAAAACAAAACAAAACAAAACCAAACACCTTTGAGACCTTAACGTAATTATATTATACATATAGTGTAGAGATAAAAACATTTGCTCTTTAATTGCAACCAGGACATGGAGTCACCAAATTTACTAAATATACTAAACTTTTAAAAATTCAATTTGTTGACTAGTCGTCTGCAAAGGGTAAGGGTTAGGGTTGGATATGATTTTATTGTGAAAATGTTATAGTACGATACTCAAAATGTCGGTATGAACTCGAACTTGACTATTTCTGAAGTTTCCTTGAAATGAGCAATAGGTTTTATCGTTTTTTACATTTGTATGCCATCAATATAAAACAAGTCCAATTGCATCATTAATTTTGTGTGTTAAGCTAATAAAAACATTAACAGTTAGTTGAGCTTGAGCACGTTTTAAAATATTTTTTATTTTGACCAGATAATAGTAAATAAAACCAAAATATGAAACGATAAGTGGATTATATACTATATTTGTGTTTTATATAACTTATACACCTTTCTCCACTACACGTGTATTCTAAGCCTTTGTCATTTAATTAGTTTTGGACGCGTTTTGTATCGTTAAAGTAAACAAGCCGTTACATATCCTTAATATCCCGATTTGTTGACACCAATGAACACACACAGAAGTTAAATTAAAAACCAGGTATCCCATTGGTTACATATCTGAAGATAATTTTAAAACTGTTGACAGGTCTAATAAGCTCATGCATGACATATATCAAATATAGCCCGGTAACTGCATGTACCTGTATATATATATATATATATATATATATATATATATATATATATATATATATATATATATATATATATATATATATATATATATATATATATATATATGCATACTATACGGAGTTTCTTCCGTGTTTTCCCCCAAACATACGGTTATATTTCAACAATATTATTCAATATCAAATTATATTGAGGTAATATAGAATACAAATTATTTTTCTCACATTATATTAACTGAATGAACTGAACTGAATATTGTCTCCATTAATGTATATATATATATATATATATACCGGATTTGTATCTATGTCCTGGACATTCTATTGATTTATACTTTGGTATCTGAACTTTATATATATATATATATATATATATATATATATATATATATATATATATATATATATATATATATATATATATATATATATATATATATATATATATATATATATATATATATATATATATATATATGATTTTGAATCTGTTCATAAATCATTTTCCTACAAGAGTTGGATAAGGAAGGAATAGGCAAAAGATGAAATAAACCGATAACATTGCCGAATGGAACAACCAGAGTTTTAGCACCACCCAAGCCCTTGGATACGATTATCGGGGATGGTAGCATATGTTATGTAGAAAATCTCAGATACCAAAGTATAATAGGATGTCCAGGACATAGATACAAATCGGGCAAAAATGGACAAATACGGACCTCTGGAAACCAAGAGGTGGGATCAGGTGCCATGGAGGAGTAAACATCCCCTGTCGACCGGTCACACCCGCCGTGAGTCCACAGTCAAGTCCAATGAAATACGTGAGGAGTGTATCCTCGTCACAATTGGTACAGACGTCTCAACAACCACCAACGAAAAGGCAACTCAACATTTCACTTAGTGAAACAGAGTAGTCGCAAACAGGATGATTATACCGACCATAAAATTGCGGAACGTTGACATTAAACGCGGTTTTCGATATCCCTGTGTCAATAATTTGTCAGTGAGTAGTTTACCTCTGTATATGAAATCTTCATATGTTGTACACGCCCTGGCATATCGGATCATTTGTTAAATATAATGTAGAGTCTTCAGGAGGGTGAAGAGAATCATTATTCTAAAATATCTAACAAAACAGAATTACATGGCATATATGCAATGTACGATATATCAAACAACATTCCACAGGGCCGTGACCCGTGGGTAAGTTTCGGGTACATGTACATATTACACGTTGTACAGCAGCATCATCATAAATCTAAAATAGTGCTTAACATGTTTTGAATTTGGTATATAAACTGTACATATCAACGGAGGACTGATAATTTAAGAAAATAACTAAATAGTACAACCATTTGATCTACGCATCTCGAGTCTCATTTCTGATGTTGATGGGAAGCTGTAATATGTGAAAACACTATGGCCCCATTCAACTATGCTTGAAATCGCCAAAATGAAAAACAAGTTCGATTCATTTTTAGGATCACCAAGGCTTTCAGCTTTGACACGTTTTGTGTATTATAAACGCAGTCTTGTAAAAAGTTAAAAGTGCACCTACTACGAAAGTTGTGATAAACATCACGTAACAGTGTTGAGTCAATAATTGAATAAAGTCGTACGAAACGTTCCAGACCACACACAAACACACACACACACACACACACACACAGAATAAAACTTCCCAAGAATAAAAAAGTGCGCTACATAAACGATGTTACTTTGATTCGATAACGAATGGAATACCAAAAATATCAGAAAAAGTGCTACGCAGTAATGTGTCATCATATTTGTTTCCCATATAACCAAAGACATCTCTTTTGTTTCAAGATAAATGTCAATTGTACAAAAATGGTAGACACGATGAAACTGATATTTACTACGGAAGCTAAGACAAAATAAACTTTACAGCAACATGGCCATTGCCATTCAGTGTTTAAAACAGAAACAGTACTTGAAGATCTCTCAAATTCACTTGGATCTTCATTTATATACCGGTAATCTCGTAGAAAAAAACGACAAAAATGCAGCAATGAAGGAAAATCCAGCAATACAAGGTAAAAGAAATGAATGTAAGTATAGACCTTTCACTCTGTCAACATCCGAATACAAAAACGAGGGAGTGTCCATATCAGGCTGACTGAGAACATTATCTGAATTCCAGAACGAGGCTGTTTTACATCGGTCTGTTTGAGACACTTATCATATATACGAGAACACCCAATAAGTGTTGCATACCCGTTTGATATGTCCATCAGTGCAATTAACAACAGTGAAAAGATTGTTCGACGGGAATACTTGAATTTTAATTATCTAAAGTATGTAATAAGGAAAAGCCGGAGAAGCGTACAAATCATCATAAATGTTGTATCTAAAATGTTTAGGAGATAAAATGTCTTATACTTTTCCTGCCATTGGCCGATGTACACTGTGAGACTTGTTGTTATGTTGTTTCACAGTCCATCAGCATCCAAACACCCATAAAAATTTAAATTTTAACTTTGATGGTCGAATAATCAATTCAGTCGTTGATTGCACGAGCACCATATTTTGTTGCCTGAGTTTGATAACGGTATACACAAGAGATTAAGCAGCAACATAATTCCAATTTCCTTGTCTATGATCCACGTAATAACATTTCCGAATGTGTCGAATTATTATTGTAATTACGAATCAGGAAAAAAGGATATGGACAGTAATGCTGGAAGTATGACGGGTGTCGTTAAGTGATAGACATCGGAATGTCGAGTAACAACTGTTTCTGTATTTAAATCTGAGTACATCTCCATACCAGAAATTAATGTTAAATAGTTGATTTTATGTTATTGTACAAGAAGTACGAATTGTACTTAACACTAGTATGAAGCTACAGTATATATTTTTTGCAAAAAAGACAATAAAACAATTCAAACCAAAACTTTCCAAAACATTGTGATATTTTCATTGTAATACATATTATATAACTCACCTTCGCTTAGGATCTCTTTATAAGACATAATTAATAATAAACTACCTTGTACGTAACTATTGCAGTATTGGTGTAATGATTTCCTTGTCTTCTATTAGTTTATAATTTTCGAACAAGGAAGATGAAAGATAAGACGACAATAGGTTTTAAATTGATAAAATAATTTGTCATTATGTACAAAAATGTTTCCTTGATATAATTAATAATAAAGTACCACGTATTTAACTATTGCAGTAATACTGTAATGATTTCCCTGTCTTCTCTTAGTTTATAATTTTCGAACAAGGAAGAGTTGAAAGATGACAAAATGTTTTAAATTAATATAATCATTTATCATAATGTACAAAAATGTATCCTTGATATAGTTATGTCGGAGCGTTATTGCAGCAAGAATGTTTAAGAATTATTTCTGAAACACATTCATTCACTTCCACTATTCAATTTATATGACTCTCTGTCATCGTAATCACTTTATTACGCATTATTTATATTTTTAATTGCACCACGTGACATAATTGACCGTCCTGATCAAAACCGGAAAAATAAATAATTGGTTTTTTTCACACTATGTTGGTCATTTGTGAAAAATATTTTAACAACAGTTAAACATTTATGAAAACCATTTCGAAAATGTGTGCGAACTTTATTCTAGCTTTGTTTTTTAATTTTCATTTTTCATACGTTGGAATACCCCGTACTTTCTCCATTTTAATGGCATTTTATGGCACACTCAACGATTTTTCGATTATAAGGTGGCACTCCAGTTTTCAAGGGTGAAGGAGATAAATCGTTTACAATGTACTGTAACACAATTGTCATGTCCCAACTATATCTATCAAATTTTAATTATTACCTTGTGAAAACTGACATTTATATAAAATATGATTTATGCTATGAAGGTGTTATTTTTAAATTGTATTTATGACTATGGATTCACGGCGGGTGTGTCCGGTCGACAGGGGATGCTTACTCCTCCATGACACCTAATCCCACCTCTTGGTTTCTATCCAGAGTTCCGGGTTTGTCCATTTTTGCCGGATTTGTATCTGTGTCCTGGACATCCTAAAGATTTATACTTTGGTGTCTAAGATGTTTTATATTCAACTGTAAGATGTTGATAGTCAGGTATTGTACTAATGGATTATCAATTATGTAATTTGCCTGGGAGCTCGGATTTCTGTAGCAGAATCAGCATAGTAATGTGATTTCTGATGACATCGTAAAGTGAAACCAACTGCGTGGTTACTTCTTGTGTAACCAAATTACGGTTAGAAGGCTATCTTATTTACTAAAAGAGTTTCACAGATAGGAACCAATTTATTAACTATCTAAACCCAACGAATATAAGTGCGATGGAAACTTCTGTATACAAGGACACAAAAACTATAATTTCCAATTGATTAATTGTCTACATTATATGATAACGAGGAAACCGAAGAGAGCGTCCAGACTTGCGTTTGAACTTTATGATTGCCCCTTACAACTAACGCAAGTAAAGTTTGTTTATTCTTCCGCCTGTAATTATTATCTTTAATTATGGCTGGTCATCCGTTTCTTCCTGCTTCACGAGGTTTATCTTTAAAAATAAGTAATTTTAATAATAACGCATGTGCTTTTCAAATTTCACCTTTTGATGGAGTAAAATTTGTAGTTTATAAAACTAGTTCTGGTGCAGTCAATGACAGGTATTTACAAGGGGATCCAGATGTACCGTGGAATAGATTAGGTGATTATTTAAATTAGGATCTTTTAGGGAGCAGAATGCTCTGTAGAAATGAGAAATTTAAAGACAGTGTTGAAATAAATTTTTGGAAAACCCAAATTTAGTATAATTAAAGCTAATAACCAAAGATTTCGGCCATTGATTAATATAAATGCTCCCGTGTTTTAGTAAATTCAAAAGTTGATTGGTCCGTCACGAAAACTTCTAAATTGTCAATGAAGTAAGAAACAGATAACGAGAACAAAACGATAATAAAGAAATATATTTCTAAATCAAAATAGTAGTGATGTAAAAAATCACCGGATTGAAAAAGAAGTGAAGATAATTAAAAGACTCGAGTTTAAATAAATATTAACTTATAGGTATCTTTCACGATATATTTTTTAAATTCTGTTCTTGGTTCAATGACAAACATGAATATGCTACCAGGCTTTCCTAAAAGGATATAGCTTTCTTAGCTGATTTAGCTGCAAAATGCCTCCATTTCAGATTTTAAAAAACTAAAAATTTGTTTCAAATTTTCGTGCATATGTGGGATAAGGGTATTTTAAGAAAGTTATGTATTAAGTATATACACCACAAGAAGGTAAAACTGTTAAGTGGTCTGAACCATAAAATCAAATGTTATGGATGCAATGTTGTAGATATTTCCGCATTGGCATAATGTGCAAACGACAGGTTTGAATGTATCGGTGTTCTAGATAGAGCGGGTATTAGTATTACGTTAACAAGATTTTTTTTTCTGTAGCCGCTGTCTTATTTGATTCGATTTGTAGTCGTTATTTTATATTGACTGATGGTTTGTATCTAACGGTCGGTGTCCATAGTGGTCTGGGTAGAATTTTGTTTGTGGTTTTATTTAGAATTAGTTTTAGCGATTATTTAGACAAAAGAGTGTGTAGTATTTATCATAAACTCCAATTAACCCAAGTGAAAAAATGATTATAATGGTCATTACCAATATATCGTTTTTAAGCATGATAGATCTTTGCGTAAGGCCGGAATGTCGTGCCGTCCGGTTCCAAATAGGATAGTGAGGATCAAAGTGTAGATGTAAATAATCAACTAAATAATGGTAATAACGCAGAGTCCGAAATTGGCCAATCAGAACCTTATGAATCAAATAATTGACCTGTTCCAGATAATCAGGTTATAGATTAGGGTATTTAATGTATCGGTAAGACATTATGATATTCTTGAGTCTTGTTTGCAATTACTCTGTTTCACTAAATGAACTCACTGAGTTAACTGGTAGATGGCGGTTGTTGAGACGTCTGTACCAATTATGACGAGGGTACGTTCCCCACGTATTTCATTTTAATTTGACTGTGGATTCACGGCGGGAGTAACCGGTCGACACGGGATGTTTACTCCTCCATGGCACCCGATCTCACCTCTTGATTTCAAGAGGTCTGTGTTTGTCCATTTTTACCAGATTTGTACCTATATTCTGGACATCCTAATGAATTATACCTTGGTATCTGAGACTTTTTAAATTGTAGTCATTTCTGGTATGGTATTGGTCGGTTAATGATCAGTATTTTCTGTCAGTTATTATATAGGACTAGAAACTGAGATGATAAATATAGATATGTATGCAGGGACGTTAGGTGTCAACATAGGGATAAATTTGCAAATTATTGTTGTTTTTATAATCAAATAAGGAAATGTTGATCATAAAAATTAGGGTTATGACGGAGACGTACATGTTAGTGAGTGGTTGAGGCAGATTTCTTTGGTGACGTCTGGCGCAAATAACGTTGACAGGAATGGCTCCTGGTGATGAACATGAGGTAGCGATGGACACCATCAATAATCCAAGTATCACATCGAATGACAAGGCAAATGCGTAAGACACTGTACGTCTATCCCTCTATATTTTTAGAGCTAGGATTGTGAAAATCAAACAGTTTGCTTTTATAGTGTAATTCCTGTACTGTGTGTACATATCTTAGACGGTTTGAACTTTATATCGTATTACACAATTGATTTGTATTTTCTTACTGTAAGCCGAGGATCGTGAATATTGGATTTCGTCATTTGATAGTTTGCAGTGATTATATAAATTAAAAGATTGAAGTAGTTATTGTACATTTGGTGTGTGTATTCGTACTGGGTCGTGAATATTGGGAATTTATATATAAAGAGATTGTCGTATGTATAATAAAGTCATTGTGTGTATTCGTTCTGGATCTTTTTAATTAATAGATGTGGTTTGCAGTGCATACTATATATTGAAGATTGAAGTATCATTTGTACATTCATTGTGTGTATTCGTTCTTCCGTGTTTTCTTTCTACCAAGGATTAATAGAATCTACCCCTACTAGAGGGTATGACAAAGTAATCTCAATCCGAGGGTTTCGTCTTGATTGACGAACCCGAGCCTTGCCGAGGGTTTGTCATTCAAGAATCTTATCCTGCCGCGTCTATTAAATGAAAAATTAACTTATACTCTCAAGGTTGATTACTTTTTCCCATGTTTTAAATAGACCTACATGTATATGTGGAACGACGCAAATAAAATCTGACATTATGCACTGCATTTTAGACACCACAGACACCCTACATCTTATAAATTGCACTAATGGATTATCCGTTATGTACTTCGCTTGGGAGGTCTGGATTTTGTAGAAGAATGAACGTATTTATATGATTTTTTATGAAATTACAAAGTGAAACCTACTGCGTAGTTACTTCTGGTGTAAACAAAATACGGTTAGAAGGCTACATGACTTGGTAATAGTTTTAAAAATAGGAACCGATTTATTAATTATCTACACTGAACAAACATAAATGCGATAAAAACTTCTGTATACAAGGACACAGGAACCATAATTTCCAATGGGTTAATTATCCACATATCACACTATAAGAAACTTCTATATAAAAAGTATGTATGTAGGACTAGGATTACCAGAATTCGTAGAAAACCCTAGTTCATCTAATATACAATATAATGTTCCTTACAAATAAAAACTATATTATTTGGGACTTTGTCTGCTGGGACCAGTACATATTGGTCATATAATCTATCCAGCTCGGTTGCTACTTCTGGATCACTAAATACAGAGGGATAACGTGTTTTGATAATTCCAGTAATTTTTCCGAATACGAGATTTTATTAACCTTCGTATAGCTTTTAGCCATTCTTGTATGGCCCATCGTCTTGCATAATCTTCGACAGAATTCATAACTTAACTGAAATTTTGTCGCCAATTAAAGGAACGGGCTTCCCGGTATTTGGACCTCTTAAAATAAGATTTTTAGGGGTTCATTTTCAACAATAGAAACGTCGTCGGTGATGACATGCCCGATAGGATTATTATTTGAAGGGAGATTATACACTTGGACATGTGACGGTCTTGTGTAGATGATGATTGATGTCTAGGCACTGCAAAACCCGTTTGTAATTGAATAGCTTGGATGCTGGATGTATAGCTATATGAAATACATGGCGTGATCTTCAATTTAAAATATGGTGGAACACAATACTGAACTTTTTTTGTGATTTAGAACATTGCTAATGTTTAAAGCGTCTATACTTTATTTGTAAATTTAAGTGTAAGGAAAAGATTCTGTCTGTGTCTGTTAAGAACAGTCATTGCTAGTAACATGTGTAGTCTTGAACAATCTGTGATAAGCAATGTCAATTATACGGAGCTCAGTGTGTATTCCGGGGTTGAAGAATCCGTTTGGGGGTTCATTCTTGCTACCTGAAAAAGTTCATTAAGAAGTCTAAAAGGTATAGAATAAAGTTTGCTGCGAATGTGATAAATGTTTTGTTAACGTAAGGTAAAAGAGATGAAAAAGTGACATCATGTATGTTGGGTCTGTTGTATGAGCGATGCCAGTGACTTCGTTTACGTCTTACGTTGAATCGATGACCAGACGCTCTTATTTAATGGAACTTTTGTCTCGCCGACATAAATTAATCCTCACTAGGTACACTCAATTCCGTAAACAACGTTTGATGTTTGACAATACAGATGATCCCAGCCTCTGGTACTGTAATGATCATTTGTCAAATTGCTTGTAAACCCCTGATCAGTCATTAATATATTACATGTTTTACAATCTTTGACAGAACGTTTTGAAATGGATGATATATTTTCTGAAAATGAACTGTCAAAATGTCATCAAGTCGAATCTAGCAATTTTAAAAGGGCACATAAGCACCATTATGTCTGTACAAAATTGGACATTTGAAGACTGTACAAATTACAGTTATGTCGCTGAGGACAATTCGAGGAGCACCAAACCATCTCTGCGAGTCTGTGCTCCCGATAGACTCAACAGAATGACACCTTTTAATACCCTTTGTACTTGTTTATTCATAGAATGTATGTACCGAGCGACAAGGATCTTCGAGGACAAAATGTCAACCAACAGTGTTAAATACTCGGTAGTAAAAATATAAAAAGTCTAGATACCATGGTATAAATTATTAGGATATTCAGGATATAGGTACAAATCTGGTAAAAATGGAGAAAAACAAACCTCTTGAAATTAGGAAAGAATTTGTCAGTGAGTAGTTTACCTCTGTATATGAAATGTTCTTATGTTGAACACGTCTGGCATATCGGATCATTTGTGAAATATAAATGATATATGCAGGTGATTTTTTGCTGTATGGCTTAGTTGTTAATTTCCCGTCTGTGTCTATAGTAAAATGTCTAAACAAGGAGAACAATATAAAACACTTACCAATCTTCGTCATGAATATGTCTACACGTTCACACTATGTTCACATCTAGTGAGATTGAAAGTACAAGGTATACTAACTGTATGACAATAAAAAAAATCACCTTATTAGTTCAAAAAGGTGGAACATTTATCAAAACCATTTGAAAATTTCTGCCAACTTTAATTAGTTGCTTGCTTGCTTTGGCTTGATTTAACTAGCAGTGTGACCACCTAAAGACCTTGCCACTTGTCGTGTGAGACAGGGAGGTCCCGGATTCGATTCTTAGTACTGGGTCATAGCAAATACTTAAAAATGCTAGGCATAATAACAGGTCTTATAGATGAGGCATAAAACCGAGGATCCGTGCCAGTCCAGAGCACAGGTCAAAATTTGAGGCACTTCACCTAAAGCTGCTGACATCTTAACGTTTAGGAAAATTATTGGGGGGTAATGCAACAATAAACTGACAAATGTTTTTCACTATGATTTATGTATGTAATGTAACCGTTTACAATAACCTTGTAATCTGATATTGGTAAACGTTTCAATGATTTGACACGAGTGATAAGCATATAGAACCAGTGCATTATAATGTATCAATATGCATTAACTTATCTAAGGAATATTAATAGCCTTGCGGTTAAACCTACTTGTTTATAATTATGTAACAAAATGATCACTAAAGAGTAGAAAATGTTATTATGTTCGTTGGACTTACCTCCCTTTCATCTGTTTGCCAACTATTATTTACGTTGTATAGTTATGGGGTGACTGGAAACATGTAAAACAAATCCTACGTAGACGGGGTATTGCTTTGTAAAATCATATGCGTTTTCAACTTTTATTTAGCGTTTCCATTATTCCTGAACTTTTCATTCGTGACATTCCCTCTAACAGTAGATCTAAAAATGATTTGATTGAAAATTTTCTAAATATCTACACTCAATCTCTTAGCATGTCATTTCTGGCCATCAACAGATTACTTTTTAATTTATTGTTAAGCTTTGAATAGTCAAATACATCACAGAATAAGTATAAATGTAAAACTAACTTCGAACAGATTTTCAGTCAATGCTTGGCAACTGGGTTCTTTATTGTTACACATACCTCATTACGGTATTATTATGGCCGAATTTTGAATTTGACTACTTCAAATATCCAAGATTTATTTGACTGAACTCAATCGTAATTTGTGCTCTTTAGAAGGCGCTGCGTTACTGAATAGTCTATCATGTACCAGGGCGGACCGTTCTGGTTTTTTTTTGTGTTACATATAAAAATCTCAGATACCAAAGTATAAATCAATAGGATGTCCAGGACATAGATACAAATCCGGTAAAAATGGACAAACACGGACCTCTGGAAACCAAGATGTAAGTTTTACAATTCAGGGAATTTAAAAAACTATCCATAACAATTGTTATAGATATTTTTTTTAATTCCCCTGAATTATATAACTTTAACGTAACATTTTTACATTTTTATCTGTCATCACGAAACTTGACGCAAGGGTCAGGGACCAGATATATCATGTTGAGCTAGAGATCAATGAGACAACAGAGAGCAACAAATCTGCTTCTTCCCTAGTTTTACTCCTGTCGATTGGAAAGGACGGTCAACTTCACACCTCCCTTTATGGCAAACGCAACGATTTCAATTTCCATATCACGAACTTCCCATTTCTAAGTAGTAATATTCCATCTTCTCCTGCCTATGGCGTTTTCATTTCACAACTTATACTTTATGCCAGGGCATGCTCTGCTTATAAATGTTTTATTCTAAGAGCGAACGACTCACCAATAAACTACTTACACAAGGTTACGTTGTTAAACGCCGAAATCGTCGTTTAAGAAGCTTTATGGTCGATACGGGAATCTTGTTGAAAATTATGAAGTCCCCCTCTCAATAGTTTTAAATAGTATTTCGGAGCACGGTCACAGGCACCTTGTCCTATTCCGTTTAGGATTCGCAATAGTTCTTCATGTTGAGACCATTGTACATCTAATTCGTCGTGTTCTAGTGGACTTGAGCCATTGAGTTATTATTAATTGGTACTTCTTCATTTTTACTTTATTATGTAATATCTCGGTTAGGTTTGCGTTTCGTAACCCCCGCTCACTTTTTATTGCCCTTTGTTTATTTCATAATTTCTGTAGGCGCCCTGACAAGTTTATTTTTCAACGGAATTTCTAGAAACTTGATACAGGGGTTTACTATGGTAGTGTTTCTGACGATTCGCGTTTCGTCACCCAAGCTCCCTTATTTACAGAGTTATTAACCTTTCTTCCTTTTACTTAATTTTAATTAACAACATTTTTTAACGGCAGTCTACGTCCTATTCAACAAACTTGACACAAGTACTTTGTATGACAAGATATCGAACAACCTTATTTCGCTCAGATTTCTTTGAAAGTCTGGCGACTTCTATTATTCCTGAACATTTCCGGTTGCCCTTGACCTTGACGTAAAAGTTGTTAATTCTCCCAAATATCATTCCAGTATACAGATATTGTACAATATTTCCATTGCGAGGGGATCACTCTCACTTGTGATGCCTTGTGACAAAATCTATTGTGGTATAATAATTCTCAAAGTACAAATGACATAAAATTTACTCCCAGTATATTCTGACATAAATTAATTCAACCAGAAATTTTCAAAAAAAAACCTACAAATATGAATTGTGTTCTACATTTTGAAATATCAATACATCAAAGCTGAGAGGTTAGCATGTAGCAGTAGCGTTTAATGTTTCGAGTCGAATCTGTCTTACGTTTTATTGATATTTTTCGGGTCACTGAACACAATATGAGTACAACATGTGCGCGCGCGCGCGTGTGTGTCTGTGTGTGTGTCTGTGTGTGTGTCTGTGTCTGTGTGTGTGTATGAGTATTTGAATAAAGTAAATCAATGTAAGTTAAAAGAAATAAAGCAAAATTGAGCTTGGATTCTGCTTTCCTTTCTCTCCCTAACATCTCTCCTTCAAAGTAGCAGACGGCTACTTCACACCATCCAATCATTATGCAACCATCAGTAAAAAAAATTAATTGCTCCACATTTTGCCATTGTGTTTGAAACTGCATTCCACAGAACTGGTAGGGAATCAAAATGATGTAATATGTAAAAATGATAATATATAATTGACTGTTGGTGGCTTCCATTTGGCTTTCAGATGTTGAATAGATACTAGATATATATCTTGAAGAAGCTGTGAGTGAAATTTCTGTAATACTTAAACAGAAATTATAACGTCCACCCATCAATATTTACAGTTGCAAAAACTGGTGTAATTTTTGTGTTTAAGGTTTAAACTTAAATTCATTTTACAACGATTAACAAATGTTTCATGTCAACTTATATGAATGCTCCTAGTTGGATCTAATGTCGGCGTAAGGGGAAGAAACCAGAGTACCCGGAGAAAACCCACGTGTCCGACTTGGCGATCGCCATACCATCTCGTATACACCCCTTCCCAACCCAAGGAACGATCCCAAGTCGCACTGGTGAGAGATGAGTGCGATCACGTTTGTGTTGTCAGGACGACCTATATTCCATGGAACTATAAAATTTTCGTTCATTATATATACAATTATTATTAGACGTTATATATATATATATATATATATATATATATATATATATATATATATATATATATATATATATATATATATATATATATATATATATATAGAGAGAGAGAGAGAGAGAGAGAGAGAGTCATCTTCACAAACAATCACAACCTTACAACTTTTATAAGATTTTAAGAGTGTTTACTGTTACATTAATCCAGTTCATTTGCAATATGATTATTCTGCTGGTTTGAAACAGACACGTTCACGTTTAATGACGTCTAAAAAATAGTATAAGAAATTTATAAATAGACCAATGTTTCATTAAAATTATTTATTGCGCAGTAATTAGACAATTTCTGCTACTTTACGAGATTCCAATGGCAAAATATGATTTAATACTTCTAACAAAATGAAACTTTGAAATATTTATGAAGAACTAAATAATCATGAGCACATCTTCATTAAATATACCGCCATATACATCAATTTACATATTTATAGAAACTTGATGATTTTACCAGAATTTAGTGGCACATATTTCTTTACTGTGTCTTCATTTTCGATCACCCTCCTAAAAAACAAAATAATAAACAGCCTATAGTGAATCAGACTTGTTCGATTATAATGGAGCCAAAACAATCTCTTACACAGAGTTGTTTGTCCTTGCCCTCCCGAACAATCTCTGTCAAAGTCTCGATTTTTGCCAGTCTGGATTTTCTTGAATTTACTCTTTACAAGCTATTTGCTTTGTTGCTTAAACATTTTGTGCTAACATAGAATAAAATACTATTTGTGGCGAAAATAAATTTCAAAAATGGATATAAATATTGAGACTATATTTTTGCGAAAGGTATCATTACTCGGAGTAATGTATGGTCACTTACTTTGAGACTTCTTTCTAGACGTTGATAGAGATTCAATTTTATCGAGAGTGCTATGTCCAACTACTCTGTGTAAGCTGTTGGATTCAATGGTCTATAGAATCTGACGAAAAGTTAAGGTATCCGTTGTATAAATGAGTTTGTTAAATTTCCGTGACAATCTTGATAAATTCCGAAAAAGAGAGTGTTAATTTCATTGCAGTATCGTAAAAATAGTTTTCTTCAGAAAAAAGTCTTATATTTGATGATAATAAAATATTTGTGAATGAGTATTGTACAGGAATGAAAAGGCAACTCAGCATTTCACTTAGTGAAACAGAGTAGTCGCAAAAACGACTATGAAGATGTTTTTAAGTTTTATGTCATCATATGCCATAGTGTTTTGACAAGTATAAATCCAAAGTAACAACGTGCAAGACTTATTCCCCTTTGATATTTGGTTCCTCCTGAAAATCTTATATCTGTATAAGGGACATACCGATCTATCATAAAATATAATTATTAATATGCCTTACCAGATATCAAATTTTGACCTTTTATACAATGGCGACCTTAAACAGACAAAAATATTAAAGAGATTGTTAGAGAGAAACAGTACGACAAATACAAAATAAGTCTGTTGTCAGTATTTCCACATAACGATATTACTGAAATGACAGATGATGTACCTATGCCATTTGGTGAAAGGCAAACCTTTGTTTTGGAAAACGTGAGCACACAATGTTGTTGAAGATTTATAAAAAAGTTCTAACGTTGTTTAAATTTCATTTGCTATTTCTGTCTCGCTGTCTCTGTCTCTATCTCTGTCTCTCTCTCTCGTTAAAATTTAAAAAGTCTCAGATACCAAGGTATAAACCATTAGGATGTCCAAGATATAGTTACAATTCTGGTAAAAAAAAGGACAAACACGGACCTCTTGAAATCAACCGACCGGTCACACCCGCCATAAGTCCACAGGCAAATTAAAATGAAAAACGTGAGGAACGAATCCTCGTTATAATTGGTACAAACGTCTCAACAACCGAAATCGAACAGGTTACTCAACATTTTCACTTAGTGAAAAGAGTAGTCGCAAACAAGAATATTATACCGATCGTAAAATATGGGGAACGTTGACATCAAACGTGGTTTTCTATATTCCTGTGTCAATAATTTGTCAGTGAGTAGTTTACACTTGCATATGAAATGTTCGCATATTGAGCTAATTTTGTGAGAAATTTTGCCAGTTGATTTCTTAAGACCGAGGTTCTCTTCCGGACACATCGTAACTGGATTCTCTGCTCCATCAATAAAAACTGAATGCCACGATATAACTGAAAAACCATACATTATAACTTTGGTATTATGTTTATAATTTCTAAATGATCTGTGTGGTTAATATATCATCATTAGTGTTGATTTACAAAAAAATATTTTGTGATTTCTGTTTAAGTTGTGGTTATATGACAAATACATCTTTAGAATGAGGCGCATGCGCCTTAACGTAACCTGATTAAGCTCACTGTACACAGTTCACACTCTGTGAAACTGGTTTAAAGGAGTACATATTTTGAATTTTTCGTTAATACTTTTGTAAAGTATAATGTTTCTAAAATGAGAAGAAACATTCTTTATGTACCTGGTGTACTGTATAGTCAGGTTTTACTATATTCTGTGTGACGGTGGTCACTAATTGACTAGGTGATTTAAAAGATAGAATGAAAGGGGAATAAAATTTGAAATGAAAATAAAAAAACAGGACTGTTTTACAGGAAGGGTAGCAAAATTCTCAAGAAAGTAGTTGAAACATAAGAACGCCACTCCAGTGTTTGTGTTCCTATCTGGGCTTACCAGGTTCACACCTGTTTGATTTCTACTTTTTTGTTTTCCTCCGAAAAATCGTATGACTCACATGGTAATGGCGATAAAATTTTAAATATCCTTTGCTTATTCTAAGGTTTCATATTTTGTTTTTTATTTTCATTCCTTATTAACCATAAGCACATTTCTGCTGCTTCACTGCGAAATAAATTAAGTTATTATTGTACATACATTAAGTAATTTACATATTTCACATACATCATAGGGTTTAAATTGAAAATAAGTTTTCGTTTTCATCTAATGTCTAAAAGGAAATATAGTGCTTCAGAACTACAAAATACGAGCATAAATTATAGAAGTTACAAACAAACATGTAAACACATTCCATCTTTCATCTTCACTAGATACATTAATTGACTGTGACGTTGTTTATCACTATACAATATTGACAAAATTGGAGGAAAATTGTGGAACATAGCAATAATTCTTTGTAGATTAATCGGACCATTTTTTCATGCCATTTCTGACTATCATGGACATTTTTGTACTTGTTGGGATTGTTAACAAAATTGAAATATTTAACATTTTAAAGATAAGTATTACAAATTCAACTTGATACTTTATCATACTGATAATTATAGAAACCATTACTATTATTTCTGTTAAATTGGTGTAAAACACATTTTTTTTTGCATGCGGAAAACCCCAGGTTCCGGTGTAGGCGGCATAAGAACAAATACTTCTAGCATAGACAGCAAGCAACTATCTGTCGCAAAGGGTGCAGTAATACAATTTTTTCCACACTGCCTCACAATATTTCATGTATCATAAAAAAGGACAGTACAAAAATATAATTAGCACTTAACGTCTGTTTAAAGGGGCCGATGGTTTGTTGATATAAAGATTCATGATTATAGATATGAAAAGGGCAGATATTGTTTCTCGTTTTAAGCTCAAATTGTTACCAGAAGAAAAAGGTATGAGAAAAAAAAGTGACTTACACAGGACCAAAAACGAAATGATTTTAGGAGAAGAAAGGATAAGGTTGATGAAGACTACTTTCTCCTCTGATGCACACACACACACACACACACACACACACACACACACACACACACACACACACACACACACACACACCTACACACACACACACACACACACACACACACACACACACACACACAAACACACATAAATGTGATTATATAATATATAACGTGAACATGATCACTGAACGTTTTGTGAGTTTTTCATTAACACCACTGCATTTTGAAATTGGAATTTATGAGAATAGAATGGTGCTTGTCGTCACATAAAACACAGGTACGGTGTGACTAGCTAATGAAATTTCATATAATCTGAAATATATAGTTACATATACGCTGTGGCTGTGTGTCATGACACCTTAATTGTAATCTTGTACCCATTCTTAAAGCATAATAAAATCACATTTAGGAAATTATCAAACATTATGGAAATGAAAAAAAAAATGTTTTGACCTTTGTGCTAAACTTCATGTCTAAGTTATATTTCACATATGATCCGATATACCAGGACGTGTTTAACATATGAACATTTTATATATAGAGGTTAACTACTCACTGACAAATATTTGACACAGAAATATCGAAAACCGCGTTTGATTTCAACGTTCCGCAAATTTTACGATTGGTATAATAGTATTGTTTGCGATTACTCTGTTTCACTGGGTGAAATGTTAAGTTACCTGTTCGATGGCGGTTGTTGAGACGTATGTACCAACTATGACGAGGAATCGTTCCTCACGTATTTCATTTTAATTTGCCTGTGGACTCACGGCGGGTGTGACCGGTCGACAGGGAATGCTTTCTCCTCCAATGCACCTGATCGCACCTCTTCATTCAAGAGGTCCGTGTTTTTGCATTTTTTTTTTACCAGATTTGTACCTATATCCTGGACATCCAAATGATTTATACAGTGGTATCTGATATTTTTTAAATATTAAGCATGTGACTCAGACTATAAATCAAAACAGCTGCTCTACTCTGAGTTCATATTAAGGACACACGATCTTTATCAATCAAAACACAAAATAAAGTGTTAATGACGGAGATTAATAGAATCTTACATTATTGCTTGTTGTGGACAGGGAATTCCTAAATCCAGAGGGAAGAGCACGATTTTCTTACACATTGGACAGGCGTTGTTTCTACCATTGTGTGTAGACAACGCGCGCTATGACGTCACAATATGATTGCATAACGACGGACGTCCATGTGATGAGAATACAGTGCATTTGAAAATACATGTGTTAGATTTTATTTACATGCATAAAACATGTGTCTGAATTATGGGAGAAAAATAATCAAACATGGCTGTGTTGAGCGGAAGGTTTAAAAATCTCAGCCCTCGGATTGGACAACCCGATTATTAGCACTCGGGTAGAGATTTGCTTATCCACTCAATGCACCTATATCAGATTCTATCTATCAAAAACAACGGTCTGCGGAGTTCAAATTGTCATGTTGCTGAGGATTTTAAGCTTTCCCTGTCCACAATAAACAATTATGTTTGATTCTTTTTCTCCCACAATTCCAGTCTTTACAGCAGGGCAAACGTCAATGTTGGTTGTATCAAGAATCTTTCAATCATATGGAGACGTCACCAAATGCCGGCGAAGGGATTCAAATTTAGGCCTACGCTCGGCACTTACGGCCATTGAGCAGTGAGGGTTCTTTAACGTACCGACACCTATTGTGTTACGGGACCTCGGTTTTTACTGTATCATCCGAAGGACAGGAATCCGACCTACCGCCGGCTGGCCTCGAACTCACGACCTCGAGAGTGGTACCGATTGAGTCAGGTCGGCTCGCAAACATCAATAAAACCACATTCAAAAATCAAATAATGCGTCTGTGACGTCATAGCTGCCCCTAGGGAAAAGGGGAAAATGTTAAATATATTTGTCCATAGATTTGTACCTGTGATTCAATTATATATTTTATGACCACACTCTATTAACAGTTAGAACAAGTGCACCTTATTTACCCCTTTATTATGCATATGTGGTATTTCTAATGTCTGCCTTCTTAGTCTTTTCTGATTACAAAAAGCATCAGTTATGTATGCACTGCGACAAATTTTCGGATCCATTATGAACACTTTGATATCTAGATCAGAAATAGTGTGTGGATGTATTGAAGCCATTCAGCTGCCGAACGTCTTCGTGATTTCTATATCACAAGGGGACTGACGGTCTCAGTGGAAACTGGATATAACAAAGTAATAAATTCCGTCAACAAGTGTGAAATGGTGCATCACAAATTAGAAACACATGCACAGTAACATAATTACTAAACTTCCATCACTTTCTTGATTTGAATACCATTAACTGCAGAATGCCGATTTCTGCAGGGGCGTCTGAAATTTGTCTGTTATTGCATCATACATGGCATTGCTCCTTAATAATCCGTCATATTTTGTAACTATATTTATACATTCATTTTAAAGGAACAACCTTTCACAGATTTCGGTTTTGAAATGTTGGTATATTTATATATACAATGTTTTCCAGTTGGGGGCCATGCAGGTCATGAAGTTTATATTTGACCTTTTACTTATGTTAAAATGGTTGTATATATGATACAAGCATAAAGAATAAAAATGTTAGATTATCAACTTGAAAAACTGTTAAATATAAAAAGTAACATTGTAAAATACAAAATAAAAATCTAAACATGTGACAGGAATTTCACCATTCCACAAAAAAGACGAGATAAAGATGGCAAAAAGAGAAAAAGTCAGCCATACGTTTAGTAAAAAAATTGTTGCTATCTAAATGTGCATGATTCACTCACTGATATAGCGATTATCGGGGGCAACGGCAGCTTACTGATATATATCAGCAATTATAGGCGACTGTTCTACATATGAACTATTGACTTTTTCACGTTTATTCCCCTTTAATTCACAATGGTAAAATTGTTCACTAGTATATTTGACGCCGTAGTTTTGCTGATATTACTTCCTGATATAACGACCCGAAAATGTTTTCACAGCCATGTGATATTTTAATGATTGTCAATCAAGTCGTTAAAAACTAGAATGCTTCTTACCCGGTGTATAACTTTGGTCTTCCTTTAACTTACAAACATAGCGCAGGTTTCACCTGTCAATAGGCGATGTTTTCGATGTGGGACCTGACCCCACTTCTGGATTTTACGGAAGCCAAATTTAGTCACTCTTCCATGTGTTCGTTTACTGATTCAAAGAACACTGTGCACTCTTTTGAGTGAATGTCTTGTTTATCGATTGTTTACACAGTTACATTCGATTCACGAGAGGTATATTATAGACATGATAATTTCACTATAAGGAATATTTCTATTTTAGATGACTTTTTAAAACGTTAGAGTATTATATTACTACATTCCAAGTTTTCGTTAAAGGGGTAGTAGCTATGTTTTTTTTTTCAAAAGCAATTTATTTTCTTTTTTACTACTTGATAAACGAGAACAAAGAAAAAAGATATACACAGGCATTTGTAAAGATTACTTGAGAAACCCAGTTTGGTAACTATTCATTTGTAATTGATTACTAGTAATTCAAACTTCCTATTTGTATACATTGATTGGACATAAGTGAGTTTCCAAAGTTTATTTACACTATATATTATTAGTCAATTTATGTTTTTTTTCTTCCAAAAACTCCTCTAGAATTCATCATTTATCTTATTTTAACAAACTTGATTCACAGGAAGTTGAGGTTCCGGTTCATATGCTAGAGATTTCGTTGCAATCTATTTATCATTTCAGGAGAAATGCATCATTCTTCATGAGAGTAAAATTCTAGGGACATCAATTCGATGTTTATTACAAAAATAATGAATGGATTTATGACGTAATTCATAAACGCATTGAAACCCATTGAAACCTAAGTAATTTATGGATGTAAACTAATGAAAACATTATCAAAATTAGGCCCAGATTTCCAGGGTTAAACGTGCCATTTTTCATTTATTTTGGATGTCTACTAAATTCAGAGGGCAAAATCAAACAAATGCAGAATTACTAAGAATATATAGTGAAAAACATTTTTGAGAACTCACTTTTGCTCCACTACTGTATACATATCACACTGGACCTGACCTTATTTCATAGGGATAAGATACATAGGGATATAAGATTTTTTATGCTTGTGTAAAGCTTTTATTTGTTATTGTACATCAAGTTAAAGGAAGTAAAAGTAGAAAAAAAATCGAAATAATTTTTGACAAACAGCTAATGCCCCTTTACTTTGGTAAACAGATTAAAATAGAGAAGTTAACAATTTGACCTAAATACCTTCCAAAAGCTATAAACAACCACAAAAAGTACATGTTACATATCATTTTGTAATGTACATGTTGTGATTTATTATTTGTTTATGCAACTTGATGATGATGATGATGATGATGATGATGTAAACATTAACTGGCTCCCTATTTCAAACAAGGGACAGGGATCTGTTAGCTTCCATTTCTAATCTGGCTTTGAAATTAACCTATTGTAGCGTTAAAGTTAAGAAATTTACACAACTTCTGCTTAACAATCAGGAAGGGAATAATACACTGTGTCAGCCACGATTAATTTTTTGCGTATTTTTCCGTGAGCTTAAATTTCCTCTGTTTAAAAATCAGGAAGGGAATAATACACTGTGTCAGCCACGATTATATTTTTTGCGTATTTTTCCGTGAGCTGAAATTTACCCTGTTTAAAAATCAGGAAGAGAATAATACACTGCGTCAGCCACGATTTTTCCATGAGTTTAAATTTCCCTATTTCAAATTGAGTGTAAATGGAATCAACGTGAATTAATTCGTTGTTTTTTAAATGTACTGTGAAGTAATGTGGAATGCTTTCATGTCAGTGACCCGAGAAATGTTCTTAGCTCTATTGATAATAATCACAGATAATTATTCGAAAAAATTCGTTACATAATTACTTGCACTTTCAAACGTACAACTATGTTACTACAGACATATTCAGGGTCAAGGATACACATTTACAATGTTTAAACACATTAACAATGCCTAAATAAATATCTGACATTTGACTGTTGTATGCTGTTTAAAATCAATTTTACAAATATAATTATTCTGTCTGCGCTATAAATCATAAGAATTATTTACAAGGAAATGAAAAGCATCTTGAATATGCATTCATCTGTAAATTTTCGCACAAACTGATACTGTGATACTGATATGATGTATTATTTTCAAAACAAGGCGAAAAGTCATTTGGCAACGAAAACACAAAGATTTCAGTTTTGTAGATTGTTGTTTCTGGGTTCAATGCTATTTGGATACCGAAAGGCTGAAATATAATGGATAAGGACAAAAAATGTCTTACCTGTACGAATGTCGACGTGATAGATATAAAAAAGATCACAGATAGGAAAGTATTAATCATCAAAAGGTTCAGGAGACAATATACAAGTCACAGATATCAAAGTATTAAACGTCAAAAGGTTCAGGAGACAATTTACAAGTCACAGATACCAAAGAATTAACCGTCAAAAGGTTCAGGAGACAATGTACAAATCACAGATATCAAAGTGGTAACCGTCAAAAGGTTCAGGAGACAATATACAAGTCACAGATACCAAAGTATTAAACGTCAAAAGGTTCAGGAGACAATATACAAGTCACAGATACCAAAGTATTAAACGTCAAAAGGTTCAGGAGACAATATACAAGTCACAGATACCAAAGTATTAAACGTCAAAAGGTTCAGGAGACAATACACAAGTCACAGATACCAAAGTATTAAACGTCAAAAGGTTCAGGAGACAATGTACAAGTCACAGGAGCCGGCCTGGCTCAGTCGGTAGCGCGCTCGACTCTGGATCGTGAGGTCGTGAGTTCGAGTCCCGCAGCCGACAGGTTGGTTTCCTGTCTTTCGGATGAGACAGTAAAAACTGGAGGTCCCGTGTCACAGTAAGTGTCGGCACGTTAAAGAACCCTCACTGCTCAATGGCCGTAAGTGCCGAGCATACTTCAAAATTTGAAGCCCTTCACCGGCATTTTGTGACGTCTCCATATAAGTGAAATATTCTTGAGTGGGACGTTAAACAACAATAAACAAACAAACAAACAAAAACAAGTCACAGATACCAAAGTATTAAACGTCAAAAGGTTCAGGAGACAATACACAAGTCACAGATACCAAAGTATTAAACGTCAAAAGGTTCAGGAGACAATGTACAAGTCACAGATACCAAAGTATTAAACGTCAAAAGGTTCAGGAGACAATACACAAGTCACAGATACCAAAGTATTAAACGTCAAAAGGTTCAGGAGACAATGTACAAATCACAGATATCAAAGTGGTAACCGTCAAAAGGTTCAGGAGACAATATACAAGTCACAGATACCAAAGTATTAAACGTCAAAATGTTCAGGAGACAATATACAAGTCACAGATACCAAAGTATTAACCGTCAAAATGTTCAGGAGACAATATACAAGTCACAGATACCAAAGTATTAATCATCTGGAGGTCAGAAGACCGGATTTAAATCACAGATACAAGTATTTACATTATGAACAGTGTAAACATGAACCTCTGAATATCCAAAGGTGCCATGGAAGAGTACACATTCCCTGTTAAGTTATGGATTGCACTTTCTTTATCAGTAACACAATTATGTAGTTTGACTAAATTAGGTAAATTGACTATGACTTCTTGTTTTGTTATGTAAACATTTCGATTTGCTATTACATTTAATTTTAGACGCCCAACCTTTTACTCATACTAATACTGTATATATCCTATGTATTGCGTTTTGTGTGTGTGTGTGTGTGTGTGTGTGTGTATCAGGGGTGAAAAAAGTCTTCATCAACCTTATCCTTTCTTCTCCTAAAATCATTTAGCTTTTGGTCCTGTGTAAATCACTTTTTCTCTCATACCTTTTTCTTCTGGTAATAATTTGAACTCAGCTGGTGAAGTCTTAAAAGGACAATATCTGACCTTTTCATATCTATAATAATGAATCTTAGTATCAACAAAACCTCGGCCCCTTTAAACAGACGTAAAGTGCTAATTATATTTTTGTACTGTACTTTTTATGAAACATAATATACTGTGAGGCAGTGTGGAAAAAAATTGTATTACGACACCCTCTGCGACAGACAGTCACTTTCTGTCTATGCTAGAAGTATTTGCTCTTATGCCGCCTACACCGGAACCTGGGGTTTTCCGCATGCAAAATAAATGTGTTTTACACCAATTTAACAGCAATAATAGTAATGGTTTCTATAATTATCAGTATTATAAAGTATCAAGTTGAATATGTCATACTGTTAAATAAATGTTTAATATTTCTATTTTGTTAACAATCCCAACAAGTACAACAAAACGTCCATAATAGCCAGAAATGGCATGAAAAAATGGTTGGATTAATCAACAAAGAATTATTGCTATGTTCCATATTTTTTCCTCAAATTTTGTGAATATTTTACAGCGATAAACAAAGTCACAGTCATTTAATGTATCTAGTGAAGATGAAAGATGGAATGTGTTTACATGTAAGGATTAACTGATGGTCTAATGTTGTGGATTGGGATGACTCCATATATATAATATATAATTACAGAATTTATACAAAACCCCCGAATAAACAACAAAAAATACAATAATAATAATAATAGAATAATAAAAAAAACCAAAACTAAATTTAGTACCTTTTAGCTTTTACAAACTTTTCTACGGTAATGAAATAGAGATTTTGTTTAATTGGTTCAGCAGCTGATATACACAGAGTTAATGCTGTAACTTTGTTGCACAACTGTGAACATGCACATTTAAAGGAAACAAAAAATATAAATAACGGTTTTGTGTATAGTTTGAATACATACTCAATTTTGAGTACCGCAACAAAAGTATTTCTATTTTTATTAGAGAAATAAATAAAATTGACTCGATGTTCTGATGTGAATGATAAAATGATGTACTTTAATTCAGGCACTCCAAGTTATCAATAAATATATTGCTAAAATGATGAAATAAAAGTTGTTTGATCTTGAGTATTGGGTAAATTTGGTGACGTCGGACTCAGGTTTTAAACAATATGCACATGCCATCTATAGTTTTAGTTTAAACATATTTTATTGACAATAATCAAAGGGGTCGGACACAAGTTATTCAATTTAAAGACATCCTCTCCCATAATATCACCTTTTTCATAAGGAAAAGAAACAATATTCAGAAAAATTGAGGTTTTGTGTGAAGTTTGAGTACTTTCAAATAATTATTAATCCATAACATAATATAAATCTATTGATTTAAAATAAAACATCCCAATTGATAGAGATAAAATTAAGCTCTTGTCCGTGAAATTTTAGTTTATTCTTAAATTGCTTTAAATGGTAACGTGTGGATTGAAAAAAATATTTTTAAGGAGGAATTGTTAGAAATATAATAATTTGAAAACGTGAATAGTTTGTATGTGTTTGGAATATCTTTTAACCGAAGATCGCAATCATGACAAATTGTATTCTGTGCATGATTTGAACAACAATAGCAAAGTTAATCCATTGAAATTAATTCTGATGTAAGATATTTGAAGCTTTTGGTAGTTATTTTATTTTATTTCATCAAAACATACATTGCATTTTATTACATCTTGCTGATAATTTGCCTCACTTGCTATTTCGAAATTTTACTGCTGTATCAAAATATGTTTCTCATAATCTGACTTTAGTATATTTGATCTCTAATATGACGCATAAATACATACTAACACAAGACTATGCTGCAGGTGCGCTTTAGTCTTTAGAAGATTTGAACAGGATTCGAATTCGACGAGGTAGGAGTAAATCAAAATATATCATGTCTGCTCCTGTTGGCTTCAAATCAATAACATATTGGAAACGTTTTTCTTAAAGGTTTATTGCATTATGAACATGAAATATGGGAGACTTTGATTGTGATGCAACTTAAAACCCTATTAGTCTTGTGGAGAGAAAACTACGTGCTTAACATTTCAAATGATAATAATGAGTATATTTGAGACGATTTTAAACACTCGATCTTGAAATGTGCGGAGCCCACTTAAAGAGGGAACATTTATCAAATGTGGTATAATCTATAAAATTGCGGTGGTTAATAAATCCCCTCTTCTGAACTTTGTGGCCTCACGGCGGATGTGAGTCGTAAACATTGAATGCTGACTCCATCATTGCTCCAGATCCCCTACTGAGTTTTCCGCAGATCTGTCACCTGGACCTACTGTCAGTGGATACCTTGGTATCTGTGATTTTTATATCTGTATACTGTCACCTGGACCTCCTGTCAGTGGATACTTTGGTATCTGTGATGTTTATATCTGTATACTGTCACCTGGACCTCCTGTCAGTGGATACTTTGGTATCTGTGATGTTTATATCTGTATACTGTCACCTGGACGTCCTACTTTGGTATCTGTGATGTTTATATCTGTATACTGTCACCTGGACCTCCTGTCAGTGGCTACTTTGGTATCTGTGATGTTTATATCTGTATACTGTCACCTGGACGTCCTGTCAGTGGCTACTTTGGTATCTGTGATGTTTATATCTGTATACTGTCACCTGGACCTCCTGTCAGTGGCTACTTTGGTATCTGTGATGTTTATATCTGTATACTGTCACCTGGACCTCCTGTCAGTGGCTACTTTGGTATCTGTGATGTTTATATCTGTATACTGTCACCTGGACGTCCTGTCAGTGGCTACTTTGGTATCTGTGATGTTTATATCTGTATACTGTCACCTGGACCTCCTGTCAGTGGCTACTTTGGTATCTGTGATGTTTATATCTGTATACTGTCACCTGGACCTCCTGTCAGTGGCTACTTTGGTATCTGTGATGTTTATATCTGTATACTGTCACCTGGACGTCCTGTCAGTGGATACTTTGGTATCTGTGATGTTTATATCTGTATACTGTCACCTGGACGTCCTGTCAGTGGATACTTTGGTATCTGTGATGTTTATATCTGTATACTGTCACCTGGACCTCCTGTCAGTGGATACTTTGGTATCTTTGATGTTTATATCTGTATACTGTCACCTGGACCTCCTGTCAGTGGATACTTTGGTATCTGTGATGTTTATATCTGTATACTGTCACCTGGACCTCCTGTCAGTGGATACTTTGGTATCTGTGATGTTTATATCTGTATACTGTCACCTGGACCTCCTGTCAGTGGATACTTTGGTATCTGTGATGTTTATATCTGTATACTGTCACCTGGACGTCCTGTCAGTGGATACTTTGGTATCTGTGATGTTTATATCTGTATACTGTCACCTGGACGTCCTGTCAGTGGATAATTTGGTATCTGTGATGTTTATATCTGTATACTGTCACCTGAACGTCCTGTCAGTGGATACTTTGGTATCTGTGATGTTTTATATCTGTATACTGTCACCTGAACGTCCTGTCAGTGGATACTTTGGTATCTGTGATGTTTATATCTGTATACTGTCACCTGGACGTCCTGTCAGTGGATACTTTGGCATCTGTGATGTTTATATCTGTATACTGTCACCTGGACGTCCTGTCAGTGGATACTTTGGCATCTGTGATGTTTATATCTGTATACTGTCACCTGGACGTCCTGTCAGTGGCTACTTTGGTATCTGTGATGTTTATATCTGTATACTGTCACCTGGACGTCCTGTCAGTGGCTACTTTGGTATCTGTGATGTTTATATCTGTATACTGTCACCTGGACGTCCTGTCAGTGGCTACTTTGGTATCTGTGATGTTTATATCTGTATACTGTCACCTGGACGTCCTGTCAGTGGCTACTTTGGTATCTGTGATGTTTATATCTGTATACTGTCACCTGGACCTCCTGTCAGTGGCTACTTTGTTATCTGTGATGTTTATATCTGTATACTTTCACCTGGACCTCCTGTCAGTGGCTACTTTGGTATCTGTGATGTTTATATCTGTATACTGTCACCTGGACCTCCTGTCAGTGGCTACTTTGTTATCTGTGATGTTTATATCTGTATACTGTCACCTGGACCTCCTGTCAGTGGCTACTTTGGTATCTGTGATGTTTATATCTGTATACTGTCACCTGACCTCCTGTCAGTGGATACTTTGGTATCTGTGATGTTTATATCTGTATACTGTCACCTGGACCTCCTGTCAGTGGATACTTTGGTATCTGTGATGTTTATATCTGTATACTGTCACCTGGACGTCCTGTCAGTGGATACTTTGGTATCTGTGATGTTTTATATCTGTATACTGTCACCTGGACGTCCTGTCAGTGGATACTTTGGTATCTGTGATGTTTATATCTGTATACTGTCACCTGAACGTCCTGTCAGTGGATACTTTGGTATCTGTGATGTTTATATATGTATACTGTCACCTGGACCTCCTGTCAGTGGATACTTTGGTATCTGTGATGTTTATATCTGTATACTGTCACCTGGACCTCCTGTCAGTGGCTACTTTGGTATCTGTGATGTTTATATCTGTATACTGTCACTTGGACGTCCTGTCAGTGGCTACTTTGGTATCTGTGATGTTTATATCTGTATACTGTCACCTGACGTCCTGTCAGTGGCTACTTTGGTATCTGTGATGTTTATATCTGTATACTGTCACCTGGACGTCCTGTCAGTGGCTACTTTGGTATCTGTGATGTTTATATCTGTATACTGTCACCTGGACCTCCTGTCAGTGGATACTTTGGTATCTGTGATGTTTATATCTGTATACTGTCACCTGGACCTCCTGTCAGTGGATACTTTTGTATCTGTGATGTTTATATCTGTATACTGTCACCTGGACCTCCTGTCAGTGGATACTTTGGTATCTGTGATGTTTATATCTGTATACTGTCACCTGGACATCCTGTCAGTGGATACTTTGGTATCTGTGATGTTTATATCTGTATACTGTCACCGGAACGTCCTGTCAGTGGATACTTTGGTATCTGTGATGTTTATATCTGTATACTGTCACCTGGACCTCCTGTCAGTGGCTACTTTGGTATCTGTGATGTTTATATCTGTATACTGTCACCTGGACCTCCTGTCAGTGGCTACTTTGGTATCTGTGATGTTTATATCTGTATGCTGTCACCTGGACCTCCTGTCAGTGGCTACTTTGTTATCTGTGATGTTTATATCTGTATACTGTCACCTGGACCTCCTGTCAGTGGCTACTTTGTTATCTGTGATGTTTATATCTGTATACTGTCACCTGGACCTCCTGTCAGTGGCTACTTTGGTATCTGTGATGTTTATATCTGTATACTGTCACCTGGACCTCCTGTCAGTGGCTACTTTGGTATCTGTGATGTTTATATCTGTATACTGTCACCTGGACGTCCTGTCAGTGGCTACTTTGGTATCTGTGATGTTTATATCTGTATACTGTCACCTGGACGTCCTGTCAGTGGCTACTTTGGTATCTGTGATGTTTATATCTGTATACTGTCACCTGGACCTCCTGTCAGTGGCTACTTTGGTATCTGTGATGTTTATATCTGTATACTGTCACCTGGACCTCCTGTCAGTGGATACTTTGGTATCTGTGATGTTTATATCTGTATACTGTCACCTGGACCTCCTGTCAGTGGATACTTTGGTATCTGTGATGTTTATATCTGTATACTGTCACCTGGACCTCCTGTCAGTGGATACTTTGGTATCTGTGATGTTTATATCTGTATACTGTCACCTGGACCTCCTGTCAGTGGCTACTTTGGTATCTGTGATGTTTATATCTGTATACTGTCACCTGGACCTCCTGTCAGTGGCTACTTTGTTATCTGTGATGTTTATATCTGTATACTGTCACCTGGACGTCCTGTCAGTGGCTACTTTGGTATCTGTGATGTTTATATCTGTATACTGTCACCTGGACGTCCTGTCAGTGGCTACTTTGGTATCTGTGATGTTTATATCTGTATACTGTCACCTGGACCTCCTGTCAGTGGCTACTTTGGTATCTGTGATGTTTATATCTGTATACTGTCACCTGGACGTCCTGTCAGTGGATACTTTGGTATCTGTGATGTTTATATCTGTATACTGTCACCTGAACGTCCTGTCAGTGGATACTTTGGTATCTGTGATGTTTATATCTGTATACTGTCACCTGAACGTCCTGTCAGTGGATACTTTGGTATCTGTGATGTTTATATCTGTATACTGTCACCTGGACCTCCTGTCAGTGGATACTTTGGTATCTGTGATGTTTATATCTGTATACTGTCACCTGGACCTCCTGTCAGTGGATACTGTGGTATCTGTGATGTTTATACATGTATTAGTCTCCCGATTTTGCTACGGGTTAATACTATGATATCATTTATGTTTACATCACATTTGTCTATCTTGTGACGATTTATCACGTTCCTGAGTGAAATCCGTTCTTTACATATCGTCAGGCTGAATGCCTGTATTCACAAAGTTATTTGTCAGATTGTAATATATTCATTAAATGTGTTCTGTCACCTATTATGGTGTTAAGAGTCAACATTTTGAGTTTGCTTAAATCTATGTTTTAGGTAATTATTTGAAGAGTTTAACATCTTTAAGAACTATAGATAATCCAAGCGCCTAACATTTAATATCTAAACATCTATCTGTACTGGTTTTATGTAGATTATATAAAACATTCACACATGGTCTTAGGCAGTGTCACTCTAACTCTTTTTTCTGTGTCCGTTTTTATTTGGGACGCATTTTGCAGCAATATCTTTTTTGTACATATAAACATTCTATTCGTGGTAGAAAATAGACAAATTATCATTGAAAAAAATTAAATATATGACATTCTACAAAACGTTTTCATTTTAAGTCAATATTTAGATAAATATAATTTTCATTCGGTGATCGACAAAGCATTAAAAAACTCATGATATACCGGAAAGCTTATATGCATATATTTTAATATTTTAATTTGCATATTTGAAGTTAATTTTTCAAATAATGTGAAATTTCAAAATTATGTAATATCTCGTTTCTGATTTTCGTCAAGCATGTCAGATAAAATGATATGTTTATTTTTGTCGGAGGAAAAGATTTCTAATGAAAGTTATTGCTTCTGTAATACGTCCTGTTACAACGTTATAGCTTCCTGTTTGCTGACTGGGTCTTTCATCTGTGCCAAAAGTTTACGAAAAAGTATTTGATAGTTGATGTATCTAAACACGCAACATCTAATGTGTTATGTAATCAGTTTTTACAGGAACATAAAACGCCAAATATAATAGTTATTTAAATGTGTGAACAATGTTCATGTTGTAGTTTGTAATGAAAGACGTCTGAATCAATTACATTTTATTCTGAACACATTTTCCATATTTCAATTTGCAAAATTCCATTTAATTCTATTTTTATTTTTCTTTATTGACAAAATCATCATTGAATGCATTGTTTTATACATTGGATCCACAGCAAACACATTCAGGGCTTAAAAATGTGGACAGGGGATTCTTACTTCTCCGTGACATGTGTGTAAATATATGACGTAATATTGTCATTGACGATGAAAGTTATTGCTCATGTAAAGAAAACTTTGGAAATAGAAAAAAAAGTTTGAGTACGTTATCTAATATTTAGAATCGCACTTAACTTATTTATGCATTTGCTTCAGGAAAATTAGTATATGTGAATGATAAAAGTAAAATTGAAGAAGTACCAATTAATAATCAAAACTCAAGTCCATTATAACACGGCGAATTAGATGTGCAAATGGTCTCAACATGAAGAACAATTACGAATGCCAAACGGGATAAGACCAGGTGTCCGGAAGGAGTCAGCGTCTTCTGCTGACATGCCACACCCGTCGCAAATGTTCAATGAAAACCTTTCTAGTTCGATGAACGGGTCAAATTTGGTAAAAAGGTCAAGTTTGGTGATGAGGTCAAGTTCGGTGAAAAGCATGATTGGTGAAACGGAGTCAGATTATGTTTACTATTCACCCAAATTCAGAAGTCAAAATAGTTTAATAAAAGTTTAGCTTGAGAATTTGGTAAATTTAGTGACTCCAGGTGACATGGATGAATAACTATTTTATAACGAATGATCACATCCGCCTTAAGGTCGTAGTCGAATACAAACCATATAAATCATATCTAACATTTTCAAAATATTACCTAATCATGAATCATAATATCAATTCATCTAAAAAGAAGCTAACACTTGTATCAATGAAATATAAAAATTTCAGACAATAAATTATACATATTCAGGATGTCTAGGATACATATACAAATCTGGTGAATATTGGACAAACACGGACCTCTGAAAATCGAGAAAGGGATTAGGTGCCACGGAGGAGTGAATTTTGTCATCCAAGAAAATACATAAAGGCTTTAATGATTCTAATGTGATTGTTTCTGTGTCAGGCATGACTTGATTCTTAACAATTACTAAGACATACTCGAAACGATTCTTTGTTTATTTCACAAATATATATTTCAAACTGAATTTACTGATCAGTAAAACACTGGTAAGCAAGACGTAATCCTAGCACAATCTTTAGGGGAAATGTATGTCGTTAAAAACTTATTAAGTTTTAAATATTTAAAATGTAATTGGAGATTATGTAATGTCAACTCTGATTTTCTGTAACATGTTTGAAACGACATTAATTATTCAAAAACATGTTTAAATATACAAACATAACGTCAATTTTAAATAAGGTAAAAACCAGGCTGTCAAGAGGATATGCACCATAAAACTGATAAAGTGAAAAATGCAAAATAACACAAATGTGTGATCTAATCTGAAAATGACACATTACGAGTGTCAGACTGGATTGCCAAACCCGGTTTTTATATTTTTAATGTTGGATACTCTCTCCGATAGTGGTTGTTGAGTAGCCTATAATGGCTGTGTCCAGGGGTTAACCCGCATATCTAGAATCTGGATATAACCGCCAACTCACGGTTAGTGTCACGGGGACAGGAGTTGCTAATTTCTCTATCATACATGATGTCCATCTGAAATGTCCAGATGATTGCCTTGTCAACTCCAAGTTAGTGTCACGGGGACAAGAGTTGTTTACTTCTCTATTATACATGGTGTCCATCTGAATTGTCCAGATGATTGCCTTGTCAACTCCAAGTTAGTGTCACGGGGACAAGAGTTGTTTACTTCTCTATTATACATGGTGTCCATCTGAATTGTCCAGATGATTGCCTTGCCAACTCCAAGTTAGTGTCACGGGGACAAGAGTTGTTTACTTCTCTATTATACATGGTGTCCATCTGAAATGTCCAGATGATTGCCTTGCCAACTCCAAGTTAGTGTCACGGGGACAAGAGTTGTTTACTTCTCTATTATACATGGTGTCCATCTGAATTGTCCAGATGATTGCCTTGCCAACTCCAAGTTAGTGTCACGGGGACAAGAGTTGTTTACTTCTCTATTATACATGGTGTCCATCTGAATTGTCCAGATGATTGCCTTGCCAACTCCAAGTTAGTGTCACGGGGACAAGAGTTGTTTACTTCTCTATTATACATGGTGTCCATCTGAATTGTCCAGATGATTGCCTTGCCAACGCCAAGTTAGTGTCACGGGGACAAGAGTTGTTTACTTCTCTATTATACAGGATGACTAACTTGTCCAGAGCTCCTTCCCTACACCTACTTGCATCCTGTTTGGGATTCGCTATTGTTCTTCATATTGAGACTATTTTTACATCTAATTTGTCGTTTCCTAATGTAATTGTAGTATCGATTATTCATTGGTTCGTCTTCATTTATTACTTGTTAGATTTTTTTCTGTTTGTATACTAACCTTAGCACCTTTAAGTCTTAGTAGCTGTGAATTTATATATCAAATTCTTCATAAATTTTATTTTCAGATATATGACCCTGCAACCTACACTTAATCCTCTGCATATTTATAACTCGCTACACGATGATTCAACATGGGCAAAGCAAAGGAAAACAAGATTTAGTACTGATATCATGTTCCCACTTTTTGATTTACCAGGGGTTTTACATGATACTGATATTGCAAAATCAATCCTTTGAACAATATGTAAATAATTTTTGTGTGACAAATTATTTCTTTTGCAACAGAAATCAAACGAGTGTACAAATTGCGTTCTTTTTATGTTATAGGGCAGTGCATCTATACACTGATTGATATAAAAGAAGTTCAGGGAAGCATATAAGGCGTTCTCCAGATATATTTTTTAATCTTTGTTCTCTGAATTGATTTAAAGAAGGCAACGCTGAATTAACAAAAACTAAACACAATGTCCGTATACACACTTCTTTAACTAATTTAAAATATTTTACTCCCTCAACTTAACACAAATAGTTTTAGCAGATTGATCCATATGATGTTAGCATCTTTTAGTTAAAGGTATACGTGTCATTTAAGCTTGCAATATTTATGGAAATAAGAATTGGTCTTCATGTCCTCACTTGACAGTTACCCACAGTCCAGAAAACACTTTTCTATTACGACCTTTATCAATATATCATGTTTCACAAGTTTGATAGTGGTTGTGGAGTTGTCGATACCAATTGTGACGAGGAATGATTCTTCATTATTTGACTGTGGACTCGCGGCGGGTGTTACCGGGCAACGGTGGATACTTACTCCTTCATGGCACCTGATCCCACCTCTGTTTGTCCAACGTTCACCAGATTTGTATATTGTCTCCTGTACACATGGAAGATGAATACTTTGGTAACTGTGATTTTTATTATTATTTAACCTTATCAATGTTGTTATAGGCAGGAGAAGATGAGATGGTTATGTACAAATGTATCATGGGTAATTTAAAATCAATTAGTTTATTTAACTTGAATGGACCTTCGGCTTATTATCGCTTTACGACCTCTATTTGTTGTATATTTACCTTTACCTAAATGCGGAAGAGCATATATTGGAAAGTCACCGTGAATAAAATTAAAGCTCACGTTAAAAATTTGTGTTTTTATTTATGTATGCAAAAACTGCTTCAGCATATTTGATAAATTGTAGACTAGTTTATTGATATGGTTAATTTTGTTTTAAATCTGAACATTTATTCTGGGAAGTTTTAATGATGGTTACGGCAGTGAGTTTACATTGACTACTTGTTTTATCACCATGTTTCATACAACGTGATTCTGTTAACTAAACACCGATAAAACAATAAAACGCTATCAGTCGGAGGCAAATGTTCTTCCTGAACGATGTTCACTGCATGTAATCAGTAAATGCAAAAATTTGTGCACGCAGAAACCATGTTAAAAGCATATTTCTGTAGATTGATAAAACGTTTGGTCTACTTTGTGAATGCAAACATTCATTAGAACCTTCAGGTACTACTTTATTGTTCATGTAAACGCTAATGGCTGATTTGATTTGATACATTAATTTCATAGACACAACTCTGTCAAAACTGCTTTTATTAGCACAAGAACATCTTAAGCTTGTTTTCATGAAATTTTATTATCAGTTTCCTTGGATATAACGTATAATTATAATTTTTAGAAAATTGTGCTGAGTTCCTACCGATAAGATATTAAAATCAAATTCTATTTAAGCGTATATATATATCTAGACAATTGAAATATAAATCAAATTAATATCATTATACAAAAATTGAAAGAGTTAGATAAGAAGGAAATTTTTATTGTATTGTTTAACTGATATCAGATAAAATAATGCACGCAGTAACTGTCGTTATACTAGGAATTACATTACTTTTACTTTAAACCTTAATTTAAAAACTAATAGCAAGGTCCCTGTAGTAATCTATGGATTGCACAACTCATTATAATTGCAGGTTTTGTATTCTTCTAAGTGCGAATATATAAACATTGTATATATATATATATATATATATATATATATATATATATATATATATATATATAATATATATATATATATATATATATATATATATATATATATATATATATATAAACCAATGACTTGATATACACTGAAAATTGTCCATTTAAAATGATTCCGTATGTCTGCAAACTGGTCATTAAACGGTCTAATACAGACTTTTCACTTCCGGTTCTGAATCATAAATTGAAGCGTTGAGAAAATGACCCCGCTTCGGAAAATGTATGGAATAAATGGGAAATAAACAGATATGGACTGTAATCACTCCGGAATGGATATTATATATTTAGCAGACGAAAACAAAGAAAATTTAAATCCCCGACAGTCTCGGACAGAAATGCACGAGACGGGAAGATGTGATGGGCATTTTGACTCATTACAATATAACTTACACAGTCTTTGTTTGATCTAATATCATATGGGATATACACCGTCAGTGAATTCAATATGGGACGAGAGGGAAGACAGTGAATTTTTCGTTTGTACGACTGTCCTTTTGGGTAGGCTTTGGGCCTATAAGACTTTTCTTTAATCAAAAGGATACAGATCTATCGTATACAAAATATACAAAAGCAATGTTTCACACATCTCATTAAATTGAACATATCTAACTTGCTTATGATGCAACCAAAAATGCATTGTGACATAATAATTATAATCCAATTATTGAATGAATACCAAAAAAAAAAAAAATACAAAAAGCAGTATAAGGTATATCGTCGAAAGTTATTTTGTTTATACAGTCTTCGCATAAATATATTGTTTTAGTCGGCTTTTGTTGGTATTTTAAGTCTAAGTGGCTAATAAAGGTGTAATGGAATGGATGTTTTCATACAGATCCTATATTATGTCCGAGTACAGTCCTATTAGACAACCTTAATATTAATATATATATATATATATATATATATATATATATATATATATATATATATATATATATATATATATATATATATATATATATATAGTGAAATCTCCTGTAACGTCGTTGCAACAGAATTTGAATACCGATTCGTAATTTCATCATTTGAAGGAGTTATGCATAGTAGCCTCGTAGCATCAGGAAAACGACATATTTCGGTCAAACGGTAAAATGACCAAATATCACGCAACAGAAAATATCGCAAACCTAGCTTTTAATACATTTGAATCACGTGATAATATACATTTTAGCAATAATGTAATTCAACAATGAAGTTTTGATAGATAAAAAAAATGCATCCAGGTGCAGTTGAGTTCATAGATTCAAGTGACGTCACATCATATGACGTGTACATGAAAAAGTTGGTCAGCGGTTTGTTGTAGATGTGGGTTAGCTTTCAACCACTGTCTGAATCGTAAATGACGGGCGGTACCTTTGTATTTGGGTATTGTTTGTGGTGTTGATGTTATTTGTACAAAAGTTAAGGAATGTGTTTTCCTGTTGTCGATTTTAATGCACTGGAATTTAGATACTTGAGAGTCCAATTCCATGCAAATTTTTAATAGGTTGGCGATTGACTTACTATTGACGTACTATCATATAGACGAGAGGGCCTGCCGATGACAGAACTTGGCAGAAGAGATATCAATGTTTTAGCCTAGTAAGTCTAGGTCACTACTTTAAAAGTAAATGGTAGATATATTCGAAGCATTGTATCATTCACATAAGCATAATTTTGAATTGAAATTAACAGGCTGACCTATATGATTCGTCTGTTTTTCAGCAGCCGTGCCCTTCATTTCCAGACTGTTAAGATGCATTTCGGTATTTTATGTATATTTCGTTATTTCATCAGTCATGTACATTTCGGTATATTTCCGCTATTACACTTAAATATTTGGATTTGATATTAGTTCAGCGAAAAAAATGTGTCTTATAGTATCAATATAGCATATAGTTTAGTAATTTTATCCTCCATTTTGACTTTTTTGTGGTACAATTCGTATTTCATGTACATTTCGATACATTCTAGTACATTCCGGTCTTTACTCCTATCCGGTGTCAGAGGCATTGTCTAAAGTTAAGACTGACATATATATTTCTGTGTGACATTGAAATGTTTCAGTGTGTGGTACTCATGAGTATTGACAGGGTGTGACGACCGGTTATATACTTTATATTTTCGGGGAAATTGTTGTTTAAGTGTCATTTTTGGACAAGCCTGCTTTACACACGGTTCATTGGTAGAAAAAAAATATTCATACGCATACCACGTGATACGTAATATACATGTCACGCGATATGTAATACACACAGATCATCCATAGGCGTATTGTATGGGCCTACTCTATATTATATAGGTAGGCATGAGAAATATATATATATATTTATAAGAAATAAAATAACTAATGACACGAACAGAAATTTATTTTGTCCCTGTCGTTAGTCGTTTAGTGCTTTATATATTCTTTTCTTGACTTGTATGTGTTGCTTAGATCCGACACCCTAAGTCAAATAGTGTTGTTGGTTTTAGTGTTGTTTTTATTTATATATATATTGTCAATGAAATGATATGTAAATATATAACTGGTCAGATAAAATATTATGTGTGATAAATTGTCCAATGGTGGTTTCATTTTATCAATGAAATTTGCATTTAAAGTATGCATCGTGTTGGTATGTATTTGATCACTGTAAAATGTTTGCTTTATGCCTCATTTAATACGATTCAAATAAAGTTCGTGCTGGGTTTCTTAATTTCCGTTTAGATAAACCCCCAAAAATTAAATTGCTAAAAAGTCTCATTGGAAACTTAATTAGCAAGATGTATGATAAGGACAATTCGAAATGGAATGTGTTGTGCATTAAATTACATAACCGCATACGAATTAAGTAATGTGGTCCTTCAAAGCTGCTGACAGTAAATTGTTGAGATACTTCTAGACTATAATACGAGTATTATTTTAACCAGAAAAGTATGATATATCGGTAGGAAATTTAATATATTTTTTTATTTTGCATTGATGCAAGATAGATATGTTAAGGTATAGCTAAAGGATGAAAAGCTAATGTAGACTCATTTAAATGACCGAGTGGTCAGAGAGCACCATGCTTTAAACCGTTCCTTACCTTTAGTCCACACGATTTAGAGTCCCGCTGGACCCTAAGGCGATGTTATAAGAAAGTTTGCAGAGAGGCGGTGATCTGTTCCAGGGTACATTACAACGGGTTCCCCCTACACCATTAAATCCTGGCCATATCCCTATTGATGAATAAAAGTTATGTGTGGCGTAAAACAGCTTAATCCTTTCAACCACGGACCATAATAGGTTGTTCGTAACAATAGAGCATACCATCTAAAAAGAAGGCGAGAAAGGGTTTTACACACATATTTAAATGTAATGTAATTTATTTATAAAACAACAAGGTGCACACGCCTCATAGACAATGGTTTAGATAAGATTATTGGTATTACTAATATATAGACATTTACAGGAAGAATAAGAACAAGGACAGAGAGAGAGAGAGAGAGAGAGAGAGAGAGAGAGAGAGAGAGAGAGAGAGAGAGAGAGAGAGAGAGAGAGAGAGAGAGAGAGAGAGAGAGAGAGAGAGAGAGAGAGAGAGAGAGAGAGAGAGTTAAAGAACGGCACGAACGAAAACAATTTAATATAGATTTTCAGTTCTGTAAAATATTAAATGTATATGTCATTATGCCAGCCTTAGTGAAGATTTTTTTCCCGTCACTTCCGGAAAGCACAGCATGTATCTTGTACTGATATAAATTCCTATATCGTTACTTGATAGTTATCTTAATTTCGTAATGTATAAATGGTTTTCTTTGAATATATATGCGATGTGATCATTAACTATTACCATCACTGGTCTGTTATATAGCCACTCCTGTCTATCAAAAATATTACCACAGTAGATGGCAACGAATTTTTGTGTAGGCCGGGTATCACGTTTAAGTGGTCACTTTAATGATTGATACACATCTCACATAAAACAATTGTAAGTGATTACTGCACCTTGATGAATATTGTTTATGTCTATTTCTACATACTGTTTGACTGATTTATCATAAGCCCCAAATAAAACTATAGCAGTCTACACCAATGCGAATGTTTCCTGGGGACTGGAAGAAAGTTACTGTAAAATATTGAATGTGTTATTAGCATTTATTAGGTGTACGAAATGGAAAACTGTTATTATATCTATCATCTACGAGATTGTAGACATGGGATAAATTTGCACTTAACTTGTCTCTTGTCACAAAAAGTACAGTAGATGACCAATCCATGATAAAAACATCAATTTATAATTACATATACCTTGAATGGAATATATTGATATAGATTCTGCTTTTTCATACCTTTTCACTCTTGTTTTATGCATCTTGGAAAATGTTTCACAAGCATAAAGTACATACATTTGTACATACACATTCAATTAGAAATGTTGGCCCACTCAAAGAGTTGATAAACATTTGATAACGAAACCAAGAATCTGTTTAGTTCTATTGCGTAATCACGATGAAATTACCAAGGATATTCCCATAAAATCCCGGTGTTTGCAAAACACCCTTGACATAAGAATAGGTGGGATGCAAAAAGTAATGGTATTGATTATGTAATACACTAATATGACTACATACATGGACATAATTGTTACTCAAATTTTTAGACAACCTGTCTCTTCTTTGGAACTAAGTTAAGCTTCTTAACATTGCAAAAAAAACAAAAACAAAAAAACAAAAACAAAAAAACAACATCCTATTTATATTGAATATTTTGGAAAAAAATATAAGCATAATATCAAATTTTGCAAATAAAGAAAAGAAAAGAATCAAAACTGATAATTTACATTAATTAGTTTCGCTTTTCTTTCAGTTCAATATCATTTTATCCGCTGTAAATGTTCCCTTTACACACACACACACACACACACACACACACACACACACACACACACACACACACACACACACACACACACACACACACACACACACACACACACACACACACACACACACACACACACACACACACACACACACACACACACACACACACAAGGATTAACTTTAACGTCTATGCTATTTACATTAGGTTTACGGTCATGAAGCCGAGTACACATTGTATTGCGCGGAGCAACAATGTTCTGTGTGTGCAAAACTATAATTTTGATATCATGTTGATAATATATACCGAAATAAATACCAAGTGATGAATTGTTCTCACAAATTCATTAAAACAGTATAAAGTCAATATATGTTGTCATGTTGAGCATACAGTAAGATCTTTTTATAATATCACCTCGTTTCATTTGCCACCTCGCTTAACACTACGATTTAAAAAAAAAAAATCTTCTTTTCCAATTTCCCAATTTCCCCCATAATTTCATTAATTCGCCCCCAATATGTCACCAAACCCTTGTATAATGTTAAGAGAGTGGCAGTATTTTACTCTAATTGTTGCGTCGTCTATAAGGAGTGTGAGCAGAAGTTATCCCCTCTTGGTTCCTGGATGGTTATCACACTTATGGCAGCTAGTAGGCAGGCCATACTAAATACCCTATGGCACCTGGACCCACATCTAAATTTTCAAGATATACTGTATGTCTAATTATGTTGTATGGACTTTAGTATCTATCTTATTTCATTTCTAATAAACGACAATATGCACTTAGGATTGATGTACGCCTATATTCATTTTATTCGATGTTAGTATATTATTTAATGAACTCGCTGACGGTTATCAGTTAAGTACCTGTACTTTTTATACAAAGTTTAACAATCCATTTGTAACTCAATTAAATATAGTTTCTGAATTTCTCATCATTCATCATTCATCATACTAATGCTATAAATGCCAGGAACATTATTTTTTATGATATTTTGCGGTTACGATTTTATTCTGATCTTTTAAGTGCAGATAAAAGAGGAAACTGTTATTGAGATATTTTTAGACACATTTCATCTGGTAGTTTTATTTTCAGTACGTTTTTTTCTATTATCTGATGAATATTCTGAATTTAAATCAGCACTTTGAAGATCCTCTTTCACAGATTATTGTGTGTGCTTTTAAAATTTACTAAAATCTATAATTTTGTCTTTACCTGATTTGAGTTGACATCAAGATAATGAACGTAAAGCATGAACTGTAAGATGACAAAAATGAGGACATTTGTTATTTTTCTCTGTATATTTATCATATAAAACCACAATTTTTGGTGTAAAAGATATTTACCTAACTGGGTTTTATATAATTTTTACCTGACTGGGTTTTATATGATATTTACCTAACTGGGTTTTATATGATATTTACCTGATTGGGATTTATATGATATTTACCTGACTGGGTTTTACACGATATATTAGATTTCTAATTTGTATCCTCGACATCCTGAAAAGTTATTTTTGTGATTTTATATAGAAACAATTCACGGAAGAAAACAAAATACTAGCGTTTCTGAACTTTTACGTACCATTATCAAATATCTGGATCTTTTTGTGTAACAATAAAATTCAATATAAAATATTAAGTCATAAGTGTAAATAAAAACCACGTGAAGGTCTACAGTTATTTTATTGATATGAACTATTGACTGTGAACAAAGATATACATCATATCAATAGTATACTGCATATCTACATCCTAAATATAGTGTGTAGACTTATCTAATCTATGATAAATAAACAAACACGCATGTTATGATGTTTTGGGATGACAGCTTTATCATATAAATCTAATATTAGAGTATGAGTCAACACGGCGTATCACTAGAGACACAGAAAAGATACAAAGAAGTACATAGATAAAACACGTTAATTTTTATGACTTTACTGTGAGGAATTTGACAACACATTTCCGCTCATTCTATAAATACTTGGTCGTGTATATGCATAGCTATACTGAATGTATAACTACTTCTAAATTTTGTTCTTTTAACAAAATAAATTTTTGTAACTCATCGTACGTACGTCTAAACTTTTTTATCATTTATATCTGTTACACATTTCTTTGCTGTTAACAAAAAATCATATTAACTAGATATGATATAAAACGTACCGATAATAAGATGTCGGCCGTTTGACTGTCTAGAAGACAATATACAAATATTGTGAACATCGAATAATCAAGAACCTCTAGAGAAAAGGTGGGATCAGGTCCCATGGATGAGTAACATCTGCTTTGATGAGCGTCCACATTTATTGCGAGTCCTCAGTCAAATCCAAATGCCGAAATGTTTACATACATTAGTACAAAAAGGTAAATGAACACAGTCATGTCAAAGTCAAACAAGGTAATAACGTGGAGCTTAAATAATAATCTCAAAGTAATGTCCCATACCTATCTGGAGAGCGTTACTAATGACATTATCACAGAGCTTGACTTTGTTACCAAACTCGAAAGGTTTCCATTTAACATTTGCGACTGTGTGACATGCTAACAGAGGAGGCTGACTCCTTCTTGCCCTATCCCTCGCCGGATTCGCAATTGTTTTTCAAATATGTAATTTGTAGTATTCTAATACACTTGGAGTTTCCATTATCCATTAGTACTTCTTCATATTTACTTAATGTAGATCAAATGACCATTTTGAGACATTAACATCATGTACACCATACAATTTAATATGGAAAGTTTCAAACGTATGCCATGCTTTCTATATTAAAGTCTCAATATAACAACACTTTGGTTTGAAGTTTAATGCGATAAAATCCGACATTCAATTTTTTCATGAATATCTACGTTTTTCTATATTTCGTGGTCTAAACATGTGAAATAAAGATTCGATGAACGTTTTTGCAGGATGACAAAAAATCGATATGACCCGGCCTCATATGACCTTCTTATGAACCTCAGTGCACCTTTAAGATATTATGTTATTACTGGGAAGCAGACAAACTGTGAAAATAAATGTATTTCTAAAATATGTTATATTTAGTAATTCATTCAATAAATCACGTATTCAGTCTGTATCGACGTATTCAGTCTTAACCGACGTATTCAGTATGAACCAACGTTTTCAGTCTTTACTGACATATGCGAACTTTTTGACGTATTCAGTCCTTTTGACGTGTTCAGTCTTTATCGATGTTTCTGTCTTGACCGACGTATGCGGTATTGAACGATGTATTCAGTATTTGTTGTCGTATTCAGCCTTGACCAACGCATTCAGTCTTTAACTTATTCTGTCTTGAACGACGTATTCAGCCTTGACCAACGTAATTTATATTGATCATCGTTTTCAGTATTTATTGACATATTCAGTCCTGACAAACGTATTCATTCTTGACCGACGTATTCAGTTTTTAACTTATTCAGCCTTGACAAATGTATTCAGTCTTGATCAACGTATTCAGTCTTGACAAACGTAATAAGAGTTTTACTAACTTATTCAGTCTCGATTTACGTATCCAGTCTTGACCAATGTATTAAATTTTTGCTGATTTAATTTGTCTTGACCGACGTATTCAGCCTTGACCTCAATAACGTGCATCTTAAATTTTCTTCTTTCATATCTTCAGTTTGTAAATTTGTTATTTAGATTTATCTTGGGTAATGCAAAAATAAATACAAATGAACATAAATTTATTTAAAGAAACAACAAAATTAATAACTTTTCTTACGGTTGTTGCTAAGTAAACATTTTTTTCTGGTGCACTTGCAAACTTCAAAAGAAGAACAAATGAATGGAACAAGTGTTTTCTATAAAAAATATGTGAATGAATGCGTCAACTGTTTCAATATGAAAACTAAACAAAGTTAACAAAATACGTAGTACTTGAAGCAGAGTCCTAGACAAGCGTACTTTCCTGTATAGACATGAAATATACAAGCTAGATTTTCGCAATCATTCGCATATTTATTGACAATGCAAACTATGTGTATGAAATAAACGAAATAGTAAATTGAAAATGTCACTTCCTTTTTATCTTTTGGTTCTCTCCGTCACCATTAAATCATGCCATCATCCGTATGACTGATTAAAGATTTACTGATTCATTCAGTCTCTACCGACGTATTCCGTCTTGACCAACGTATTCAGTCTTGACTTCATTAACGTTCATCTTCAATTATCTATCCCATGCCTTAAGTTTGTAAATTTATTATTTGGGTTTATATGGTGTAATGTAAAAGTTAATATAAATGAACATAAATTCATTAAAAAAAAAAAAAAAACATTAATCATTTTTATCAAGGATGTTGCCAAATAAACTTTTTTATGCACATACAAACTTCAAAAGAAGAACAAATAAATGAGACAAGTGTTTTCTATAAATAAATTTTATATAAATGAATGCGACAACTGTTTTATTACGGAAAGCGAAACAAAGTTAAGAAAATCCGTAGTACTTGAAGCACAGTCTAGTGCACTTTCCTGTACAGAAATGAAATATACACGCTAGATTTTTCTCAATCATTTGCGTATTTTATTGACAATACAAAAATTATGTATAAAATAAACGAAATAATATATTGAAAATGTCATTTCTTTTTTATTCCTTTATACATTTAATGGATTTCAAACAAATCTTTTAAAAATTCACTATCTATCTATCTATCTATCTATCTATCTATCTTTCTATCTATCTATCTATCTATCTATCTATCTATCTATCTATCTACGTGTATTATCTACGCACCGATCTATATATTTATCCAATCGGAAACTCGTACAGTCGTAATTAATTTGGCTTCAGGTTTGTGATTAACTGAAGTATTACATCCATTTCAATGAGAACACATGGTTATTGTTTACAGGGACAAGATCACAGGTTAACAATCAAGGTTTCGTTTAGATAAGCAATATATGTCGGTATTTATTTGTGTTTCTCCTTTGAAGCTATTTTGGCGAACTTACAACATGATACATGTATAATTAGACTTCTAATGTTCTGTAATATAGCGTAATTAACATAAGAAAATAATTTTGGAATTAATGTTTTTACGACTTCCGAGGCTCGATAATGCAATATTTATTTATACGTTTTGTTTAACAAATCCAAATAAAAGGGAAGATTCAGATAAGTGTTTGGCATTAATAAGATGTCTTGTTTTCGTTAATTTGTTTCAGCTGAACTAATTATTTAATTGGGCAAATTCCAACTTGTTTTTAACATGCTTTATCATGTAAATATAAACAACATTTCAAAATGGCGATATGTTTAATGATTATTTAAGGATTCAAAATGGCGATATGTTTAATGATTATTTAAGGATTCCTGAATGCAATTAAATACAGGAAATTAATTTAACTTAAACATAATGTCAGGACCTAACATTGCTGCGCACGTTATTGGTGCTATGTTCCCTAAAGCTATATTGTATTTGCTATGATGGCTTGATTGGATTGTGCACGGGTCAATTGTATGTAAAACAGGACTGGTATAGTTATTGTGTATGTAATGCAGGGCTGGTATGGTTATTGTGTATGTAATGCAGGGCTGGTATGGTTATTGTATATGTAATGTAGGGCTGGTATGGTTATTGTGTATGTAATGTAGGGCTGGTATGGTTATTGTATATGTAATGTAGGGCTGGTATGGTTATTGTGTATGTAATGTAGGGCTGGTATGGTTATTGTGTATGTCATGTAGGGCTGGTATGGTTATTGTGTATGTAAAGGAGGACTGTATGGTTATTGTGTATGTAATGCAGGACTGGTATGGTTATTGTGTATGTAATGTAGGGCTGGTATGGTTATTGTGTATGTAATGTAGGGCTGGTATGGTTATTGTGTATGTAATGTAGGGCTGGTATGGTTATTGTGTGTGTGTGTGTGTGTGTGTGTGTGTGTGTGTGTAAAGCAGGTCTGGTATAGTTGCTGTTTATGTAAAGCAGAACTAGTATTTTTATTTTGTATGTAAAGGAGGACTGGAATGGTTGTTGTTTATGTAATGTAGGACTGGTATGGTTATTGTGTATGTAAAAGAGGACTGGTATGATTATTGTGTATGTAATGTAGGGCTGGTATGGTTATTGTGTGTGTGTGTGTGTGTGTGTGTGTGTGTGTGTGTGTGTGTAAAGTAGGTCTGGTATGGTTGCTGTGCATGTAAAGCAGAACTAGTATTTTTATTGTGTATGTAAAGGAGGACTGGTATGGTTGTTGTGTATGTAATGTAGGGCTGGTAGGGTTATTGTGTATGTAATGTAGGGCTGGTATGGTTATTGTGTGTGTAAAGGAGGACTGGTATGGTTGTTGTGTATGTAATGTAGGGCTGGTAGGGTTATTGTGTATGTAATGCAGGGCTGGTATGGTTATTGTGTGTGTAAAGCAGGACGGGTATGGAAAATAGGAGTTTATGGGTATTGAGTTTGTAAAGCAGGGCTGGTATGGTTATTTGGTTATTGTGTATGTAAAGCAGGGCTGGTATGGTTATTATGTATGTAAAGCAGGGCTGGTATGGTTATTATGTATGTAAAGCAGGAATGATATGATTATTGTGTATTTAAAGCAGGACTGATATGGTTATTATGTATGTAAAGCAGGGCTGGTATGGTTATTATGTATGTAAAGCAGGGCTGGTATGGTTATTATGTATGTAATGTAGGGCTGGTATGGTTATTGTGTATGTAATGTAGGGCTGGTATGGTTATTATGTATGTAAAGCAGGAATGATATGATTATTGTGAATTTAAAGCAGGACTGATATGGTTATTGTATATGCAAAGCAGGTCTGGTATAGTTATTTTATATGTAATGTTGGGTGGTATGGTTGTTGTGTATGTAAAACAGGACTGGTATAGTTATTGTATATGTAAAACAGGACTGTATGGTTATTGTGTATATAAAGTAGGACTGGGATGGTTATTTTGTAAGTAAAGCAGTGCTGGTATGGTTATTGTGTATGTAAAGCAGGAATGTTATAATTATCGCGTATATTACAAGTTGAACGTATAACAACCTAAATTAGTTACCAACAGGCAAATCATTTACCATGATTTGAGGAAGAAAATTCAATAAATGATGTTTTTTTCTTTAAAAGTAGAAATATACCATTGAATATTTTCATGTAAAACTGAAGATTAAAAATTACTATCGTGGATCTTTGAAAACTCGACAGTTGGTAGATTCCACCTTTTCCCGAAATTCGTAAATTTATATAAGCCATCAGAACCTGATATGACATAGTAGAATGATATAAACATAATTCAATTTCACATCAAGATGAAGATTTCATATACAGAGGTAAACTAATTATTGACACAGGGATATCGAAAACCGCGTTTAATGTCAACGTTCCACAAATTTTATGGTCGATATAATAGTCTTGTTTGCGACTATTCTGTTTCACTAAGTGAAATGTTGAGTTGCCTTTTCGTTGGCGGTTGTTGAGACGTCTGTACCAATTGTGATGAGGATACACTCCTCTCGTGTTTCATTGGACTTGACTGTGGACTCACGACGGGTGTGACCGGTCGACAGGGGATGCTTACTCCTCCATGACACCTGATCCCACCTCTTGGTTTCCAGAGGTCCGTGTTTGTCCATTTTTACCAGATTTGTATGTATGTCCTGGACATTCTATGAATTTATACTTTGGTTTCTGAAATTTTTATATCAACATGATATAAGCATTTCAGTATTAAATTTTATTTTAAAAAATAATTAAATAAAATTTTATAAATAGCTGCCCATTACATATAAAATAATCATATCAAACTATTTACCATATAAATGTTGGATGTTACACCTAGTACAGCTACAATACACCATCAAATAACATATCTAGCAACACAAGTTGTACCTTTGAAGTAAAAAATGCTGTGCACCTTTGCAAAATGAAGAGGCGCCATTAAAAGTACATTTAAATGATATAGATGATGTTAAGTACATTACATAAACCTTAGATTTTGTACGTTGGGGTGATTAATACTTTCTAAGTTACTTCTAACAGTATCTTATATCTACAATGGCGCTATCCTTCAGTCGCAGCCGTATACATTAAAACCTATGACCTCCCTGAAGCGGTTAGGGTTCTTTAACGGGTCAACATATAAATTATGTCTTACGACTTACACATTCCATTTGGTTGTTTTCTCTAAGATGAAACCACATAAGTCGTTAATTGCTGAATTTTATCAAATATATTTTCATTAATTGTTGCTAGAGGCTATAAGGTTTAAATGTATAAAAATCCCAGATACCAAAGTCATGTCAATTCAATTCGATGGAACCCCATTGCAAGTCAAAATGGGTAAATACACACACATTATACGCTTAATGGAAAACCGAAAGATAAAACAAAGCTGGAAAGGAAAGAGAACATGCTTTGGCGAAACTGTGAAGAAAAATTAAAAGAACATCATGAATTTCCTCACTTATGGTCAGTATTGGATCTCTCCGTCACCATTAAAACATGCCACCATCCGTATAACTGAAGAATTGTTGATTACGATGTATTACCATCATCAAAACAACAGATAAAGTAGAAAAACAAGCAAATATATTTAATTATACAAATTGGGTTGACATAAAATTGATATGCATGATAAAATATAAAGACAAGTATCACATATGTAACTGTTCTGCAATCCCATTGAGTAGATGCTTATCTAAAGTAAAAGTTAGGAAGTAACAATGGATAATCGTAACTCCAAGTCCATTAGAATACGACAAATCAGATATTGCGGTACCAACCGATTAATATGAAGAAGAGCCAACTCCAAGTCCATCGGAATACGACAAATTAGATATACAAATTGTCTCAACATGAAGAACAATTGCGAATCCAAAACAGGAAGAGAGCAGGTGCCCGTAAGGAGTTAGCGTCCCATGTGGCATTTCATAGCAGTCGGAAATGTTACATGGAACCTCTCGAGTTCGGTGAAAATACCAAGCAATATCATGCCAATCTTTTAAAATATGTTCATTTTACGTAGATAGAATATAAATGCAATGTTTGACATTCACTGATATGATTTTATAACCAACATCATTATGGGAAATGCGCAAAAGTGTAGCAAATGAACAAGCTATTGTTTAAAATTATAGTATGAACGAAAATGTCAAAATTATGAACCGTGAAATAGAGATATCAGCTATTTGAGATAAGAAAATAACTTATTGCCATTGTCTAAGGATGATAAGTTTGTTTCGTGTAAATTCATGTCTGATTTGACATGGTGTTAATGTGATGGAACTTTTTAATTCTAACGTAAGACGTAAACGAAGTCACGGACATCGTTCTTACAACCGACCCTACATACATGATGTCACTTTTTCATCTCTTTTACCTTACGTTGACAAAAAAATTGGGTCTTCATCACATTCGCAGCAAACTTTATTCTGTTCCTTTTACTAATCTCAATAAACTTTTTGAAAAAGCAAGAATGAACCCCTACACGGATTCTTCAACCCCAGAATACATACTGAACTCCATTATAATGGACATAGCTTATCACAGACTGTTTAAGCCTGCACGTGTTAGAAACGATGACTGTTCTGAACAGAAACCTCTTTTCCTTAAACTTAAATTTACAAATAAAGGCATAGACGCTTTCAACATTGGCAATGTTCTAAATCACAAAAAAGTTCAGTCCTGTATTCCACCACATTTTAAACTGAAGGCCACGCCTTGCATTTCATATAGCTATACACCTAGCATCGCATCCAAGCTATTCAATTACAAACAGGTTTTGCAGTGCCTAGACATCAACCATCTTCTACACAACACTGTCACATGTCCATGTGCTTCATCTCCTTTCAAATACAATACTATCGGGCATGTCATTTACCGGCGACGTTTCTATTGTTGAAAATGAAAGCCTCAAAAATCTTATTTTAAGGGGCCTAAATACCGGGAAGCCCGTTCCTTTAATTGGCGTCAGAATTTCAGTTTAGTTATGGATTCTGTCGAAAATTATGCCAGACGATGGGCCAAACATGAAGACGTAGAACCAGACACTTTGTCTGAATGGCTGAAAACCATCCGATGATTGATAAAATCTTGGATTCGAAAACTTAAAGGGACTATGAAAACACGTTATCCCTCTGTATTTAATGATCCAGAAGTAGTAACTGAACTGGATAGGTTACATGACCAATATGTACTGGTAACAGCAGACCAAGCCTCAAATAATATAGTTTTTATTTGTAAGGCATATTACTATAATTGCTTATTAGAAGAACTTGGGTTTAATACGAATTCTGGTAATCCTACATACACACGTAGCTCACTTTCAAAGGACGAGATCCTTCAAAATCACGTATCCGTATTACGCTCATTTGATATACCTACAACGGATACCGATTTCGAGCTACCATATTTATGTTGGATACCTAAACTTCATAAAACCCCATATAAGCAAAGATACATAGCAGGATCCAGCAAATGTTCTACCAAACCTTTATCTTTACTCCTTACAAGATATTGACAGCCGTTAAGGAGAAACTTCAACAATACTGTACAGTTGCTTATTCCAGAAGCGGTGTAAATCAGATGTGGATACTTAAAAATTCTAAACAGCTTTTAGAAAATTTGAAGGCAAATTTTTCTCGAATTCACAGTATCAAAACTTATGACTTCTCTACTCTTTACACTACTATTCCAAATAAAAAATTTAAAAGAAAGACTTTTAAGCATCATAGACAACTGCTTTTTCACAAAAGGTGGTACCCGAAAATTTAAATATCTAGTGATTGGCTATCAGGATACTTATTTGGTCAAACACCACTCTGATTCTACACATAAATATACTGAAGTTGATATTAAAAACATGCTGGAATTTCTAATAGACAATATATTTGTAATGTTCGGAGACGTGGTCTTTCAACAAACTGTCGGCATTCCTATGGGAACCAATTGTGCTCCTTTAGTGGCCGACCTGTTCCTTTATTCATACGAAGCAGACTTCATTCAGAAACTGCTGAATGAAAAGAAGACAAAGTTAGCGGTGTCCTTTAATTTGACATTTAGATATATCGACGATGTTTTGTCAATTAATAATGACAATTTTCATACATATGTCAATGCGATATATCCCAGCGAACTAGAAATTAAAGATACAACAGAATCAAGCACACACGCTTCATACTTAGACATTTTACTAAATATAAACACAGACGGGAAATTAGCAACGAGGCTATACGATAAACGCGACGATTTCGGCTTTCCCATCGTAAATTTTCCACATTTAAGTAGTAATATCCCTTAGTCACCCGCATATGGATTTATATTTCACAAATGATCCGATATGCCAGGGCGTGCACAATATATGAAGATTTCATATACAGAGGTAAACTACTCACTGACAAATTATTGACACAGGGATATCGAAAACCGCGTTTAATGTCAACGTTCCGCAAATTTTATGGTCGGTATAATAGACTTGTTTGCGACTACTCTGTTTCACTAAGTGAAATGTTGAGTTGCCTTTTCGTTGGCGGTTGTTGAGACGTCTGTACCAATTGTGACGAGGATACACTCCTCACGTGTTTCATTGGACTTGACTGTGGACTCACTGCGGGTGTGACCGGTCGACAGGGGATGCTTACTCCTCCATGGTACCTGATCCCACCTCTTGGTTTCCAGAGGTCCGTGTTTGTCCATTTTTACCGGATTTGTATGTATGTCCTGGACATTCTATTGATTTATGCATTGGTATCTGAGGTTTTTATATTTCAAACAAGTATCTAATATTCTGTTATTTGCTGAAAAGTAATTGTCGATTATTGTTTTTCTTTAACAAACATATACATCAAGATGTAATAATTGCGAGGAAAATTTTATATAGTTCTTTATTTATTAAAATAACGTTTTAACACTATTGTTAAAATTTTCAGAATTTTTACGTGATTGATTCATTAATTTGTTTTAGATGTATTTATATGAGGTAACATATTTGTTTGCATGTCTATTGTTTGTTTTAATACTGTTGTACTCCATATAAATCATTTATATTGATATATACTGTGGCAATAAACTTTAAACTATGTTACAGTTTACAAGGTAAAGGCCGCTAACTTTCCGCAAATCTAACATATTCAGCTAAGGTTACATCGGGGTTTAAACCCGCGCCAGTTGAGAAACTTCGAGATGTTTAGCGGGATGTTCGAATAGCTAAGCTATAGAATTCCTGAATGTATCTTTCCGATTCAATCATTAACGTAAATGAGTGACATTAACTGTCTGTATAAGTATCTGGGATAAAACACCGAGTGAATGAAAAAAAAAACTGGACTTTTAAATTCAGTACTAAAATAGTTAAAATTCTTATTACACACATCAACATCTTTTTCGCGATCATGACTAAACATAAATATAATCACAGCCGGAACAACCGAGATAATCTATATTTTAAAGGAAATTTAGACACACAAGGTGAGATCATCAGTGAAAGGGCAAACGTGTGTTTAAATATCAGACTGGTTCTATCTTTATGCAAATTATGCAGTCACAGTTATTATAACAAAATTGATTTTTATATGAAGTCACATATTGTTGGTAGTATTTATGTAAATAAGTTGCAAATTACAAATGAATTTTACAACTAAGATATGAGGTTCGTCACTATCTAATATATAAAGATATTGTACACATTAAAGTGATACGTTGATACTAAATATATTAGCTTTCTACTAGTCACAAATTCGAATTTTATTATCGATTGATACCATTGCAGACAGAATTGTTTAAAATTTATACATGACACGGCACGGAAGATCGATGCTAAAGTATTATCCGAAACACCCATGACCTTGACCAAAATATCAGTCATATGAACTTTAAATAGGATCTAAACTAATGAAGTCTAATTGACAGAAACGACCGTTTTGAGCATTATAACTTTGGTGTTATGCTTATAATATTCACACACACACATATAAATAAATAAATAAATAAATGAATAAATAGATAGATAAATAAATAAATAAACAAATAAATAAATAAATAAATAAATAAATAAATAAATAAATAAATAAATAAACAAACAAATAGATAGATAGATGAATAAATAAATAAAAAGAAACTGTATACACTTAAAAGTTAAATAAAAACATAAAAGTATTCTTTGATCGTTCTTTATTCTTAAAGGCATAGTTTAATAAACTAAACGTGTGTTTTAGTTCCCAATTTGTTTAATATTGCATTCGATTCGCCTTGATGGCCCCAGCACGTTTTCCAGGAGTTTCGAGCCTAAACGACACGTGGTTAGTAATCGATTAGAATGCCTTGCATTCATTGATAGTATTCAATGTATTGAAACAGAAAAACATTGGTTTTTGGAATATAATTTTGATTGAGAGATGCCTCACATATTTGAAAATGATCGTTTGCGTGCAATTGGGATGTTGGAAGGTGGGATGTCTCAAAGTAATGTATTAAGGAGTTTGGAGTTCATATTAACACTATAAATGCTTTATGGAAATGAAATCAGCAAACTGGCACCGTTCAGGACCGCGCACGATAAGAACGCCCGCGTCTGACATCACGTCGGCAAGATACGTATATACGGACGTCCCATTTGCGTAATCGATTCCAATCGGCTTCGTTGACCGCTAGAAGCATCCCTGGGCATCAACGGATAAGTCCTCGTACCGTAGGAACAGTTGCGAGAGGCCAACATCCAATCCCGACGTCCTGCTATCCGTCCAGTTTTGCTCTGGCGTGACCTTGTTGCGAGGTTAGCGTGGTGTATGAGGCATCGTCGTTTCAATAACAGATTGGGCGGTAATAATGTTTACAATTTAGCAGGCGTTACGAGACGAGATTGTACGTCAGCACGTCATTCCATTCATTCACAACAACCAGCGTAACGTCATTCTACAGCAGGACAATGCACGACTGCACACTGTTAGTGAATATCCACAATAGCAAGACGAGAATGTGCTACTCTGACTCGCAATGTCACCGGATTTATTTCATAAGAACATGATTAGGATAAACCGGAACGACGTCTACGTCAAGAGCCAAACCGTTGCGGCGTTCTTTATTGCGCATATGGCGGAACATTCCTCAGATATTTCTGCATAACATGATAAATAAATAAATAAATAAATAAATAAATAAATAAATATATATATATCTATCTATCTATCTATCTATCTATCTATCTATCTATCTATCTATCTATCTATATATAAACAATTATAACTAACAGGTGCATCAGTTACATCCCTTTCCATTTTTTTCAAATACAGATTTCGATAATATAATAGTTATATCACATTCTGTTGAATATTCTCTTGGCATGGAAACCATTGACCTCGATTAATGTATGAACCAGTGAACGTTAAACATCTGCCAACATCCTCAAAATGTTTTGTATGTTAAAAATAAAATTTCTTTGAAGTATGAAGGCCATAGCATGTACATTCTGTAATCTCCTCAACGGATAATTAAACTGTTCAGCTTAAATAAATTGTTGACTTAAACTGAGTAAAGAGATATCCTGGTAAAAGAGTGATATGATACAAAGTTAAAAAAGATGATGTGAAGGTTTATTTTTTGTTAATTAAAGTCTATACTGAAACAAGTTAATTACAAAGAGTTCAACATAGGTATATACTTTTATCCTAACTGTGATTATTAAAATGACTTGTTACAAATCCACATATCCGTGTATTATCTTATGAATGTAGAATGTAAAATTACGGCATTTCTCTATATGCTAAAATATGTTAATATTTTGGCAGATTTAGACAAATGATTGTAATTTTGGCATTTTGTACAATTGTTAATGACAACTAGATACAGATTACAACAATCCTAACAGTTTTAAAGCACATCATTTGTAGATTAAACGGATTATCGCAATTCTTACACACTGTATGTTTATCTTCACAGTGTTATGGTATATAAGAAAACCATTCCGATGTTAATACCTTAATCTTTTACGAGGTCAGACAGATATCAGTAATTCCGACATTTTATACATCGTTTTGCCAGATCCCTGACAATAATATTGTACTGTTATTTGACAAGCTATGATGTTGAAGTCCTCGTCATTTATCTGTTTCACAATTACCAATATGTTCATATAACACGGTATCATTTAGCTTTAGGCCCAATGGTTTTTTGATATCAGAACCAAACAGACACATAGTAATCATTTGCGCAAACTAACATTGTATTTTAGCAAGATACTTTGTATGTAAAAGTAACTATTCGATGTTTATATACATACAACGAGCAAATTGTCATTACCTTTAAACTTTGTTTTTGGAACGATCAAAAACAAGTTCATGTAACTCGCTGATTAAATACAGCGGAAGTAAATCGGAGTAACTGGCCACCTTGTCACCCGAAATACCATCCTGTATTATCCATCAAACCTGCATCGATGAGAAGCGGGTACTCTATGCTACGCGACATTCCATTTTGATTTCATTACTAATATAGATAGATGTATAAAATCGTTGTAAAATTAAAAAATGACAAGGTGCGTGTTGGACTACAATGAACTATTTTCGGCTCATAGAAACTTGCTGGTGTTCAGAAAATAATAGTTACATGTTGTTGATAATAATATAAACAATGCACGAAAATATTTTATTACTAATCAATATGTCATTAAATTTTTACCAATAGATTGCTTGATGAATGGATGCTGTCAAACTAAAGATATATGGCAAGAACAACACTGTATCACTGTACATTTATGTGAATAACTTGAAAGAAAACGTGTACCGCTTTCCCATCGTCAACTTTTCACATTTATGTAGTAATATCCCTTATTATCTATCTATAATGTTTACATTTAGCAAATAATTTGATATGCTAGATCGTGTTCATCATATGAACATTTCATTTATAGAGGCAAACTACATGTACTTACTTATAAGTTGTTGTCAAAAGAAAATTAGCAATAAAGTTTGGCAAATTGTAGGGTCGGTATAATGATCTTGTATGCATTAACAGTGTTTTACTGAGTGAAATGTTGAATTACCTGTTCGATAGTGGTTGTTGAATCGCCTTTAGCAACTATGACGAGGGTTATTTCTCAATTATGTCATTTCAATTTAAGTTTGGAGTTTCGATTATCCATTGGTACTTTCACCTGATTTGCATTTTGCCTGATGAACAGTCTTTCGATTAATAATTGATATCTGTGATTTTTACACGTTTTTGTTCTATTTTGCTTTTACGTGAGTTTTCGGCACAAATTATGGATTAAAGTGCAATTATTGAAATGCATGTGTAATATGTATTTTAAACAATTAAATATATGATATATTTTGTATCGATAATTAAAATCAGCAAAGGCCACTATTTTAAATATTATATATATTCTTCCATTATAAAAATGACAATCAGAGCGGCTTCATTGAATTCTAAGCCCTGGGGGAACGTTGTCTTGAGACTTGCTATTTGTTATTCCCAGACATATTGTGACAATTTCCCCTGAAATCCCAAAATTACAATGCCGAAGTTAGCTGAAAAAACAGACAAACATTATACAATGAATTTTCAACTAAAAAAGAAAGTTTCTCATGTGATCATCAGATATGACCTACTGTTCGGTATAGGAGAGTTACTTTGACATCATAATAACAAGAGATATCGGGAACATGTCATTTGTCTCAAATTGTCACTGACAAATGTAGAAGATGATACTTTTCTTATTAAGTAGATAATATCAAATAACAAAAGTCTGTTTATTCTTCAGAAACTCAAGGCGAATTCCGTCAAAAGAAAGTGTCTAAATTCATCATTTTGCAGTTCTAACTCTGACTGTGTGAGCTTTCTTGTACTGTCATGTATTGTCGAGTGTTATTAGAAATATGTACCATAGTGACACATATGTGCCAGTGAGATAAATGTAGATATATATCATGCCCTAGCATGAATACTTGTTACAGGATAAGATCAAGCTGCATGAAATGGAGAGCAAGCTGGAGAGAGAGAGAGAGAGAGAGAGAGAGAGAGAGAGAGAGAGAGAGAGAGAGAGAGAGAGAGAGAGAGAGAGAGAGAGAGAGACCTAAAGAACGGCATAACAATTTAATATAGATTTTCAGTTTTGTAAAATATTAAATGTATATGTCATTATGCCAGCCTTAGTGAAGATTTCTTCTCCGTCACTTCCGGAAAGCACAGCATGTATCTTGTACTGATATAAATTCCTATATCGTTACTTGATCGTTATCTTAATTTCGTAATGTATAAGTGGTTTTCCATGACTATATATGCGATGTGATTATTAACTATTACCATCACTGGTCTGTTATATAGCCACTCCTGTCTATCAAAAATATTACCACAGTAGATGGCAACGAATTTTTGTGTAGGCCGGTTATCACGTTTAAGTGGTCACTTTAATGATTGATACACATCTCACGCAAAACAATTGTAAGTGATTACTGCACCTTGATGAATATTGTTTATGTCTATTTCTACAAACTGTTTGACTGATTTATCATAAGCCCCAAATAAAACTATAGCAGTCTACACCAATGTGAAAGTTTTCTCGGGACTGGAAGAAAGTTACTGTAAAACATTGTATGTGTTATTAGCATTTATTACGTGTACAAAATGGAAAACTGTAGACAAGGGATAAAAGAGAAAGAAGATTTGTTATTAGCCACAACAAATACCGAAGAAAAAAGCTCCGATATTGTGCATAGAATAAATACAGTTAAACAAAAGTTTTAATTTCAAAGTTTCGGGTGCTTTACGCGTCGTTGACATCAATGTGACAATATATAAATATAACATTCTCATGAGAGGCTAATATTGTATATTTTCACCCCGAGGACGCATTATTGTCCGATGCCAACACGAGGTCAACAATGATTTCCAAGGGGTGAAAATATGCAATATCAACCTTTCGTGAATGTAATATTTATTTTATTATACCGAATGATGGTCTTTACCCGGGTAACTGGGGTTTCTCCTCCACCAATAAAAACTGGACGCCATCATATGACTGAAAGATTGTTGAGTATGGCGTAAAACAAAAAATCAAATCAAATCAAATCAAATTATTATACCGAATGTCATATTTGTTTGCTTTAACATATTACCATAGAATATCTAGCATCTAGCAAGCTAAAATTAAAAACAAATAGCCTACAAATTTTTTGGCTACGACGAAAATATCTCACTGGACGAACCGTACGCGCATAACGTTGGTGCATGTGGCATTTTTGGAATGTCACCCTGGCTCACTTGGACGAACCGTACGCGCATAACGTTGGCGCACGTGATATTGTTTGGAATGGCACCCTGGCTTTTTTTTATCTATGGTAACTGAGCGGGTAACCAACCAGAATACTAGATTTTATCACAAGATATAATAAAATATAGATACCAGCAAGTTACGACCAAATATTCATGTATATTTAGAATTTAACTTTAGATGTGGGTAGGTATAATTTTCACTACTTCTGGTAAACACCATGTTAAAGAACAGGTGCAACTTGTATCATAGTTAATACTTTTACTGGGTTTAACACGGACGCTTTATTGCTGAAAATCTAGTGTTAGCAAAATATACTAAAATACACCTCGGAGAATAATATTTGATACCAAAAAGCTAAAATTACAAAGAGTTTATACCGAGAAATAAGCATAAATCTATTTCACTAACCCTTATCTGAACTTGTCGCAAAAAAGTATCTTAATTGCTTGTTTTGATAATTCCCTGCACCTTTCTGATGACAGGTATGTGTCTTATAATCATATATAGTAAAATAATGTTTAAAAATAGATGTATTATTTAAGAAAAAATGGAGATAAACGTTTTACCGAGATAATGAGATTGTCTGGTAGTGCATACATGTATATTAGCGTCGTCTGTAAGATAACTCTCTCATCACTATATTCTGAAACATAGTTGCAAAGAAAGTATGTTTAATGTAACTTATACATGCATCCAATCAAACCCAGTGTATATAATCCAGATCCCATCCAAAATGATTTTGATAGCAAACTTAACACTTCCGAATTGCTGTGCTGTTTCGTATCGGATAAAATGTAGGGGGGATGGGGGGGGGGGGGGGGGGGGGGGGGCTCTAGGCTGTTGCACAAACCTTGAGAAAATGTTGTTACGTTGAACAAATATTTCGCATAAGCTCTTTATTGAATTACCTCTAAAGGTCATATAGATGAAAGCTATGTTTACTTGAAGTTAATTTAATTGTTTTATTGCTATCTGTGCCTTCAGACACACATTTTGTTAATAAGTTCCTAAATTTTTAATTCAGTGAAGCTAAATCTTTTTGCTATGCTATTTATATATTAGAAATCACTAAGATTTACAAATAGTATGGATACCGAAGTATTTAAACGATAAACAGTATTAGAGACAGAAAATACAATTCATTTCATTTTTGATTACGTTTCCATGAATAAAATGGCTATCAGGCATCCTCCCAAATATTTTACAGTCTGATGTGATGGATTTATTAGATATACATATTTTGATGAGCAGTAAACATAACTTAATTTCTTCTCAGGACAACGTTTATGAGATAAGAAAGTATTCAAATTTACTTGTTTGTTTGTTGTTTTACATCCCGTGTAGAATTTTTCACTTATATTAAGATGTCAGGTAAAGTTCTACAGATTTTGGTCTGTACTATGGACTGACGCCAATACAGTAAGGGATTTTTTTACGTGTCACACCTGTCGCGACACGTGACCTCGGTTTTCTGTCTCATCCGAAAGACACGTGACTTTCACTGCCGAGCGCTTGGCGAAGTAACAGTCATTGCACACCTGTCGCGACACGTGACCTCGGTTTTCTGTCTCATCCGGAAGACTCGTGACTTTCACTGCCAAGCGCTTGGCGAAGTAACAGTCATTGCCGTTTTTAAAGTCTTTGGTATGACCCGGTACTGGGAATCAAACGCTTTACCACCAGACCACTACAAGCGGTTCCAGTTTACAATATATATTCTATTAGAAGTAACATACTATGACAAATACTATATTGTTCAGGCAATAAAAAATACAGTATTTGTTCATAAATGTGCTTCTGATTTAACTGAATATTTAATTTCAAGCACTTGTTTTGGTCGTTTTTGTACAACTATTACTTTGGTATTATGTTCATGATATTCACACTAGGTCTTTGCCGTTTGAGTCCTAGAGGGTGTGATTATTCTAAGACGGATTTGGCAATACATATCGTCTTGTATAATAGAACTTTCATTTTCGGAACTATATATCTATTTTAAAGTCGAGCTGAATTGATGACGTTTTATAGAAAAAAGATCGATTTTCGCATTTGTTTTGTTATTTGTATCTGAGACTTTTTGTATTTTGGATTTTGCAAAATAACATTTGTATTATTTTTCTATAATATATATATATATATATATATAAATATCAGATACCAAAGTAAAAATCTTCAGAATGTGCAAGATACATATAAAAGTGAATATTGGATAAACACGGACTTCTGGAAATTCAGAGGGATTATTAGGAGCCACGGAGGAGTAAGCATCATGTTGACCGGTCACACCCTCCGTGAGGCCACAGTTAATTTCAAATCCAATAGATGAGGAACAAATCCTCATCAAAATTGGTACAGATAACTTGACAACAAGCTGTATCAATATGCATATCAGCATATGATAGTTCAGTGTAATCATGATACAATATAATCTCTAAGACAAATTTGTATCGGTATTACCCTGAAGACTTCCACAAATAAATCTCTATATATTCAGCTATTGTTCAATCGGAGATCGAACCTGCGTTGATTAGAGGTACGAAAGAGCTTATTTCAATGCGCAATGTTCTAACCGATCGGACCCACCTTTTAAAACTGCAAAAAAAAAAAACTATTGACGTGTAATTGTGTATAACTAAAATAAACCGGGGCGACTTTTAGCTCATCAACAATAATTTAAAGAAACACGCACCTGCCTCGGTAAGGATACAAATATTTCTCAGTAAACATATCTCCATTGATCTCATAAATAAAATGCCTAGAGTTTTATTATGTTTACCATAATCTTAATTTCTAATTCTATTTGTGGCCAACTGGTTTAACTAGTACGTAATATGTACTTTAAACTTCAATTAACGTGGAATTAGATCTACCGATCAAAACTTCAAAACATGTGTGAAAATGTTGTTTTGAAAGAAAACATGTAGATACTATCTCGAAATATCTTATTTTTAATTAGATAAATATGAGTGATTATACCCCAAATATTTCAGAAAAAGAAAATTAATTTTGGGTTCTATATTAAAAATCGTTGTACACATTGAACAGATGTGGAATAAAGCATCATGATGCAGCAAACATCCCCTGTCAAAGGCCATATCTCTCGTGTGCTACAAATAGGAACCTATGGAATAGGTGTGGAATTAGGCATCATGATGCAGCAAACATCCCCTGTCTAAGGTCACATCTCGCATGTGTTCACAGTCAGATAGGCATCAGGGTCTGTATCCCAGGGTTTGGTACCTTAAAACTTAAAAAATACATAAGTCCGAGGATATTCTCAACGTGCTTAGCTAATCATATTTGAAGGTTATGATGCCTGGTCCCGGTTAAAATCACTTAGTATATCAACCACCCTTCGAATAAATAAAATAAAAATACGTTAATGAAGAATGACCATAACTTTTAAGATTGTATACCCATACTCGATGCAGATGTGTAATACGTGTGTAAACTACCAAAATTATAATAATTGAGTTGGTCATTCACATATTTTACGCAACAAAAGTTACACTTTAATTCACTTAAAATGAAGATGCAGTAGTCGATTGTTTTACGATAACGTACCATACAAAGTCGCATTATGTACACCTGTATTCAACTTTCGAGATACATACACAATATCCTAGAAAAATAAAATATTTTTCTTAAGGGGGCTCAGGGATTCTAAATTATATTGGAAATGGGATTGTGTGTTTTTTCCTTCTTGAGTGGTCCGTATTTACAACGGCTTTTGAATTGCCACTACACTTGTACAATTTGATGTTTGTTTATTGTTGTTTAACGTCCCACTCAATATTTCATTCATATGGAGACGTCATCAAATGTCAGTGAAGGGCTTCCAATTTTGGCCTATGCTCGGCACTTACGGCCAATGATCAGTGAGGGGTCTTTAATGTGCCAACACCTATTGTGACACGGGACCTCGGTTTTTTACTGTCTCATCCGAAAGACAGGATATCAACCTGCGGCCGGCTGGACTCGAACTCACGACCTCACGATCAAGAGTCGAGTGCGCTACCGACTGAGCCAGGCCGGCTTGTACAATTCGACGAAGGCATCAAACTGCTCATCCTAAACTATTAACCCATCATCTAGAAATATTAGCTGTGCAGACAGGAAAACTCACCTATGAAAATTTGCCACGATCGAGGATCGAACAATGACATTCATGTTAAAAATAGATTGCTCTACCATCTAAGTAAAGTTGAGGGAGAAGATTGATTTGTATTGTTTATGTGAAGCTTTATAAGAGAAAGTATTGGGTGCATAAATCAAAACGATATTGTAAAAAGTATAAAATAATTGCCATAATCTTATAGTCTATACATTCAAGCCTTTCATTAATGAATTTAGAACTGGACACCACATTAAAACTTATCTATATTCAGTCAGTTTCCTGCTGATATTTAATATCCACAATTTATGACAATCTGCATAGTAAATTGACATATTATTTGGATTATTTCTGATATATAAAACAACATGTTATATACCGAATTAACATTGGAACACAATTGTAATGAAAATATACTAAACCATTCAAAATAGAGTAGGTGTTAGGTTAGACAAAAGGATATCTTTAAAGGGAAGGTGGATTACTTTTAGCAACTTGGTTTTTTATAAATACGAGCAGGTTACATAAAAGAGAAATGTTATATAACACACGTGTTTTTGATTTCTGATATTCACCATTAAATGAATTCCAGAAAAATAATTATATTCCAAATCATTACAACATGCAGTATGGCGAATGGGAATGTGCCCAGAAAGAAAGAGACCTCATATTTGGTTCGTTGTGTAACATTTTAATCATTATAATATTGAATATATCATCTCTGTGATACTGTACATTTTGTCTTTCACAATTTCTTTAAGAATACAAATGGGTAGGTGCGAGAGATAAAAATTCCATTAATTACCGTATGGTTTTACAGTGTTCTTTACTTACTCTTTAAATAAATACCGCTTTATTGATCTTAGTCCATATATATAACAGGAAAACAGTATAAAAATGTCACTATGCGCAAACTGATACGGTTTACAATGCAAACACTTGTTTATAATGTCAGAACGAATCTAAAGAAAATGACATGTGATGAAATTAAAACACCCATCCTTCATGAACTGTAAAAAGAGCCATAATTAAAATATTGGATACTTTACTCATGGTTAAGATATGCTTGAACACGTGACCTCTATTAATGTTAGACAGACAGTGACATAATAACTATGAAAAAGTAAATGAAATAGCTTTTATAGCAATTGTTCATATGAAGTGTATCATTGTTATGTATATGAATTATTTTGAATCTTCTGTTTCGGTAGAATGACATCAAACTCTAAATATAAAATATCGCCAATCTTGTAGATGTTTATTTAAATACTTTGTCTATATATTCTAGTATAGTAACACGTAACTGTATTAAGTCGAACAACTCTGTCTGTAAAAGTACAATATACACAGTAAAAAAACTTCCGAAATGTGGCGAGTTATTACTCGAAAAATTCATTGATATAATAAGTGTATACTTCTATATGCTTACTGCGTAAGATAAAGTGCATCAGAAAAACATTGTCAAGTCGTATAAAATGACAGATAGCATAATGAAAATAGAATTCATTAGAAATGTTAGCAAACAAATAATAATTCGATGCATTCCAGAATAGCCGACCGATTATAAATCACAAGGATGTTTTGTTGATGATGGAGTGTCAGATAAACATCTTGTTTGTTAGTGATATTATATAATTTAAAGTGTTTCATATACATCCACATCCAAATATTAACGTAAATAGTTACATAAACACACATTAACATATTTAAAGAAGATTTTTCACAGAAATTCATAAATTTTATTCATATTTTTGTATAAAACATTTCTATTGCACTATTTTAAAACATCGCATCTTTAATTAAGATGTACGGGAATTTAATATACCTATGTCATCTTAAAATATAGAGGCCTTGAATTTGTCACTTCTGGTGCACCGTGTGAGTCTCCAAAGATAAACATAAAACTAGTACCTGGTATTTCGATACCAGCTGAAATTATTTTATACTGAAATAATATTTCAAATGGAAAAGCATCGTTTCAATTATACAATCCTCAGAAGCTATGACAGTCAGATTTTACAACAGTTTTCTTTCACGAATTTGGGAATAAGCAAATTTTGGCCATGTATAATACCATTTTCTATTTCGGAACTCTCCATCTATTTTGAATTCTAACTGATGAAGATTTATTGAGCATTGGTTTGGCCTCATTTTCAAATTAGAACTTAAGTATTATCCTTTCTAATATAAACCTATGCAAAGGAATATCGATTTACATATATTTGTTTGTTTGTATTGTTTTAGTCGCTATAGTAATGTTCAAGTGAAATTATTTGAAGCAAAAATACAACCTCTCACTCCCCAAAAAACAAAACACACACACACACACGCACAGAGAGAGAGAGAGAGAGAGAGAGAGAGAGAGAGAGAGAGAGAGAGAGAGAGAGAGAGAGAGAGAGGTGTAGACGATAATTATAGATGACGCACAATTCAAATTTTGACTTCACTACCTGATAAATTGTCTATTAGATAATCATTAATGATTGGTGCACAAAATTACTTATTCTTTTGAATTACTAGCCAGTATATTAGACAAAAGGCCAATATGTTGAAGCTCAGACTCGGTGTAAAAGATAGAATTGCAGACAATCAGAAAAAAAAAATAGAAAGCTGGTGTAGTTAAGAGTCGATAAAACATAAAAATGACAAGAATAATTCTATCCCATAAAACAGATAGACATACTATGATTTTATAAATTTAAAATTAACCTCTTTACAAATACTTAAACTTTATAATAACTTCTAGCAACAAAATATAATAATTTACTTAATTTTCTAAGCTCATTATATATATCTCTTATTAAAAACATTCAAATGTTTAGTTTTCTATTCAATATAAGCAAAAAGAAATTGTTAAGAATAAAACAAGTAAACATAGAGTAAGTTTTGAATATTTATAGTCACTTTAAGCAGAGCATCATCCCGTACATATTGTCTGTTCTTTACCAATTACCTCTACCATAATATCCTTGATTTCTAATACACCGATTTTCAATTTCAAAACATGTTGTATAAGGAAGTACACGACATTTTATGACTTCGATAATTACCGTTAACGTATTCTATTTTAATGTTTTACGTGAAATTTTAAGAATAAGATAATAAATGTACAAATAAAAAGAAAATGTTTGTTTTCTTTAAGACAATAAACCACGCCAACTTACTAAAATTACACAGATAATAGAATGGAAATGGAACGTTAAGCTCAGTTACAATAATAAAACGCAGATGCGAGTGTCTGAGATTACTCGGGTTTCTGAATGAAATTATAGATATATAATTATGAACTACGGGTAATTATTTTACATAGACAAAAACATATATCTACATATAGTTTGAAATTCGTAAATACTATTTCAAAATGTACACGTACTATCCACAGATCTGGGAATTTTAAATAATGTTTTGAATTATAAATAAGAATCGTGTCTTTTTACTCAAGAAATAAAAAATATGATTTGAAGGTTAATGGATGTATACATATACGTAACATCAAAATCGATCAAAGTTCGATATATAGTATATTCAGAAACAAATATTTGTCCAGGGATCATTTACTAAGGATCAGTATATTTAACCTTCCTAATTACAAGTTTACACAATACAAAAATCAGGTTTTGAGTTTACACAATACAAAAAAAGGTTTGTGAGAATCACCATAGTAATTACCCAAAATGATCGTTTTTATCATATGTATTGACAGAAAAAAATTTCTTGAGCATTGGATTTAACAGTAAGTACAAAACCATATCTCCGTTAGTAAAATTATCATTATAATTGTATGAAAATAAAACTAAATGCATAGTCTAAAGCGTTTGAAATGTTATTTAATCTAAATTGATAACATGCTAAAACTCACATTCAAACTAATTGTATAATAATGAAAAAATAGATTATACAACTGGGTAGTAAACTGAACGTTAAGAAACAAAACTGGGTAGTAACCTGAACGTAAAGAAAAAAACATATAATATGGTTGATCATGCAGCCATTATTTAAGAAATAGCTGATGAGATTGCGTGGGTCGCGCAGATTTTACTGTGAATAATGAGAGTCTGTATAAAGATATTTATCTGAAAGTTAATCATTCTCAAAGTATCCGTCAAGTTATTCAAACTATTTAACAACATAACAAAATAACAAATTGTTCTTCATCAATTATTGATATTTATATTGTTTTTCAAATAAGTCAAAGGAATGGAAGAAATGGCAATAGTAGTTACAATATTTACACAAATATTAAAACACACACAGACAGACAGACAGACAGACAGACAGACGGAGAGTGAGAAATGATATATATATATATATATATGAAAATATATATATATATATATATATATATATATATATATATATATATATATATATATATATATATATGTGTGTGTGTGTGTGCGTGTGCGTACGTGTGTGCGTGTGCGTGTGCACAAACAGATCTATTTTTTCACTGTCTGATTTTTTGTACTTTCATGAATAGTTTCATATAAGTAAAAATGTGAAATGAATCATACTACATGTAACAAACATTCAGGGCGTGACTTTCACATAACTGTTACCTTTTTATGAACACTGAAACATCCCACCTATTAACACCATTATATGCGAAGCAGAATAATCTGTTACGTACAAAATTACGTACTATTTTTTGGTTTTTTACCTTTTTAGCATAGTTAAATTTAGCTCTTTCTTAAATCATTTAATTGGAATGTTGTGAAACACTGGATTATTTGTCTGACCAAGATTTATGTTTTATATCTTAAAATAGGATTTAATACCATTGATATACTATTTACCTGTATTTTATTACGTTTCAACCAGGTAAAACGTGAATATCTACAAACACATTATCAATACGTCTACATATTAACATTTTGTAAAGGTCACGGATAGTGATTCTGAATGAAGATAAGATTTGTTACCGTGAAGAGCAAAAGTAGATATTTAATAAATGAAATCGAAAATTTGTTTTTATGTATGATACATACTTCTAGATATTTTGTTTCATTCCAGAGTAAGAGGTCCGATTTTGTACATTTTTTGCCAGATTTGTACCTATATCCTGGACATCCTAATGATTTATACCTTGGTATCTGAGAATTTATTTATTGCTGAACAATGTTTGCTATTTGTAAAAAAAAATATCGCACTAAGAATTACAAGCCAATGAAAGAAATAGTGGTATTTGATGTAGTTGAGATACGTTTTTAAGATCAATAGCCTTTAAATGAATACTTGAAGGATGCATACCATGTAGCCATACATATTACAATTTACAAATGGTGCAAAAGTATGATCTAGTACATGAACAAAACAGACGCATGTTTATTTTTGTTTACAAAACAATACACATATATTTTTTGGTGTGATACCAATAACATGCATGTAAATACTCCAGAGTGTCGTAGTTCTATATTTATAGCGACAGCATGGTTACGTAATCAATTACATAACATCATCCACAAAACATTGCGCTTTGTTACGCCAGTAGCTTTGACTTCAAGCGAGATGAGCTTCATATGAATCGTCTCAAAAACGCTTCCCATGAAAATGGCTATAAATATCTAAAATATTAGCAACATTTCACCCCATATTTCTGTTTTTAGAGACGTTTTCTGTTCACCATATCCATACATTGTCTCCTTGACTCCCTTCAAATTAATTTGTGGTATTTGAATGTTTAGTATTCGTATATGTCTTCTAGACTACATTAAAATTAACTCTTTGATATTTGGATGTTTAATATTCGTACATTGTCTCCTGGACTTCCTTAAAATTTCGAGCCGGCTCAGTCGGTAGCGCGCTCGACTCTGGATCGTGAGGTCGTGAGTTCGAGTCCCACCGGCGGCAGGTTGGTTTCCTGTCTTTCGGATGAGACAGTAAAAACTGGAGGTCCCGTGTCACAGTAGGTGTCGGCACGTTAAAGAACCCTCACTGCTCAATGGCCGTAAGTGCCGAGCATAGGCCAAAATTTTGAAGCCCTTCACCGGCATTTGGTGACGTCTCCATATGAGTGAAATATTCTTGAGTGGGACGTTAAACAACATCAAACAAACAAACAAACAAATCCTTAAAATTTCCTTTTGGTATTTGAATGTTAAACATTCGTATATTGTCTTCTTAACTTCCGTCTGGTTAACTCGTTGGTATCTGTATTTTTTTTTGTTCGTATATTGTATGCTGGACTTTCTTCTGGTTAATTCTTCGATATTCATATATTTTTGTTATTCGTATATTATATCCTGGACTTTCTTCTGGTTAATTCTTCGGTATCTATAATTTCTTATTCGTATATTATATCCTGGACATTCTTCTGGTTAATTCTTCGGTATCTATAATTTCTTATTCGTATATTATATCCTGGACATTCTTCTGGTTAATTCTTCGATATTCATATATTTTTGTTATTCGTATATTATATCCTGGACTTTCGCCTGGCTAATTCTTCGGTATTTATAATTTCTTATTCGTATATTATATCCTGGACATTCTTCTGGTTAATTCTTCGGTATCTATAATTTCTTATTCGTATATTATATCCTGGAATTTCATCCGGTTAGTTCTCTGGTATTTATAGTTTTCATGTTCGTATATTGTATCCTGGACTTTGTAATAGTTAACTCTTTGGCATGTTTTGTTTAACATTCGAATTTAGTCTTCTTCATTCCTTATATTAAACTCTTTAGTATTTGTGTTCAATATTCTTATCCTAACATAGGAATGGGTTAGTTTGAGGTTAAAACGAGATTAGGGATCTAAAGAATGAAATATAATACATTTAAATAATGTAGAATACGTTAAAAGATGTAAATCTATTTTGTTTACGTACCGACTATTTATATAGACTCTGAATTACGGGGAATGATCTCGTCGCTACTTTGGAACACCATCTACAAACATGAATAGATATATAAAATTAATTAACATATTGTATTGTAGTATTGGTATATATAAAAATCACAGATACCAAAGTAATAATTTTCAAGATTTTCAGGAGACAACTATACTGGTGAACATTTGACAAACGCAGACCTCTAGAAATCGAGAGGTGTTATCAGGAGGAGTAAGCTACCTTTTTTGATCGGAATCACTCGTCGCAAGTCCTCAGGCAAATTAAAATATATCCATTTTCCTGGAATCAAATAAGCCCACCGATTATGTTGTGGCGTAGACAAAAGAACAGTGTAAGCAAGGCTGGGGATCAGTCTCCCAACACTACCAACATGGTAGCGTCAATCAAGTAACAGTCTGTTTTCGAGCAGAATTTTACTATAAAACACCTAATTCTCGGAACTTGTTTTAGGGAAAACGAATGAATATTGTTTTGTGCGCTTGATATTGGACTTTTATGGGACATGATGCACATTATTTCGTTAATGGAATATACAAAATGTGTGGTCAAAAATATAAAGTGGCATTTTTCATACCACAAATCTCCGAAACTAGGTTGTCCGCAGATAGAACGTATGCATTAAGAATTATATCGTATTAAACTTTAAAAGTGTGGAGCAATTAGAAATTCTGTCGAATCGTTTTCCCGGATTGATACAACATCTTGCTATATCAATAGCTTAATTCCTCTCTTACGGAACATTTTTCTCCGTACCATGCCAATAAATAATGATATACCTGCTAAAAATGTATTACCCATATCTTACATGCAAAATAGCAATTTATTATATTACTAGTACAATACATTCATTCACCTTAAATTCTGGAGAAACATGTTATACGTTACGACTTACATTGCCCTAAAAAGAAACGGAAATTTAAATGACACTCTAATGAATGCAGTGTACGTATAAAACATAGCTTGAATGTAGATGCACTTGTTGCTAGGAAGTTTTAAAACTATATTCACATCTCGATCTCGATCATGTCAAAGTCCACACTTGTATTAACAATACTATATACAAGAGCTTGAAAAAGAATATATCTCCTTCATATTGTAAATCCTTTCTACCTTATTAAATTTCCAGATTGAGTAAGAAGTCTGGCCGAGTCTATTTTTGTAATTCTTACTTTTCTATTTATGTAAAAAAACTCGTTGACAATTTTGTTTTGCAATGTTATAACAAAATTATGAAAACATCAACTACTGAAGAACATTATTTTTTTTACATTTCTTAAATTTATGCAACATGGTCTCAGAAATACAATTTACGTTTGTTCAGATTTGCGGAGACCGCTTACGATGGTGTAGTGATAGAACTTTGACGGAGTTTAAAACAAACAAACAAACAAACCAAGGTTAGGGTGAGTTCGTCGTACGATAATCAGTGAAAAATGTTATAACAGTGGGGCATTTTATTATCGACAGAAATGAATAAGTGATATCAAGCTGTTTCACAGTTGATAAACTGTCCTTCAGATATTCCTTTTGTAATTGAATGTTAAATATATCCTTTACATGTAATCATTTTAATCGAGGGAAAAAAAGGACGATATGAATAGATAAAATGTAAAATGAAGTGGGTAAAGCTTGGCGGAATTATGTGGAATGATGATGTCTTGCGTATATTGTTTTTATTGAAATATGAGTATATCATTTACTGGCACCTATTTTACACAAGGGAAGAATGGGACATATGATACAGAATAGATAAATGTTTATATATATATATATATATATATATATATATATATATATGTGTGTGTGTATGTGTATGTGTGTGTTCTTGTGCGTGTGAAGTCAGTCTAATATCAGGAATTAACCATTGTAAACAACGTGTAACTGAGTAATGAAATGCGTGAAACACTTAATACCTTCTAGAATTTGTGGTATGTATTTAAAATTCAACTCCCACTCGATGTTTAGAGAGAAACTGGTTTGCATAGAAGTAATGAATGAAACATGCATCATAAATAAAGCACTACTGCATTAACGCGTTATCCGTATTGGGAAAATAACGTCCTACGCCAGTCTATGTGAGGCTAATGCCCGCCCCTTTACCAGCTAGTGATATGATATTTAACTCATGTGTCGTGTATAAATAACACATAACATTTCGTTCATTTATAGTCAACGAGTAGTGCTTACTGCAGTCTTGAGTGTGCATCTATCTGTCGCACCTTGCATTGTGTTAGTATTAGTTTGTATAGCACAGAAAACTGTGACAAGAGATTTTCAAACAAAACTCCAAAAGTGATTTCAAGATTGATTATAGGACAGTATATCTAGAAAGCAAAGTGTTTATAGTGAAAATGGATTATAAATTCGCCATCGCTACATTGATGTTGCTCACAATAGGTGCCTCTGTAAGTATGAAATTGAATTTTAAATCACTTAAAATTTCATTTTTAAGGGAAATAATATTATTAAATAAAATTAATTCCGGAAATATTTTTCATATTTTATCCACAAAATGATGATATAGTCTATGTTGTAATCTATTCATTTTAGAATAAGATAAATCTAAATTATACGTCAAAAGGTATGAACTCTTTTTAAAACTTCACTAAATGAATCTCAAATTATAACTTTTGTTGAATTCTATGCATAACCCCCGAAAAAAAAAATACACTTTTAGGAAAACTGTATACAAATTTACTTAATCAGTATGTGAATAAAACTTTACATACATGTACCTATATAATTTTGTCTGGCTAAAATGCAATCATTTTAAATGTTTTAATTTCTTTCAGGTAGCACAAAACATTGGACTAGAAGGTACGTGTCAATAACAATAATTCATACGTGTATTTATGTATACAAATATTGCATGCTGTAGGACATTTTTTTTATGTTATTGTTGTATCCTTGATGAATCTTAACACGCGAATCTTTGTGCAGTGTGTACAGAAATAAACGTCAGTTCAGTATATGCTCAAAATGATAGTTGATTGCTATTATAATCAACAAAAGGCCAAACTGATATAATGACATGTAGATTAGCTGTAATCATCATTAGATTTAACTTACATGGTATTTTACACTTTTTAAGGTATTTGCGCCGCTGACTTTGGCCTTAAGCAGTACTTCATATTTTGCTATGCAATTAATGATATGCTAATCTGTTACTTCGTTTTTATCACCTCGCAAAAGTTATTTTATGAATTTATTTCACAGCTATAGTCACATATAAATTTACCTTTCACGTTTCTTTCCCTATCAATGGGATGGCATTTCAGAAAAGAATGAAGTAATTCCCCCAATTCAAAAGCACTGTGCATTGACATATTATTTCTGACGGTTGAGCTAATGTCTAATGTCGTGAAGTAGTAATGCTTTAAAAATACGTTTCTGACTAGCTTACAAAGTAAATGTAATGTTAGGACAATCATTTCACGTAGTAGGTACATCAGATTTGTTAACCAACACAAAAGTTTAAAACAAGATTATATGTAGATGCTTAGATTTGATAAGGAATCCTCTACCCACGAGTGAGTGTACGGGTCATCTGCTGTCTTTTAGCTTTTAGACGACGACGACGACGACGACAACAACAATAATAACTGTGGTTCTGATAATTTCAAATGCCTGAAAAATAATGAATAAATAATCATTATTTATTCAAATTTGATACTGATTTTGAATGTCAATATCTTACTTTATTTAATGTGAAACAAGGTCTCATTTAAACTCCACATTACGTTATTTATCCTATAAACTTATCTCTAAAAGGAGAGTGAAGCAGCGAGAACATATTTTGACTTACCAAAATTTATTGCCAAAACACTTGAATATTTATCATGCAATTTTGTGTCTTCGATACAAATAAATTAAGTAATAAGATTACATTTTTTCTAAGCATGTAGTATCCACTTCACTCTCTCGATATAAATAAAAAAATTCATCTTAAAACGCGAGTGAGTAATAAAACACTTAAATATTGTAGACGTCTGGAAAAGTTACAAATTGAGAGAAAATAGATTCACTTAAGTGTATAGTCGATATAAATAAGTGTATAATTACTTTGTAGTCCTACAATTCTTTTTATTTTCGAGTGGTCCGCATGTCAATCACATTTCATCTTAACATTCCTTCATTGACACCTATGGTCTAGGTCTATTTCTTAGATGTAATCATTGTAAACACCTGTGGTTTCTTGGAACAGTGTTTTATGCCACACACAACAGCTTTTTCATTTACATGATGGCGGCCAGCTTCTAATGGAGGGATGAACCAGGTTACAATATACCTGGAAAGAAACCATTGTCTTTCCGGAAGTTAACTGATAAATTTGCAAACTTTCTCCCGAAATCAGCCTAAGTTCCAGTGTTGGTATAGTGGCTTAAAGCTAAATGCTCTAAACAATTGGCGACGGAAGCTCAACTGTCTGATAATTTACAATGTGTCTTGTTGTTTAAATTCATTATGTTTCAATCGCAGTGTAATAATTTGAAGATGATAGGTTATATTTCATGTAACTATATACATACATTTTATCAGGTATGTGTTACACTTGACCTTGGGATAAATTTAGCCACAAATGATAGATATCTGATAATCACATATCACCACTGTATCTGTAGTGTTCAGCGGATAAACAAACTGAAGAAGTCAATGTACAGTAAATGATGTTGGCATTCAACAACAAGAAACGTTAACTTGGAATTTCGTTAAGATTTGTTGTTATGTAAAAATATAGCTCAGAGTGATTAGGAAAGGCATTTAGAAATTTACGTAATACTGTGTTACTATCATATCATCACCGTATAACATCTAATAGGTTTTTGTTTATATGTGGTTAGAAAAACAGACAATGTTTTTCATATGGGAAAGACATCTTATCATAAAAGTAGATATATGTTTTAATATCCATTTGGACTTGTTAGATTTACATATAGAAAGACGGTCCTCCATGGCACCTGATCCTACCTCTGGATTTCCAGAGGTCAGTGTTCGTCCAGAAGTCATCCGATTTGTATATTTTTCCTGGATATCCTGGAGATTTATACTTTGGTATCCGATATTATCGTACGCATAGCTGGACAAGAATTGTAGGTCTAAAATTCTAAATGCTGCCCTTCTAATCATGGACTGTGTTATGAATGGGTATATGACAATTCGTTTATAGAGTAACAAATGTATAGGTTATATATGTCTCAATCGCAAGTATATTTTTGATTTGTAATATTATGTAAGAAGAATTGTGCATTAGTCCAATGGTTTTCATACGACTCAATGGCGTCTCTAATTTACTGACTACTTGACATTAGGCATTCTTATGTGGATGTTTTCAAATTACGTATTTGACATTTCTTTGCAAGCAGGCAAAGTTATAATTTATATATGCATTTGTTTAACGTTATATAAGATTGTCAGGTCATGCCAGTTTATTTAGTGTATACGTAAATGCATTTAAATACAATGGTATGTCTGAACACACACATGTGTGAATACTACTTACATACATAAGCATAGAATGTGTTTGATTGTTAATGTTTGTGACGTTTGTGTGTTTGTGTAAGGTATGCACTCTAATTACCGATGATAATTATTACCTTTAATTAATCTTTTTTCGGTAGACAACGAGTACTATTGTGGAAACAAGCCTGCAGATGTCATATTTTTACTTGACACATCTAACAGCATCTGGGGACCACACTTCCAGAAACAACTCGATTTTGTAAAGAACGTCATCTCTGTATTTGATGTGCGAGAAAACACGACGAGAATTGGAATTGCATCGTATTCACGGAGAGTTCACAACGAATTCAATTTAAATGAATATTCAAACCAGGAAGATGTACTGCGAGCTGTGGGCAGAATAAAACAACGACGTGGATTCGAAACCAACACACATCGTGCTATCTTTTACATGCGGAAACACATGTTTCGTCCAGAATTCGGTGCCAGACCCGGTGTAGCTAAAGTTGGTATAGTACTGACGGATGGACAGTCTTCAAGTACATTGTTGACTGTGTGGGAAGCCGTAAAAGCTAAAAGAGAAAATATTCATATGTTTGCTATTGGTATTGGTTCTGGGACAAATCAGCGGGAACTTCAAAGGATAGCGAGCAAGCCATTTAAAGATTACTACTTCAAAGTTTTCAATTTTGACGCTCTGAATACTATCAAGAATATATTAGCCGTGCGAACTTGTAGAGGTAAGAAATGGAACTAATTTATGTACCACATGATACCCGATAACGTTTGTAGGGGACTTGTTTCTATTCGTGATGAAATGATGCTAGCAGACAATATCCCGCGGTAACGTCATTTCAGCGGGAAGATTACGTAGAGTTACGTTCCATCAACATTGGAGATACTAGTACCGCACAAACGTTATCGGTTATCACGTGGTACATGAATTAGTCCCATCTTAATGATATAATTCTGGAAATTAAATAATTATGTACCATTATTATTATCTTAACATTTGCCAATGTAGATCTGGACAAAGGAATGACCTTTCATAGATGTTTCAATTACGATAAAATTAGATACAATATATAAGATACATGTTTGGTGTGATTGGTTTGATTACATATTGTGAAACATATTGATGCTAAGTAATTTAAGAATTGTACATCTCTTATATATCCTATACCTTAAATAGAGCTTAATATGCATTTTTTGTAATATACATGCAATATTTTTTGCAGTTACCCCAAAACCTACTACAACAACTACAACAACTACAACAACTACTACAACTACAACAACGACTCCGCCTCCAACAACAACAAGTAAGTAGTCGAGTGTATTATATTAACTACTTCTTTTTGAGAGAGAGAGAGAGAGAGAGAGAGAGAGAGAGAGAGAGAGAGAGAGAGAGAGAGAGAGAGAGAGAGAGAGAGAGAGATTCTCTGTTTACATTTAAGATGATATGTTGAAACTGGTTCATTTCATGTTTGTTTCTGTTTGTGTCAATAAAAAGATAAGTAAAATTAGAGATTACATTTTAACAACTGCATTGAGTGATAAATATGTGCATTTTATTGAACAAACTGTTTCTCGCGCACACTTTAATTACTTTAACACACATATTATCAAAATAGTTCAGTTGTTTTTGTATACTTCTGTGTTGGTGTACAAAGTCTACAGGAATCGGTGTATGTTAACTTATTTCTTAATATTCGTTATTTTAGCTACACCGACAACGACAACTACGTCACTTTTGGAGGTTGCAAGACGCGGTAAGTAGATGAAACAGGTGGTGTTGTTTATCTAATTTCAATAGTACAATGGAAATATCGCGCTATCTCTAATGACGTAGAGCTTCACAAAACCATCATCTTATTGATATGTACACTATCTATATGTACAAGTTTTAAAGGATAAATCTTGTGTTTTCCAAACACATCACGTGCTTTAAAAACTCCCGATAAATTGTGGTGGTTGGTTGGATTCCAGTATGAATCCACTGATTTAAATGCATTGCAAGCAACAGATTTATACATATTTCCATCACATGTTCCCGCAAGGTCTTATAAAATATTTATTGTGTAGGTTACTGCACCTAACGAAATCCACACTTTTCCCAGAAGCAAATTCACAGATTGTTATTCGTTTGTAAATGCGATTTCATTTATGTTAGATAAAGTTAATTGGTGCTTAATTATTGAGCTTTCTTTTACACGTGATGAAGATATTTTGAACCTACCTATGTATTAAATAAAGGAAAATTACATAGATCAATTTCTGTCAAGTGTATGTTGACAGTTGATCGCTTTGTATATATACTCGTATATACTTAGACAAAGTCTAATAGTGTACAGTTTGTAATCTCGGTCTTAAAGTAGCAATTACAATTTTCTTAATTTACATGTTTTATTTTGTAATTTTCACCCGTCGTGGGAAACATCTGTGTACACAGTTTATTGCTTTGCAAGCAAAGTATTTATTACAGTGCGTGTGAATGGATACCTTTAACTTTTAGTGGATATTAAATATATACATGTAATGTTTACTAACTTTTTTCTTCTGTTTAGCAACAAGAAATAATATATGTACACATTTTTTTCCAGTTTGTGCTAATGGGAAAAGCGACATCGTTTTTGCATTTGATTCTTCCACCTCCGTATCCAATGAGGATGTCAAAAGACAAGTCGAATTTGCCAAGAGTGTGATTGATAACCTGAATATAGAACCCAATGGAACGCGTGCAGGCGCCATTTTGTACACCGATCAAATAATGAACATTATCAATTTGAATGACAGAAATGATAAAAATGACATCAGTGGAGTGTTGGACAAGATGGAAAGGTCAGCGGGTAGGAACCGCATAGATGAAGCAATACGACATATTAGAACAAAAAGCTTTAGACGCGGGATTGCCAGAAAAAATGCTGCACAGATCGCAATTATTTTTACAGCAAGTCCTGTATCATACATCCACCGAGCGAAAAAACAAGCATCTAAAGCAAGGGAGTCAGGAATTTCATTAATTCCAATCAGCATTGGGGAAATCGAAGCAGATGATATGCGAGCTATTGCTGGTGCATCGGATGATACGATGTACTATCAGGTGTCTTCATTTGAACAGCTCAATTCTTACATTGCAGACGTATCCATCGAAGCGTGTAGAGGTAATGTATTGACTTATCTGTCTCGTGCGATTTAAACTACATAAGATATTTGTATATCAGAAAACGTATGTTGTACGTTAAATATATGAACTATTACTCAATATCTTTCAGCATTATTCATTCACTAAATCTGCATCTATTTTCTATCAACTGACGAATTCTTACTGACAGAAACGATCGTCTTGAGCATTGGATTTGGATTCTTGTTTTGCAAAACTATAACTTTGGTATCATGATTTCAATATTTACAGTAGACAGGTAAATAGATAAATGACGAAAAAATTCATAAAAGGACGGATAAAACGGTAAATAGATAAATGAATAAATAAACAAAGAAATGTTTTATAAATAGGACAAATCATGTGCATTGTAATATTTTTATCGTTTTCTTTATAGTTCCAGAACCAGCCGTACCAATATCAGATCAGTGTAAGTATCTCGAATTATTTCAAATATGAAGCTTTTGCATAATTGAAATGAACACAATCAACAATTATCTATATAATGATTTTTATACTCTTCTATGCTATTCAGTTGTTTCACTGCTAAGAAGTGAAACAAATGAATACTTCACGTTTTGTAATTTTCACGTTTTCTCTCTCCTGAAACGTTCGTGGGGTTTCGAATTTGCGGATCAGGACTGGTTTATATTAACATCAGTCCCTGCTAAGACTACGACACCATATTGCGTACATATACAATTTTATTACAAACTGTTTCCTTAATTTACGGATTTATCAACATCATGAATATAGCGAATATTAACACCGCGAATTATTTTCACCCTTTATAGTATAAACGTTTTATTTGTGGAATTGATAAATCATTGTGATACATTATTTTACAGCGTGTGGATCAAGACAAGAAGCAGATGTAATGTTCATTCTCGACAGTTTAAACATGGGTAAAAAGAACTCAAGGAAAGCTATGCTGTTCATCAAAGAACTAGTGAACGAAATTGACGTCCACCCTAATAAAATACAGGTGGGGCTTATGTCGGCTGAATGTCAGGAAGATTATACAGGGTTTTCACTTGACTCGAACACCAACAAGGTGGAGGTCACAAATGCTTTGAACAAGGTCAAGCCTGTGGATTTCTCACACGTGCTAAAGCAAATGAGGAGAGGGGCATATAGTCCGAATGATGGAGGTAGAAAAGAAGCAAAGAAAGTTGCTATTTTGATAGTGGATGGAAGCTTAGAGGAGCCAATTCGTGCATTGACCGAGGCTCAGAGGGCACGTATCCATGGTATCGAGGTGATTGTAATACAAGTTGGCCAAGAAGAACCTCAAGAGGAACTCTTGATGATGTGCGACGCACCCAGAAAACAACATTTCTTTAAAGTTTCTAATTATGACAAACTGGAGTCGATGAAAGACAAACTCTGGCAAACCTTATGTGACGGTAATTTATATTTATGACTAATTATTGTCTTTGAAATAAAAAGTGACGAACAAATGAAAAAAGATTGAAAGATATAAGAACCAAAATTTAGGTTTTTATTATTTGTACAGTTCAATTATTTAAATTGTAGAGGAAATACAGAAAAAACTGGTTAATGTTCTTTATATTATATTCAGAATTACTCTTGGTATACATAGATGCAACTTACTAATTGGTTTGCTTTATGATGGAGTTAAATCTTTAGATTAAAACAAAACATCAGAATGGTGTGTCGTTCACGGTCGTCAACAATAATTTGAAAATATAAGTTGTACATGTGCTTAGACTTAATAGGTTTTGATTATGCAATAAACCTATTAGGATTAAGCAAAATCGCTAATTTTCTATTCTAATTTATTTCAGAATTATGAGAAAAAGAATGTAAACTATTGAAACGGGACCAATGTTTGATTGAAAATGGACAGACGTCACTCAAATCACGCTGTTGCGATGCCAGGACGTGCCAACTGCATGTAGCCATATATTTGTAAACCTCAAATATGCCGTTTTGAGACTGCTCCAATTATCCCTATGATATTCAAATAAGAAAAAGGTCATTTGATGCTTACCTGTGTTAATACGGTGTTCAGTAAGTTACCTGTTCGATGGAGTAAAGATGATGCGGAAACAAATAGTTAATATGTTTTAGAAACAACAGTAACTCGAAGCATATTAAGATTTTATGCTTTGAGGAGTAAGACAAGTATACATAAAATCGTACTTACATGTATATACGGTGTACCTGCTAAAACCCAACGATGTTCAATAATTCGCTCGAAAATGCATATTGCATCAAAATATAGCAGAAATGTATGTATGTATGTATGTATGTATGTATGTATGTATGTATGTATGTATGTATGTATGTGTGTGTGTGTGTGTATGTGTGTGTATGTATGTATGTATGTATGTATGTATGTATGTATGTATGCATATATGTATGCATGCATGCATGTAAGTGTGTGAGTGTGTACATGCGTGCGTTCGCACATGCGTGTTTGTGCATGTTTGTACGTTCGTTTGTCCGTCTTAATTATGTAAGTAACTGTTAACCATTATTATCATTATGTAAAAAGAAATCTTTTCATGAAATATTTATTGTATTTGTATATATCAGTTCTGACAAAAACTGTAAAACTGTGAATTGTTGATGAATGTATGTACATGTATATCTCAGGGAAAATGTTGCAGGCGTTCAAACATTCAGCTACTTTAAAGTTATGTTGTATTAATAACTTTTTTAAGCATTAAGTTCATGATGTAAATTCACGTATACTGCGCACATCACAAAATTATCGTTGTTTACATACAATGTCTTTGTAAATATTTTGATTTTTTTTATAATTTATGATATGTGTCGACCGTCGAGTAAGGTTAAACGAAATCCAATGACGCGAATTCCTATTATGGATATCAAATATCTCTATGTATTACTTGCGGGACATACTTTTTGTAATGTGATAAACTGATGTTAATACGCCCAGGATTTGCTTATTTGTTTAACTAACGTGAAAATCTTCAAGTTATACAAAATGTTTGTATGGTTGGTATGAGCTTCACAAAATAAATCAAGTTAAAACATGGTTGTCTTCAGGTTTATTTACTGAAATGAATATATTTGCTACACATTTCCGATACAAAACACTGAGGATGTAACTTTAATCTACGAAACAAGATTGAATGTCAAGGGAACACAAAAAGATGAAAACACAAGCTAACTACAAATCAGCATGAGTCACATATCAATAGAAAAATTATCACATTAAAACAAACGGATTAAGTAAATATCAAACAGTCAATTACACACATGCTTAAACATGTATATGCACACCATGACACAAACAGAGTACGGGCTAAATCAAATTTTGTTTACAGATATAGATAATAAGATTGTTTCAAAAACATATCCCTACTTCAAATATCCATAACTTTTCGTAGACATATGATAATGTAAAATTTGGAAGTTCATTAGAGAACCTTATTGAATGTTTATCATTTAAACCTAAATCCTACGGTATCAGAACTTATTTTATATAGTCATCGATGACATCATCATAAATTAGCATTATTTGGTTTTACTATCAAAATGGATGACAAGAACTTGAAAAAGAGCTTTCATTTTGATGTTGTTAAATTGTATTTCAAGAATACCCAACATGCTCAAATTGATCTTGGTGACTTTAAACAGGTAATAATGATACAACTGCAAGGATTCCATTGGACATTCGTAAAAATGTGACTCGAAACTTCCTGGATGGGTTACAGTTAGCGATAGAGAAAACGGTGGACATTTGGAATAAATAATAAAAAATGACGTTTAACTGGTAAATTTCCAAAGCGGGTGTAGTTTAGATTATGGCTCACTTGAATAATATTCTTATGTGTATGCATTTAATGTTACATATCAACAAAAGTTTTATGAAACACTCTTTAATATGATATATCTCTTAGTTTGATATTTAGCTTGTAACATATATTATTGAACGGTAAAGTCGGGACATACTTTTGAAACACATGTACGTTTCCTCTCAATATATAATGTCAATAATATCATAATCAAGCAGTAATACGGACTAGGGAAACTGATGATCAAGAGAACAGAAAATGAGAAAGTGACATATCTGCTTAATTCATATTGCACCTGAAATGATTTCTACATATTCATTTGATGGTGTTAGTTATATATATATATAGATGTATTTATTTTCTTACCAGTACTTATAATTTTGTCACCTTGACTTGTAAGGTACAAAACACCTCTTTACATTTCTTGATCACCTGTATAGAATGATAACAATTATTAATCTAGTTTTATTGATTCAAGTTAAACTGCAAGTAAACTACCTTTGTTTTAGAAACTCATTACAAGGGTTCCTAACAATATTTTGATAAAACAGATAAAGTCATTTCTAGTTTGTGGCTGTGTTAAATGTGCGAGGAAGATAACACAAATCTAGTTCGTACAAGCATTTCAACGATGACTAAAACCTTAATATTCGACATTTAGTAAAACGTCACAATAAAGTTCGATATAGATATAACAGATACCAAAGTATTAACCATCAGGTTGTCCAGGAGACGCTTTACAAATTTGGTAAACACTGGAAAAACAGGGCCTCCCTAAGATTTGTAGGTGTTATCTGGTGTCATAGAAGGGTAAGCATCCCCTATTGACCGGTCAAACCCAACGCGAGTTTACAGTAAAATTTTAAAATGAGGAATAAATCCTCGTTACGATCTTCTGCTAGAGAACAAAAATCACTTATACACGTCAACAATAAAAAATAGCTTTACATTCAACATGACCTTAATGCACAAACTGATTAAACCATCGTTATCTTTAATAATATAACTACTACAGATGATTTGAAAAGTTCATGTGTTGACAAATTAAAGTCCTTTGTTATCGATATATCTATTGATTATAAGTAAAGTCGGAAATATTTTCTTAAGTAGGTCTACCCGAAATTACTTCAATATTTGACACAGTCGTCGAATCTTCTCTATTACTTTTTAAAACGACAAACAATGCGATAAACCTAGACGTTGTCTTTTGAATTTTCCATGCATATGAATAAGAAATTTAAAATATTCAGGACAGAGGACCAATTATTAGGCGACAATACGACAAAATGCATTGAAGATAAACTCTAGATAACCCATAACCCGGAAATATGGTTCATCTAGTTCTCAACAGTTCTCTTCAGACAATCTCGGACAATCTTAAATTTAAACCTAGATCTGATAATTTTGCAGTATGCTGAGTAATTCAGTAATAATTTGGAAATGAAAAACTTATTGTTACATTGTGTACAGAGGAGATGAGACGAGAGAGAGAGTGTGGGGGAGTGAGAGAGAGAGGAGTGAGTTGGAGAGACGGTGAGTTGAGAGAAGAGTGAGATAGTCTGTTCTGTAGGATTTGGGATGCATTTCGTTTCTACGTGTTTCGATTTTAGACCTTTTCGGCAATGGGTGTGTCCTTTATTATACGCTTCAGGCTCTTGCTGTTTGGTGGGGGGGGGGGGGGGGGGGGGTGCAAGGTGGGTGCGGGGTGTGGGGAAGGTGGTGCGGGTCGTTGAGGGTGGTGTTGGGGGGGGGGACGGGATGGACGGGGCGTTGGGGGGAGTAATTTGGTTGTGCTGGTGGGGGATGGGCGTGTGGTGGGGGGGGGGTAGGGGGGGGACTGGGGGGGGAGGGGGTGGGGGTTGGGGGTGGGGGTGGGTGTTTGGTGGGGGGGGGGGGGGGGGGGGGGAGGAGTGGGGGTGTGTTGAGGGTGGTTGGGAGGTGGAGGGGGGGGGGGGTTGGGGGGGGGGGGGGGGGGGGGTGGGGAGGGGGGGCAGGGGGGGGTAGGGTGGAGGGGGGGGGTGGGGGGGGGAGGGGGGATGGTGAGGGTGGGGTTGGGTGGTGGGTGTTTGGTGGGGGGGGTGAGGGGTGTGAGGGGTTGTGGGGGCGGGGGGGGGGGGTTGGGAGGTTGCGTTGGGGGGGTGGGTGGGTGGGGTGGTGGGATTTGGGGGGGTAGGGGGGGGGGGGGGTGAGGGGGTGGGATTGGGTGGGATGGGGAAAGGAGGAGGGGTGGGGGGGGGGTGGGTGGGGGGGGGGGGGGGGGGAAGGGCGTGGGGGGGGGGGGGGGGTGGGAGGGGTGGGTTTGGGAAAAGGTGGGGGGGCGGTGGGGGGGGGGTTGGGGGGGGGGGGGGTGGGAGGTGGGCGGGGGGGTGTGCGTGTTGGAGGGTTGGAGTGGGGGTGGGGGGGGGTGGTGTGTTGGGGTGGGCGAGCGGGCGGGGGGGTGTGGGAGGGGGTGGGGAGGGGGGCGGGGGGGATGGTGCGGTGAGGAGGGGGGGGGGGGGGGGTGGGGTTGGGGTGGGGGGTGGGGGTGGGGGGGGGGGCGGGGGGGGGGGTGGGGGTGGGGGGGATGTTGCGGGCAGGGGAGGGGGGTGGGGCGGCGTGGAGGGGGGTGGGGGGGTGGGGGTGGAGGCGGGGGGGAGGAGGAGGTTTGGGGGGGGGGTGGGGGGGAGGTGGGGGGGGGGGGGGGGGGGGTGGGGGGCGGGGGTGGGGGGGGGGGTGGGGGGGGTGAGGGTTGGGGGTGCGGCGTGCGTGGGGGGGGGGAGTGGGGGGGTGGGGGAGGGGGGGGGGGTGAGGAGGGCTTGGGTGGGGGGTGTGGGTGGGGGTGTTGGCGGGTGTGGGGGGGGTGGGGGGGTGGTAAACTGGTGGGGGGGGGGGGGGGGGTTGTAGTGGGGTCGGTGGGGTGGGGGGTGGGGGGGGGGGGGGGGGGGGGGGGTGGGTGGGTGGGGGGGTGTGGGGGTGGTGGGTGGGGTGGGTTGGGGGGGGGGGGGCGCGTGAGGGGGGGAGGCGGGGGGGGTGTGGGGTGGGGTGTGGGTGGTGGGGATGGGGAGGTGGGGGTTGGCGGTGGGAGGGTGGGGGGGGGGAGGAGCTTTTGGTGGGGGGGGTGGTGGTTAGGGGTTGGGGGGGGGGGTGGAATGGGTGGGAGGGGGGTGCGTGGGGGGGGGAGGGGGGGAGGGGGGTTGGGGGTGGTGGGGGGGTGGGCGGGGGGGAGAGTGGGGGTGTGGAGGGAGTGTGTGAGGGGGGGAGCGGGGGGGGGTGGGTGGGGGGGGGGGGGGGCGGAGATTGGAGTGGGGGTGGAACGGGGGAGGGGGGGGGCGGGGCGTAGGGCGGGGGGGGTGGGGGTGGGGGGGTGGGGGGGTGAGGGGTGTCGGTGGGGGGCAGGGTGGGGGTGAGGGGGGATGGGGGGGGGGGGGGGGTGGCGGTGAGGGGTGGGGGGGGAGGGGGGGGGGGGGAGTGGGCGTCGGGATGTGGGGTGGGGGTGGGAGGGGGAGGGTGGTGGGGTGGGGGGGGTTGTGGGGGTGGTGGGGGGGGGGGGAGGGGGGGGGGGGGGGGGGGGGCGGTTTTGGGGGGGTGGGCGGGTTTGGGGGTGGGTGGGGGGGTTGTGGTGTGGGGGGGGGGGTGGGGGAGGGGGGGGGTGGGAGGGAGGTGGGTGTGGACGGACTTAGTGTTGGGGTGGCGGGTGGTGGGGGGGGGGGGTGGGGTGGGGGGTGTTGTGGGGTGGGGGGGGCGGAGGGGCGTGGGGGGTTGTTTGGGGGTGTGGTGGGTGTTGGTTGGTGGGGGGTGGGGGGGGAATGTGGGGGGGGGGGGTGGCGTGAGGGTGGGGTGGGGGGGGGGGTGTCTTGTGGGGGTGGGGGGGTGCGGGGGGGGGGGCTGGGGGGTGGGGTGTTTGGGGGGTTGGGGGGGCGGTGGGGGGGGGTTTGGGTCGGGTTGGGGGTGGGGGTGGTTGGGTGGGGGCGGGGGGGGGTGGTGCAGGGGGGGGGGGGGGGGGGGGGGGGCGGGGGTGGGCGGTGGGGGAGGGGTGGAGGGTCTGGGGGGTGGGGGGGGATGGGTAGTGGGGGGAGGGGGGTCAGTGGGGTGAGGGGGGGTGTGGAGTGGGGGGGGGGGGGGGGGGGGGGGTGGGGGGAGGGGCGGGGGTGGGGGGGGGTTGGGTGGGGAGGGGTGGGGGGGGGGGGGGTGGGTGGGGGGGGGGTTTGGGTGAGGGTAGGGGTATGGGGGGGGGGGGCGTTTGGGGTTGGTGGGGTGGGGGGCGGTGGGTGTGGGGGGGAGGGAATGGCGTGGGGGGGTGGGGGGGTGGGGGGGTTGGGCGAGGGGGGTGTGGGGAGGGGGGGGGGGTGGGGGGTTGGGGTGGCGGGGGGGGTGGGGTGTGGGGGGTAGGGGGAGGGAGGGTGGGAGGTGGGGGGGTGGGGGGTCGGGTGGGGGAGTGGGGGGGGGCCGGGGGGGGAGGGTTTTGTGGGGGGGTGGGGGGGGGTGGGTGTGGGGGGGGGGGGGGGGGGGGGGGGGGTGGGGGGGGGTCGGGGTTGGGTAGGGGTGGGGGGGGGTAGGGGTGGGAGGTGGATGGTTGAGGTGGGGCGGGCGGTGGAGGAATGGTGGATTTAACAGAGAGAGAGAGAGAGAGAGAGAGAGAGAGAGAGAGAGAGAGAGAGAGAGAGAGAGAGAGAGAGAGAGAGAGAGAGAGAGAGAGAGAGAGAATCGTCAGGATTAGGAGATATCGTACTCGATAATCGATTAATACCTTTCTGCAAATTTTCAAAACTCAACGACTATCAGTTAAGCATAATTCAATATTTTAATCGACGATCATTATCAATGGTTGTGTAACATATAAAATGATCAATAGCGATAAGCGATAGTACATTGGTGCAATGGTCAATGGAAATTAATATACGAACATACATAAGCGATGATCATTAATTTTATATCAACAGCGATAACCGATGATACCTTGATTTGTTACCAGAAAGCAGCATTGATATACTGATATCATCAACAGAGATAAAAGGTAATCAATGTAATGATGCATATTACAATATACGAACTGAGAACAGCATTGATATCAGCAATAGATCAACAGATATCAACATTGATAAGTAATAGATCAACAGAGATCAACATTGATAAGTAATAGATCAACAGAGATCAACATTGATAAGTGATAGATCAACAGGGATCAACATTCATAAGTAATATATGAACAGAGATCAACTTTGATAAGTAATAGATCAACATAGATCAACATTGATAAGTAATATATGAACAGTGATCAACATTGATAAAGAATAGATCAACAGAAATCAACATTGATAAGTAATAGATCAACAGAGATCAGCATTGATAAGTAATGATAAGTAATAGATCAACAGAGATCAAAATTCATACGTAATATATGAACAGAGATCAACATTGATAAGTAATAGATTAACAGAGATCAACATTGATCTTCAACATATCAACAGAGATCAACACTGATAAGTAATAGATCAACAGAGATAAACATTGATAAGTAATAGAACAACAGAAATCAACATTGATAAGTAAGAGATCAACAGAGATCAACTTTGATAAGTAATATATGAACAGAGATCAACTTTGATCAGCATGGTATGAACAGAGATAAAAATTTATCTGTAATATATAAACAGATCAACATTGATCAGTAATATATGAAAAGAGATAACATTGATCAGTAATATATCAACAGAGATCAACATTGATCAGTAATTTTTTAACAGAGATCAACATTGATCAATGATCAGAGATCAACAGTGATTAGCAATATATCAACAGAGATCAATATTGATCAGCAATAAACACAAAATTTACAACTATCAACAGCGATGCATTTATACATTAACATATGTTAACGACGATCAGCGTTGATACCAATATATATCACCAATCAGCGATGATACCATGATACATCACCAATCAGCGATGATATAATTATACATCAACAATCATTGAAGATATCATGATACATCAACAATCAGCGATGATACCATGAAACACCAACAATCAGCGATGATATAATTATACATCAACAATCATTGAAGATATCATGATACACCAACAATCAGTGATGATACCATGATACATCAACAATCAGCGATGATATAATTATACATCAACAATCATTGAAGATATCATGATACACCAACAATCAGTGATGATACCATGATACATCAACAATCAGCGATGAAACAATGATACATCAACAATCAGCGATGATATGATTATACATCAACAATCAGTGATGATACCATGATACATAAAAATCAGCGATGATACCATGAAACATCAACAATCAGTGATGATACCATGATACATCAACAATCAGTGATGATACCATGATATATCAACAATCAGCGATGATATAATTATACATCAACAATCAGTGATGATGCCATGATACATCAACAATCAGTGATGATACCATGATACCTCAACAGTCAGCGTTGATACCATGATACATCAACAACCTGCTGTTATACCATGATACATCAACAATCAGTGATGATACCATGATACATCAACAATCAGTGGTGATACCATGATATATCAACATTCAGCGATGATATCATTATACATCAACAATCAGTGATGATACCATTATAGTATTATTATTTTTATAAACATAATACCAAAGTTATAATGCTCAAGACGATCGTTTCTGTCAATTAGACTTCATCAGTTGAGCTCCAATTTAAAATATATATGTATTTTGCTACAGAGAAAGTGGTATCATACAAGGCCAAATAATACATAAGTATAGCAGAAATCCGTCTGAGAGTAACCACTGTAAAATTTTTCAATCCAGACGTGTGCAAAGCATCCTGTTTAGACCGGTATCAACCGCTGCGAATCCACAGTAAAATTTATCTGAAACAATTGATTAAAAAACGAAATTTACACCAAAAGATGTGATATCTAATAATTTTCCCTCGCTAAATTCACCTGCACAGTCATCCCATGTATTACAAAACTGATATTATCAACCACTCAGTGTGTATCGTGTATTTGTCCGATTTCCCCTATTGGGTTGACACATTATCCTGATTATTCTATAGAGTAGTATTTTATATGAACGTTCTCTCAAATAGAATATTAAACGTATTTCATTCCCATTATAGAACGGCTACATATCCGTTTCAATATGACCAATTTTTGTTTAACATGCATACAGAATAGATATAAAGAATTATCAATGGCAGTAGTGAAAAGATTTTTGTGAAGAGCAGTTCATTCTTGAAAAAACGAAAACGGATATATATTTAAAATACATTGAACAGCAATGAGTTTAAATATATATATATATATACTTTGAAAAAGGAGAAATTGAAGGAATTTTTAAGTTGAAACACAAACATAAATGTTTTTGAAATATGTTTAGAATAAAATCGCTGTAAAGGATTGAGTATTCATATCATGTTTCTAGAAGTGTCTGTGTAACTAAATATACAAAATACCAAGGATATGAAGATGTAACCCGGTGAATCATCATCTATTGTTAGTCTGATTAACTACCTGCACACGGCTGTCTTATTCATAAAAATAATATTTCACGGAATCTTGTGCATTATAGTGATTTGATGACATTGTTTGATACAAATATATGATTTAAGTTGGAAAAATGATACTTCAATATGTTAATAGAAATATCAAAATCTGTTTCTTACTATCACTTATCTCTGTTTCACCGAAATCGAGATGTTTCCATGGAACATTTGCGACGGGTTTGGCATGGTAACAGAGGACGCTGAATATATCCGTACACCATGTCCCATCTCGTTTGGGATTCGCAATTGCGCTTCACGTTGAGAAAATATATACTTTGTTGTAATCTAATGGACTTGGAGTTAAGGATGTCCATTTAATTTGTACTTCTCTCTCTCTCTCTCTCTCTCTCTCTCTCTCTCTCTCTCTCTCTCTCTCTCTCTCTCTCTCTCTCTCTCTCTCTCTCTCTCTCTCTCTCTCTCTCTTTATATATATATATATATATATATATATATATATATATATATATATATATATATATATATATATATATATATATATATATATATATATATATATATATATCCTCACACACCTACAAATACTCCTATCGTATCCTCTGTCTACCCTTAATATCAACCTCCCTACCTACTTCTATACGTAGCCATTGATCCACCTATTAATTGGTTTCTTACCTATTGCTCAATTTACTCTTTTGTCTAGTTTTACATCTGTGTACAATTATCAATAATTGTGACAATATCGCATAAATATGACCCATGTACAAGTAGAATTTTTCGGTGATATATGGTAGTCTCAGACTTTTGTCAACAATTTATCGGCTTAGGTTATTTCTTATTACGCAATCAATTTAGTTGGCCTTAACTTCCTGTGATAGAAATAGTCGCATCATTTCGTTTTAAATTCAGACGCATAATTTATCATACGTCTCTGATAAGAACTTAAATAGCTTTCTACTCTGTCGTTGAACTTGGATCAAATGTCTGAATATAATCTCCTCGGTAAGAAATTTCACTTTTATTGAATTAAAGTATTTACATCGTTAATCTTGCTGTTGTGCAATTGCACTGATGACTGCAAACTAGTTGTAAGTATGCTTAAGTTGGGCTGGTTATCGAGTTTCTATTTACATTTATTATGTTAACATCAGGTAAACACAATTTGTGAGTGTCGAAAAAAAAAGTTGACATTTTATTTGCATTCACTTTTATATTTGATATTCAGCCTGAAGGATTACTAAACCGTAGGCGCCATGTAACACATACATGTATTCCGTTATAGTACGTAGTGCGTATTGTGGTCTGTATCTTGACTGTATACCCGCAGCGGGTATCACCAGGTAGCTAGGGATGTTTACTCCCCCAGTGATTCATCGCCAGAATTGAAGAAGTACACTGAGTTATGTCATATTCTGTTTCATTTAAAATTCAAACGTGATAGTTTTCCAATTTTCATTTCACACACAGGCGCGCGCGCACACTAGAACGCAATGATTATACAGCATGTATCATAAATCAAAAAGTATTATGAAATGGGAATCTTATTGGTGTCTTAAAATGTCAGAACTCCTATTCATGTGAAGTATTGGGTTGTAATTTTGATATGTTAACATGCATATTTTTGTGAAATTGAGTATTTTAAGAAGAAATATTCAAACCATAACAAGTAGTGTGCCTCTGACAACGATAAGTCTTCATGCAATAATTAATTTTTTGATTCTATATTGACTGACAGATGCGAGTAATATGACATCTTCCTCCAATTAAAAATGATGAATATTACCACAACATATCAAGGATGGAATGCTCAGAATTCCTAAGAATGAAGTCAGTGTGGTTATTATCAACATAATATTAACTGTCTCGTCAATGTAACTTACCTAACAGTGGCTTACATGTCATTTCGTTTATGTGCATGCGCTCTTGATGAAATACGTATAAAATGTGTCAAGTTGCATTTTCCAAATTTTTCTTATCTCCCCATCAACCCAAACATTAAAATATTGACGAATTATGATTCTCCGTGAACGCGCACATGGACAATGACCGTAGTACATAGAAATGCACCATGTCCTTTGATAATACATAAGTATAATGTATTTTTCAGAATGTTTTGTTTTTCAGAAAATTTGACAAATCATGATTCTTTATGGACGCTTACATACACGATGATTGTAATACGCTGTGATGTACCATATGCTTTAATAGTTTAATCTACTTTTAGAATTACTTGCTGGCTGAAAATAGGAAGTTGCTAAAAATAATACTAAATAATACTTTCTAAGAAAACTATATATACATAAAATAAACTTGAAATTTTTATTTTGAAGTAAAGCCGTGGTAAGGTTACCTGATATAGAATTAGGATTTTGTATATATAAATTGAGTCTTTCGGAGTATGTTGGGCTTACAGTAGTATGCAGACCTATGGCTTCCATATCACCTGTTGACAAGCTGATTTAAAACTTAAAACTCATTCTATTGTTTTGTCATATCTACTTTTACACTTTTTAATATATGAGATGATGTCATAACAGTTTACACACCTTTCTTTAAAAATCTGGAATATAAAGTAAGGTGTCACAGTCAGCTTTGTTTCATACTCAAGCACCACAATACAAATTGATATCAAATGACAAATATTAATTATAATATAAAAGTTTAATACATGTAAACTTTATATTGCTAACTAAATGTCTCATCTCTATCTTGACAATGCATATTCATAATTTTGTTCGATATTTGCTTTCACAGTGATTTGATGGTATTTAAACTCTAATTAAAAGATAGCGAATGACACATGCTAAAATTGATAGTGACAGAAAAAACACACAGGTATACACATACACACATAAAAGTAAAGCAGTCCGTACGGTTATAAACGTCTCCTACATGGAGTTGTTCCCTGTCTATTGTCCTTGCCGTGTCTCAGGTATACCACCTATCATAAAACCATCAATAATATTAAATGGCAACTATACAAAAACAGTCGTCATTACATAAAAACATCCGATCTATTTTGGTAAATTGATATCGTTTGTTATATTTTAAGATTTTGAAAACTCACAGCATTTTCAGTATAATACTACGGTTATAATATATAGGTCTATGAAAAATAAAATTTCACCCTATTTAACTTTCTTTTCTTTCGAGATTTTACCCGGACAAAAAATATTAACATTGGACACATTATTTGGCCTTCGATATTCTTATTATTGGCGATAGAAGATAACAGAGACCGACTGGACGCATTTTGATGCCGGATCGATTCTTATACAACACCGCACTACATTTATACTGCAAGATATCAATTTTTTAAAATACTGCACATTATATGTAAGCGGGGCGGAAGAACGGACGGATAAACAGACAAATAAACAAACAAACAGACACCCAGACGGACGATCCAAAAATTGATGCCCCTGGCGAACTTTTCAGGCCGGTAGCATAAAATTAAACTTTCTACCTTTCAAGGCAATGTTGATACTTGTAGTTAAGATGTAAACATGACTTTACACTAAACTTTTTTTGAAAATAACAAAATATTAATGTTGTTTGTTTAAAACGATTGTACATGATTAACATATGACCTTCATTTTCAATACAAGGGTATTGACCCCAGGTGTTATTGAAATACTAGTTGAAGCCATGTCAGTCTTTATTGAATATTGGGATGATAAACCGAAGAGTAAAACTGTTTTCTTTTTACGAATTGAAATATCACATTTAAAAAGTATAGAAAGGCATGACATTATTTCGAAAGTCGACAACAACTGAAGTCAAAGATCACGAGTTGTTTTTTGTTCGGATGAACGGATGATAATGGTGGAAGTAGAGGCTATTTTCTGGTATGTGTTTATGTCTGCTGCGATCTGTTACAGGGTCAACCTGATGACAGGTGCTATTATTGTCTAATTATAGGTTAACTTGTTGTGTTGGTATTATATGACGATATTAAATTTGAAACTTTAAATGAACTTTACCTTCCAACCATTTATCTAATTTAAGAAGTGTTACAAGAATCTGTATGGCATATTTATGGATTACGGAGTTTATCCTCGTGTATGTTCGTTTATATACTTTATGTATAGTAATGGTAGAATATGACTTATTTATTTCTATGTTTCAGTTAATTATTAGAATAAAGTTTAAAATGACAAAATTTGGTTATCAAGCCCCCAAAATCTCTCTTACACTCACAAAATGCTAATTTTAGCTGAAATTCACAATACGATTTAAATCTCTCATTTTACACTAGACTAATTAATAACTTTGTATTAATTAATGTTGTACACTTGGCTAGATAATGAATTACATGTTTATTAATTTTCATGTATTGATAAATAAGAATAACGGAAATCTGAAAAAAACTATGTATTAATGCTTCTATTTACATTTTAGATATAAAAACCACTGATATCAAATATTTTAATAGTCAGAAAATTTAAGCGACAATATATAAGTCTGTTGAACATTTGACAAACAAGGACCACTGGAAATCCAGAGGTGGGATCAGGTGTTTTAGAAGAGAGGAGAAAGCATTCCTATCCACCGCCGGTCCACAGTCAAATTTAAATGCAATACTCATCACAATTGGTGCAGACGATTCCACAAGCGAACAGGGTATAAAGTCACCAAATTTACTCAGTGCTCCAGCTCAACTAACTTTTCGTGATTTTCAGGTAAATTCAGACAACATTTATTCTGTAACTGGACATGTGTGTATATTGACAGCATACAACTGTAAATAATGATAAAAATAATTGCTCATTTGAAGAAAACATCAAAAATATTCAAAAATTGTTTGAGTACGTACTCAAATTTGAGTACCGTACTCAATACATTTATTCAGTTTTTACAGGAACGTCATAAATGTGACGCAAAAATTTATATGAGAATGATGAAAAACAATAATATGTTTCCCAATCACTCAAACCCCAAAGTTTTACCAACGATTATATAGTAAAAATGATTAATTAAAATTGAGTTTGAGTACTGAGTAAATTTGGTGATTTCGGGCCCAAGTAACTCAATATTTGATAGATTAATCATCGTCTGCTCACATAACACGTAAATTTGATATATTTTAACTGTACATTCATATAATGTTTAACTATCACTTGAGATGAGTACGTTTTACCTGTAATACACGCACAGGTATAAATCAGGTACTAGTCCCTTCTCTGTCTTACCGATAAACTAGAATTTAACTTTTGGATAAAATAAAATTTGGATTGATTGCTGTTTTTGCTAGATGACATTTCCCCCCTAATCAATCATATTGAGATTGTCTTAGATTGGTGGAAGTATGCTGAACCTTTCGCAGAAGTTCCTGTTTGTCAAATTTTCGTAAAGCAGTAAACTCGTTCAGTGTAATCATGTAATGTCGTTTTTATGTAATTGAAAGAAATGATATATGTAACTCCTGTACACCCCTGAACTGTAAATATCAGTTTACACAAGATGATACTGAAGGATAAGAATATTATTGTCTGTTTCAAGAATATACTTGTACTTCACTGATTTATTTCATTGCAAAAACGGCAGGATCGACGTAAACAGAGCAATGGTAATATACATGTATAGCGTTTCAATTCACGTGCACAAACACGCAAAATGAAATTGTTTGTTATGCAACAGATATTATTTATGAAAAGATAAAAGGAAATTCAATATGCTTTTTGAAAATGTATTTTTATCTCTCATTTCGGCACATAAAGTGTGTTTTATGTTATCCTAAAACACCTGACGGAACTAAAGTCACAATTAATCATTATAAAGTTTATTTGAATAAATGAGCTATAATTGGGATTTATAATTTTCGATACAAATAGAGTAAAATAGAACCTGATGTGGATTCTCAGCCGACGGTCAACAGGGGGTGCTTTCTCCTTGATAACACCTGATTCCACCTCTTGATTTACAGAGGTCCGCTTTTGTCTAATGTTTACATATATACGCCCATTTTGTATATCTATGTCTATAGAATCCTATATAATTATAATTTCATGCCACAATATACATATAATTTTTCGACTGTTCTATGAAACTATGAAACATATCTTTTTGATGTAAACAGCTGTAATTTTCAATTGTCTCTGTGACAGAGTCTTTCGCGCCACGACAATATTGGCAATAAACGCAATTTAAGAGAATATTTTCAACGTCAAAGAATGTGCTTGATCACAAGAATTCCAAATCTAATCTTGATGTTTATTATTTCTTTTTAACAAATGAAATGTTTTAAAATTAATATAATGCTCTAAACCAATACATATAGTATGCAGAACCAATCATTTGCATTCCTTTATGCCATACCACATATGAGCAGATACGGATCAAGTAATATTGCAATTTATAACATGATAATAAAGGATGCGCTGACTATGTGTCAGTGGTTTATGATCCCGAACCCGAACAAAGGAAGTTATTAAAGTATACCAAGGAGAAAATGTCCTTTATAGATCCAATATGCTTATTATGAGAAGGCTACATAAATCGTAGCGTTATATTTACTGCCTAGATGAATCGCTTACATTTTACTCAAATCAGTTTCTCGGTTATAAAATGTTACAAAATATTTTAAATATTGCAACATCAAAAGTAGCGACCCAAAAGCATGATTAAGAGGTTAAAGAGGACTTGTTACTTCTGCAAACTATATGCAAAGACGTCAAATAGAATAGGAGTATTAAGTCAATGTATGAGACTGTTGAATCAAATATCTTCACTGTGAACAACCTGTAAGAATCACTCTTGACTTTTTCAATTCAACTCAATTCAAATTATTTATCTCAGTATTAAAGGCCTCCAGCCTACAGTACATGTACATACATAATTTGTTCTGAATGAAAATATATTATCATTATCCAACATTAAAATAATTCAAGCAAAAAGCACTTCTTACCTACATTTGTACGTTTGTAATATATACATGTACTAGGAATATGTGTATGCATACATACATTATACACACATGTATACGCATACACATACATACATTATACACACATGTATACGCATACACATACATATATTATACACACATGTATACGCATACACATACATACATTATACACACATGTATACGCATACACATACATACATTATACACACATGTATACGCATACACATACATACATTATACACACATGTATACGCATACACATACATACATTATACACACATGTATATGCATACACATGCATACATTATACACACGCATATATACGCATACACATACATACACATATATCCACATGAATGGCAATGAATGTTGATAAGAAACTAAAGTATTATAATTGAAGTGTATATAAGAGTAGAGTACAAGCTAGGCGCCACAGTTTGCTGTACAGTTGCACTGTTTTGAAGTCAATACTGCATTTATCTTTGCAAACTATCCTTGAAGTTTAGTATATTTAAAGGTTTTACATAAATTCGAATTTGTTTGAAAAGTATTTAACGTCACACTTAACTGTATATTTCAGTTACATGACTGCGGCCAATTTAATGTTTGAGGAGAGAATCCGTTTGTAATGAAACCGGGAAGATACCACCGGCCTTCTGCAAGTAAACTGGTAATTGTTTTCTCACAAAATCAGCTTATGTTTCAAGTGGGACACAAACCTGTACTGACGAGGCGAGAGATGAGCGCGAAGCTCTAATATTTCGGTCACAGAAGGTACTACTTAATTTCTATTACGCATGTCTGATATGTTACATGAATTCACACTCATTGACAAATATATTTCTAAACCTAAATATACTTAAATAGCAGAACAAATAATCGTCTATGTCAAAAGCATGCAAAGTTTATGTTAACATATAAAATACAGATACCAACATAAGAATCTTCGGGATGACCAGGATACAATATACCAATCTTGTGAATATTGAATAAACGCAGATCTCTCAAATCCAGAGGTAGGATCAGGTGCCATGGAGAACAAAGCATCCACTGTTGACCGGTCACACCCACGGTGAGTCAAATTCAAATGAAATAATTGAGGATTAAATCCTCGTCACCATTAGTACAGACGACTCAACAACCGCTACAGGTCACTCAACATGTCATTTGGCGATGGACAATGCAGCTGTCCATATTTCACATTGAGTACCTGTAGTGATTAACTTTTATTTTAATCATATCTCTAGTACAATCCATTACAGTGAAGGTTAACATATATTGTCATCTTAAACGTTTTGAGAATATTGCATGTCACATTTTTTTTCTGAATAGTAGAACATATTTCCGAATCCACTCTGAATTAAACTGAAGAAGAAATAATAGGGGAATGACGGACATCTGAGTTCCGTTCTTCACAGGTACGTGTGAACAGACGACAGTCTAAACTATTGTGTACTATTTAAGAAATATTAACATCTACACAAAAAACCCTATGTGAAGCACATTAGACGTCCGGTGTAGGTATTTCTTGTGTCGACAAGGCGTCACTTTGTGTATCGTGTCGAAGTATAAGCCATGTATTTGTTTAAGTCAATATTCAAGCATTAGTGGTATTTGATGTCAGGAAGCCTGTCAACATTTTAATTTTCTTTAATTAGAAAGAAGTTAACTATTATTTGAATATATATTTACGGATATTCCATCAAAGATGTACACAAATAGGTAGAAACTAGTGAAATAGAGTAATTGTAAACGAGACTATTATGGCGACCGTATAATTTGCGGAATGTTGACATGAAACAGAATTTTTGATTTTTGTATCAATAATTTGTCAGTGAGTAGTTTACCTCTGTGTATGAAATGTCCATATGTTGAAAACGCAATGGCATATCGAATCATTTGTGAAATATAAACGCCATATGCAGGAGAATGTGATTATCATAAAGAAGGTATTAACTGTAAGAGGATTCAGGAGATCTCTAAAACATCTAGATGTGAGATAAGGTACCACTGAGGAATAAGCATTTTCTGTCCCGCGATCATCCCCACTGTGAGTTCATAGTTAAAATTAAGCGAAGACGCTAATATATTCATAGATAATGTTTTCAAGTCTATCATCTTATCTTCCACCGAACTAATTACTCATAATAGATGCAAAACTGAATGTAAAATATACAGATGATACCAGTGCCTTTTAGTAAAAAGCAAATTGTAATATTAACATATTTGTAGAACTAAAGGAATTTTTGAAAACAACATAAAATTAGGGGGATTATTACAAAAACGTCATGTGATCACTTTCAGCTGACATGTGGTGTTACTTAAATATCACTTAAGAATAAGCATAGAAATTGGAAAACTCTTAATGAATTATTTGTTCCAAATCTACTTAATTATTTTACAATAGGTCTATTAACGTACCGAGGACTGTTTTTCTTTAACAACAAACTGTTTTTATTTTCACTCAGATTGCCGAGCACTAATATTTAATCGAATGAAAAAATCAGTATCATTTCAAAGTCTTATTTGGGTTGGCGGTTTTTCCTTTTTGGAGGCGAACATATGACCACAAAGTATTACTAAATCTAGTTATTGTTATCACTAAACTGTTATGATACAAAAAGTACCGATAGCAAAGTGTTAGCGTTCACAAGACAGAACAACAACATGATAGATATTAGACACAAGACGACCTTTTGGAAATACCTAGAGCAGCTAAGATGAAATATACATAAGAGTTTTATACACAAAAGAGCGTTTTATGATTATCATGTAACATCTTGCACTAGGATAAATAAGATGATATTTTGTCTGTACAATCAACATGTATTAGCTCTCTCAACCTACCGCACGCCTTCGTATTCGATTGTCTATAAAATGCAACGATACGACTGAACTTCTAAAATAAAATGTGCTCTGAAATATGTAGGGGTATGGTAGCATCATCTGATCGCCAAGTTCAGTTAGAGTAGTCTTTGTATTTTATTTTGTGTAATATGAGGAGCGATATGAAATAGGACATTTTAAATGTGCTATAACAGCTGAATTTGTATTTTTTTGTATTATATATAATTATACGGCAGAGTAAATAAAGTTCAAGTGCACTCTCAAATGAACTTTATAAAAATTTTGTATCTACATGAAATAACTTTATTAAAACAAAAGATCTAAGTCTATATGACATTACAATACATACATACATATATATATATATATATATATATATATATAAATATATATATATATATATATATATATATATATATATATATATATATCCAAGATAATATTTGTTAATATCTTTAAAAACATTAAATCTAAAGATAATTTTATCTCTTAACTAAGCAAGAAATGATGTAGTCATTAAAGTACTTTTCTTTGACCTCATTGCACGAAAGCATCCGGGTCACATTAATGCATGTGATTACATATTTAACTTCAAAGCGAAAACAGAAGCGAGATCAATGTTTCCGTTTTACGACGCGCTTTATTGCCTATAAGAAGATAAAGTTAAGCATGTCGATGTCCGTCGTCTTTTACGATCATATATCATATAATGGACATGTTTTAATCAACCGGTATTTCGATTTTACGCTTTTCTATAGTTAAAAGTAGTTTTTATCAAATAAAAGTATTTTATGAGTATTCTAATTTGACTTAATACACAAATCCATATTACAGGCGTCGACGTGATTACAAGTGGAATGTTCTTTTTACGTGTGTACACTTTTTTTGTCTTTTATCCTATTTCCATTTTTAAACGAAAATATTCAAAACGAATTTCAATGAGATTAAAATTTCAATGAAAAATCCATTTGTATATATATATATATATATATATATATATATATATATATATATATATATATATATATATATATATATATATGTATATATATATATATATATCAATATATTCCATATATGATTAACCCTGTGTGTGATTGTTATTGCTTAATTATGAAGAAAGTTTGTCTATTTGAATGTGGTTAGACACCCCCTAAAAATAATTCTGAGTTTTTTTTTTGTATTCACCTTGCACAATATTTGTGCATTGCCTCAAGGACTTCGCTTCAAATGGCAACATAGTGCCAATTACTTATACATTATTTACTATTTACGATATTTATAAATTAGAAGATTGATTATCGTTTTTATTATCGCAAATTTAAAACACAATTCCTTTAAAAGCACGTTAACCTTAAATCAGTCAGTAAAGTACTGCGCGAAAAGACAAAAGGACAATAATGGCGTACATATCATTTTTCTATATAACCTTATTTTATCAATTTATATTAGAATAAATTTTATCTTTGCAGTTAAATCTTACAAATCCACATATCATTTGTAAATCGTTTTAAAAAGTATAATGATATGAATGAACATTCACAAATAATATGGAGCAAGTTCTTGTTAAACAAAGTCTGTCGGAATTCCATATCTCCAGACACATAGCAACAGTTAAAATTATAATTGCTATAAACCCCATTCTTCTACACGACAGATTTTAACTGCTCCATATGTTTTCAATCAAATGAACAGAAATTGTATTGACATTCATTTCACACATTTCAAATCGCACTCAAAATTACGTAACACAATTTCTCTTTGATATGTTATTAAAACTGTATTCGTTAAGCGTTTAGTTTAGATATGCATTAACAACAAGTGTTGTAATGGTTCAAACAAAACATTTGATTATTTTTAGATAGAACAAAATATCTGTTTCTATTTTTTGTTTGGTAACAATCACAGTGAATAAAACTCAATATAACCGCATTTTTTTATTGTTTATGATGCGTTCTGCAGATATTACATAACAGGACTACAAACGGAAGCATAACTGAATGTACACGTTTGGTTAATTATCATTTCCGTGGTAACTATTCATACAATCCAAAGTTGACAGCTATCAAGATAAAAACTACAATGTGACCTGAACATCAGCGTTGTATAATGATGTCGTTGTCACTATAACGTCTTTATTATGACATAAAACAGATCTTCTTTTGATAGCATTCCGGGCGCACTGATCCAGCTGCGGAGGAATCTCTGCGATGCTGCTGTGCAAATTGTTCTCTGAAGGCAAGTCAGACAGTACAGTCAACCATAAATATAACAAAATGCAATGTATCCAAAACATGATAAGCAGCTTACGGTCAGCGAATATCTTTTGCTTGACTGTGTGTCCTGAAATATTTCCAAATTAAACCTGCAAACTGCAGATTTCCCCTTCGATGCAAGCCCTTGAGACAATAATATATATTCCCTACCCTTTATCATAGTTTTATAAGCCTCTGGGCGACGGGGATATCTAGGTTTTCCCACCTTCTTGGTTGTTTTCAACATTGAAAGGGGGTCTCTTTGTTGACCACCATCGTCTTTGGATCTAGAACTGGTGAGTGAATAGTTTACAAACACACAGTGATATCTTCTCGGAGAGGAATTTCGGATGTCAAAGCTCCAGAAATGGCGAAGCAACCAAGAACTTTCCTGCTACACACAACATCTTCGTGTACATTCAACGAAGCTATAGTAAAATCCATATTTCCTGGTGGGGAGGAGTCTTGTGAACCCTTTCTTGACCTGGACAAGTTTAAATTTTAGGCAATAAAGCATAAGATTAAAATTACACTGACCAGAGTAATCGTTCTTACTTATAACCATACATAAGAGACTATCCAGTGCTGAATAAAACGTTTTTCCTGTGCAGCTTGTCATAACCGAAAAGTTAGTACACACATCCGTAAGATGATCAAAAGGTCAGTCCGCCCCGCCATTTTATGTGAATCGGACAATAACAACATAGTCTGGTTTGTAGACATACTACATGATCGTCTAGTCATAATTCACTTCTTGCTATTTCCATTGCCAAAACTCACCTACCTTCCAGGTTTTGGTTTTAGTCGCAGGGTGGAATTTAAAAATAATTTTCAAGCGTTCTTTGTACAAATGCAACAGCTTTGTGAATGCTTATGGCAGACCGGGGATCGAATGAATTTATACTCGAAACTACCATCGTTCATTCGTTTTTAGTATTAGAATCCTTTTGGTAGGAACTTTTGATGTATCGAACCTACCCGATACTGTCATTTGTATATTGTCTCTGCCAGGTTTCGTTTAGTTTCACGTTCGATATCTTATTTAGATATAAATGAAATTAAGTAATGACACACGGGAACTGAGAAAGAAAGAAAGTGTTTTAATCAAACTTTAACTTGATAAATAAGTAAAAAGAGTGAAAGTAACAAAGAATTCTATTTTTACTGCAGTTTATTCTAATTGTGGGTGCGAATGTACTTGAAAGTACGCATTACCTACACTTTATACCAACAACGAGCGATGTAAATAAATAATACAATTAAAACAGTATTGTTTAACTTTCTGTGTGGTTTATATGCTTGCTTAATCAGTCTCTTTGAAGACCTTCTGATAAGACGGTAGCTTACACACTAAGTGTTATATAAATGAGTTTATTTTGGTATTATACGCTTAACATCTGGTAATATATGTTCAGGGTCATTGGCATCAATAAATATTAAAGAAATTTTAGTCTGCATATGTATTTTGCGGATGCCAAGGTTACATGAAAAAATAAACGATATGAACGTACCGTGTACGCGTGCGTTTCTTCACTGATACAGTATTCTGTAAAAATCAAACACAGTTTTAAGTGTTTACAATGAAAATGTATATAAATTTTATAAATTATTATATAAATTCAATATTACATCATGTAAAGGTGATATCATTATTTCTTTTTATTACATTTGACAATGTGTATGACAATCTGTAAAATCTGACAAATCCTAATATTATCCTGATATATATAATATATCCTAATCCTAAGTTATGATTTTCAATCGTTTCTGCCAAGAAAACTGCATCATTTGAGCTCGGATCTAAAGCAACTAGATGTATAATACCAGGAAAAAATTGAATTGTAAAGTTAATTTACCAAACTGTGAAACCAAATTATTAAATACTTTAACTACGGAAACAGCAAATATATCTATCATTTGTGGATAACTAAGGTTGATCTATAACTATAGCTTTAATTGCATATAAATGGGGATAAATTATATAATGTTTTATTTCACTGATACGTCATATCACAAGAATTCCGTCGCTTTTAATCCTTAGTTGAATGTGGACCAACCTATCTTCCCAATATCCAATATTAACGATGTACTTATACTGTACGATTATACTTTCTATTGTCGAATCTCGTATGTTTAACATACTTCCTAACGATTAAGGATGCTAGTAAAAAAAATCTCAGGATAAAAAATCTTTAGGATACTTAGGAAACAATTTACAAATCTGGTGAACACAGGACAAACACAGACCTTTGGAAATCCAGAGCTTGAATCATATGCCATGTAGGAGTAAGCATTACCTGTTGACGGCTCACTCTCGCTGTGAGTCAACAGTCAAATTAAAATGAAATAAGCGGAGAGAGATATGTCCTATTCACAACTGGAAAAGACAACTCAACCGAACAGGTAACTCAATATTTCATTAGTGAAACAGGGTAAATGCAAACAAGACCATATAGCAGCCGTGCGATTTGCAGATTCAAACGCAATTCCCTATATTTCTGTGACAAAAGACTTTGCAATAAGTGGTTACCTCTGTATATTAAATGACCATATGTTGTACACGCTTAAATATATCAGATTATTTGCGAGATATAATTACCATATGCAGGTAATTGTGTAATGGGGAAATCGTCGTGTTTGTCATATAGCCTGTAATTTTCCGTTTATGTGTATGGTAAATGAAATGTGCAAATAGGTAACACATAACACATGAGTCTGATTTTATTGTGTCTTTAATTTCAAGTTCGTTGGGATATATTTCATTGACATATGAATGAAAATTGTCCTTATTGATTGACAAAACGACGTCAATATACTTAAATGACGAATGAAAGGTCACAGCTAGCTTTTTATTCTTTTCGGAAGCTTTATATGAATAAAGGAACCAAGTCAGCCAATAAAGGGGCACAATTGGTTCCCACTGGACAGTTTGCTGACAGTCCTGGTTTCCATATTCCAGCTTCATATTTTCCATATGGAATTGTCGTGTAAAGAGTAGAGCGGTCGTATGTTTCGATACTATGAATTTAAGGTTGTTGATATGTCATTATATTTTCTAAAAGCCGAATTTTAAAGTATCCAAATCTGATTTACGTCGTTTGAGTAAGCAAATATCAGTATTGTTTTAGTTTATACATAAATGCTGTTAATAATTTGTCAAGGACGAAATATAAATGTTTGATGGAACATTTGCTGGACTCTGCTATGTATCTTTGTTTATATGGGGCTTTGTGAAATTAATGTATCCAATTTAAATATGGTAGTTCAAAATCAGTATCGGTTGTAGGTACATTAAAAGATAGTAAAATTGACACATGATTTGGAAGTATTTCGTGTTTTTATAATTTCCTTCCGGTAAATGACATGGTATCTATGTTTTTAAAGTTATATGCGTATATCATACACTTAACAAAAACCAAAGGAAAACGATACTGTATGTAAAAAATGGTAATGGAAATTTAAGATAGAAAGCGCGATATTTTGAAACAATACTGCATATGTCTTATGGCTTATCTCTATCCACTGTCAATTTCTCAATCACAATTTGTATGACGATAGTACTGCTACTTAAATGCAAATTAAATGCACTAAGTAAATGCAAATTTCGTGATTAAATTATTATTGTGATTTTAAAGTTCCAGTTTGAATGAGGAACTTTGTTAATTGCACCAAAATGATATAGTTAAACATAGTTCTTTTCAGTTAAGCTAGGTTTGTCTTTGGAAAACTTAGGTTTTACCCATTTTTGTAATTTTCGCGCAGTTAATTATACATTTTCTCCATTTAGTGGGGATTATTGAGAAAATATAGGTCTAAATGGGTTAACAAGATTTCACCATGGACGTTAATTTGGTGTGCAATAAATACCAGAATGTCAAAAATATAGAAAATTCATTTTTGGTATATTACATTTGGTATACGTAAAAATGAAGTAGTACAAGCGATAGATAAACTTTATTAGCCCACCTGATTCACTCACACACGCATACACACGCATACATATACCGTAATATTTGTTTATATCATTTCACTGAATTTATTACATGTTATATAAGGAAAATGTTTTAGGTAAATTATGTGATTACACGTTTTTCAGATTTTCCTCAATATCTGCACTTTTATCATTTATAGAACGAGCAATGGCTGCATGACGTTATTTACGTTGTATATATATATATATATATATATATATATATATATATATATATATATATATATATATATATATATATATATATATGTAAGGATTACACTGTTTTTATTTTTAAAAATGATTTGTGTTGGCTAGCTTTATGCAATTTTTTAGTTCATCTGTCCTTTATTCAATAATTGGCATGACCCTATCATTGTATTAATTGTTGACTTTATGTAGGCTATGTTACACTTATTAAAACAAAACATTTCTTTTTCATGCGTAATTACATTACCAATATAGACATTGGCATCCACCAAGTCATATCACTACATACAAACAGGTATTTATCAGCTCACGTGTACATGCAAGCAAGAATAGACTCCGTAATAATTCATCTAGTTATGTTCAAGACCTTGGCTGATGTTGTTCCAAATAACTGTCCTATATATGTTACAAGTTGTCTGTCTTTTCGTCATACACATTCTGTAAGAAAGTGGTACACATGTCACATACACTAATAATTATTCAGTTACAAATTATTTATTCTGTTTAGTATGAAAGTATGCAAAGTATTAACATAAACCTAATAAATGTATTTTAAACGAAAAATAATCCAATGATATAGCTATATTTTAATAGAGGGAATACATAATATCATTATCTGTGTATGTGTCACTGTATCATAGTGTATGTATCTCTATATTACTGTGTATGTATCAAAGTATCACAGTGTATATATCACAATATTACTGTGTGTGTATCATTGAATCACTGTGTATGTTTCATTGTATCACAGTGTATGTATCATTGTTACACAGCGTATTTATCACTCTATCACAGTGTATCACTGTATCACAGTATATGTATCACTGTGTATGTATTACTGCATTACAGTGTATGTATCACTGTATCACAGTTCACGTATCACTGTATATGTATCACTGTATCACAGTGTATGTATTACAGTGTATGTATCACAGCATCACAGTGTATGTATCACCGTATCACAGTGTATGTATCACTGTGTATGTATCGCTGTATTACAGTGTATGTATCACTGTATCACAGTATATGTATCACAAAGTATGTATCACAGTTTTTGTATCACTGTGTATGTATCACCGTCTCACAGTGATTATATCACTTGTATGTACCACTGTATCACAGTATATGTATCACTGTGTATGTATCACTGTACCACAGTGTATGTATCGATGTATCACAGTATATGTACCACTGTATCACAGTATATGTATCACTGTGTATGTATCACTGTACCACAGTGTATGTATCGATGTATCACAGTATATGTACCACTGTATCACAGTATATGTATCACTGTGTATGTATCACTGTACCACAGTGTATGTATCGATGTATCACAGTATATGTATCACTGTATTACAGTATATGTATCACAGTGTATGTATCACTGTGTATGTATTACCGTATCACAGTGAATGTATCAATGTGTATGTATCACTGTATCACAGTATATGTATCACAGTTTATGTATCACAGTGTATGTATCACTGTATCATAGTGTATGCATCACTGTATCATAGTGTATGTATCACTTTATCACAGTGTATATATCACTTTATCACAGTGTATGTGGCTGGTCAGATTGGAATGCTTATATTTCCATGACACTTCTCTCTATTAGATTTCCGAGGGAATCGGTTTGTGTGAAAACAATAGACCCTTTCACTTTAACTGCGGTCCTGTGACCCTGAGTGGCAAAATGATACATAAACGTGCAAAAACATAGACGTAGTCATAGTAACTGATTGTTTCTTAACGCCATTTTCCGGGAATAGTTTTACCACTCAAAGCTATAAGACCGCAGTTTAAGAGAAAAGGTATATTAGTTTGTATATTTCCTGACGTTCTTCTTCACCAAACCGTCGGTGATTTCCAAAAATATATATATATATATATAATATATATAATATATATATATATATATATATAATATATATAATATATATATATATATAATAAAACAGGAATTTCTAGGTGAAAGTTATATACACACACACACACACACACACACACACACATATATATATATATATATATATATATATATATATATATATATATATATATTTATATGTGTGTGTGTGTGTGTGTGTGTGTGTGTGTGTGTGTTAAATTCCAAAATTTTCTATAGCTAAGATGGTCATCTTTTTACAGTGGTTACTCTCAGGCGGATTTCGGCTATACTTTTAGATATATCATTTCACCTTGTATGATTCCACTTTCTCTTTAGACAATACATATACATTTTAATTTCGAGCTCAACCGAGTCTAATTGACAGAAACGATCGTCTTGAGCATTATAAATTAGGTATTATGTTTATAATATTTATCTGTTGATTCATCCATCCATCCAACTGACTCTATGTTTGTAAATTATTCAACAATAAGAAGCTATGTTTTGTAATATCCTATAAAATTCTCTACTTTCCATCCGTTTGATGTCCTGTAATTTTATACGGAGACCCACCAGGAGTACCCACCATGATGCATGTATGCTTTCAATTGTATGATAATATACATATTGTTCTAAACGTTGAAACAAGAATTTACATGACAGTGATTATATAACATATGAAATTAATACTGGGCTATTTAATATCTGAATAATGTACTGCAAAGTACAAAGTGTTCAGTTCAATGCTAGCAGCAATACCTTAAGGTGATATATTGTATCATTTTGTACTTTGAAATTCTTTTGACCATCGCTCTGTATCTGTATAATGTGTTAAATATAGGAAAGCACGCGAACTGATATCTAAATTTATTCACCTCGGAGAGGTTTGACTTCTTGGCGGACGAGTTCTCGGTGGATTTCGTTTGATTAATTTGAGCAACAATTTGTATGCAAATTTCTCGAATATTTAACTGACTGACATTATATTCATTGTTCAAATAGATGATGGAACAATCAGAACTACCGTACCTCTTTACTTTCGTCCAGTCTGAACTTTTCAAAACAGTTACAAAAGTTGGCATTGGTAGAATTAATTTGATGAATGCCTTTGATTAATGCCTTTGTATTGTTTTATGAAATAAAACTACGATATATAGATATATAGATATATAGAAAAATAGATATATAGATATATCGATACTATACTACGATATGTAGATATAAAGATAATACTACGATATATAGATAATACTACGATATATAGATATATAAATAATACTACGATATATAGATAATACTACGATATATAGATATATAGATAATACTACGATATATAGATAATACTACGATATATAGATAATACTACGATATATAGATATATAGATAATACTACGATATATAGATAATACTACGATATATAGATACATGTGATTTTGTCGATAGACATCAACATGATAAATACAAACGCCACAGTAATCAAAACAGACATGACCGGTAATCAAAACAGGTATGACCGGTAATTAAAACAGGTATGACCGGTAATCAAAACAGTTATGACCGGTAATCAAAACAGGTATGACCAGGTATGACCGGTAATCAAAACAGGTATGACCGTTAGAAACCATTTCAAATTGTGGTATCAGAGAATATTGTGCATTGTTACGTTAATAAGCTCTGTTATATTATCGTCGAACTATAAAGTTGTCACTTCTGAAAATAAGCAAATCTTTTTATTAAAGGAAATGATACCAATAGTTCCTTTTCCGATCGGTGAGAAAATAAAACAGAAATAAAGCTACACTGGTAATTAAAACAGGTGTCAACATCAAACGCGCGTGAGGAAGTACAAGTGCACATATGGATCCACTTCAAGATTCAATGTTGTTTTTCACAATAAGTGAGTGTTCATCTACATATTTATATACAGGGGAGTGACAAAAGGGCGAATATTACTATGTTTCTCTATATTAATCATGTAAATCCACATTTTCCAAAATATTTTTTACCATGTTACTTCTTCTTATTCAGTTTTGACCGATATTGTTTTGAAGTTTCTGTATTTGCTTTGCTATGTATTTCCATTGTTTTGTTTAATAGTACTTATAAATTTTACAAAATCTTAATGCCTATTTTCAATATGTATAAATCAGGAATTCCGATATAAAGAATTAATTTTTGTATTAAAATGGCTGAATCTGGAAAACGGAAAATTTACATATTTGAGCAAATACATAACGAAATGATAGATATTAAATGTTTGGTACCGTTTCATCAAAGTTGTTTTAGAAATGACTTCCCATGAATGTTTTGAAAATGAATATTCATATAAAATTTTTCTCGTATGTCACAATGTTGTAGTTTGATACCTAGATACATAACTAAATGTGTCCACTAATCCACTAAAATGTCTTGCGATTATGCTTCGGGTGAAATCTACAGGAACATTATCAAGGCAACTTGTTTGTGCTATGAAAGAGTATCTCGATATTTGCACGCTTTTTGTTTCAATGATTAGCATTTGTATTCGTTTTGAGTTTTGACATTGAATATTTTGTATTGGCTATTTCGGATGAAAATTTAAATAAAGGTCCGTAGTCACGGAAAGAATGCTACGTAAAAGAACCCTCACTGTATTGTTACGTTGATATGCTTTGACATCTCCATATACGGGAAACAATCATTTGTGGCACGTCAAAATCATATTAATGACTTAAACCTAGTTTTTCTCAGTTAAACCCAGTTTTCTCCAGTTAAACCTAGTTTTCTTCTGTAAAACCTAGATTTTTTCGGTAACCCAAATTAACTAGATTTAACTGAGAAAAACTATATTTAACTGCGCCACTATCACATAAATTAGTATTTAGCGTAGTTAAACCTAGTTTTTCTCAGTTAACGTAGCTATTCTCCAGTTAATTTACGACAAAATCTAAGTTTAACTGGAGAAAAATAGGGTTTAACTCGTAACCCACATTAACTGGACAAAACAACCAGGCTTTACTGAGACTAGATTTAACTCATTAATGTGATTTTGGCGTGCCATAATTCTTAGTAGGACGGGTATAACAACAAACCAACAAACAAAAATCAGACTCAAATAGATTTGTTTATCCTTATTCCTTTTTACCGATGATTTGAGTTTTGGCACCGATAAATATTTTTCAAACATTGACACAACACGCTTAGTTGAAGTGTCACACATTTGTACATGTGTTATGAACTTATTTCAAAGCAGTGAGGGTTTTCAATATATCGCGCCAAGCATGCTATTGTATCTTTGTTTCAAGCTTCATCCAATTCCATATCTTATCCCTGGCGGATACAAAGGAAGAGTTTCGACCTTTTCTACTGCTAAAGTATGTCCTGATGTCAAAAATAGAATCTGAGCACTCAGCCTGCGCGGCGAACATGTATCATATACATATACGCAATTTGTTTCAAAGGTTTATTATTTTGGCTTTATATAACGTTTTTAATGAATTTGGTACTTTTAGATAGATAACAAGGTGATTGATAACTGTTTTTGAATTTTCTATGGTTTTAATTCAGATATCTATTTAACAAGTTTATCTTTTAGTTTTATAAAGAAACCAAATTTTATCATTCTAGTTCAATATAATAACCACAATATCAAAATTATAGTTTTACTAACAAGAGAACAAAAAAAACCCAAATGTTCAAGACGATTGTTTCTGGTTTGATTTTATGTACACGCATCTCAAGGGGTCATTATATGAAATGTAAAAAAAAAAAATAAAAAAGAAAATAAAAGAAAAAGAAAAAAAATTGTTAAATGTACATTTCTCCTTTAGGTTAATAAATTCACTCATATAATGCTTTCACATACAATGATACAAGTCAAAATGAAGTTTGCGTTAGAATTTGTAGTTTCGTTCGTTGAAATTTCAGAATCTTAACATATTTAATTCATCCGGACAGTTATTGAACATTTTTTATCACTGAGTTTTAAAGACACTAGAGTTAAAGTCCATGTTTACGGTTACATATTCTATATAAAAGACAGTGAAGTCACCGGAATGACAAGGTGTTTTAACTGTCAGAAATAATAAACGTCGGACACAATTTAACAACCTCTAAGCGGCTATTAACTTTAACCTCTGTCAGATACGGAGTCGAACATTATATTACTGTGCATACTATGGTCTTACTCATGAGAAAATTATGTAGCGTAAAAGACGGCTTAAGTAACATTGTAACTTTGTCAAGCTGAATATATATATATATATATATATATATATATATATATATATATATATATATATATATATATATATATATATATATATATCTAAAACAAAATGATATATCATGTTTTGAACATAATCCCATGTGAGATTATATTGAATGCGCAGATGTAGGTGCATATGTTCGTGAGTTTTATTATGAAAATGGTTATCAATGTATTGCTTAGTGCTAAACTCAATAAAAGCTATGTTTATGTGCTATCAGTCGATTGGAGAAGTGACACACAGATCATAATTAGAAAATGAAAATATCTTTGAGATTCGCAATAAAGTAAAACTTTTCTCTTAAAGGTGTTCAAACATAGATTGTTTTGAGTAGCGTAAACATTTTATAACAGTTTTAGTAATGACATATAAGGATTTATCTATAAAATTAATTTGTTGTATTTAAATGTCTTTTTTAGTTCGAAAAATAAAACACCATGCAAAATCAATTCACTCGGCCAATCAAAATTCTTTTCAAATTTTGGGATAATTTTTTTTTGTTTTTGAGAAATATATATGTAGCACATATTTCTATATATCTGGTCAAGTGTACGTTTTAAGTTATAATGTGATGATTCATACTTACATTGACTTATCACAGTATGACAAATACCACAGCTTGTACTTGACAATATCTGTATGGGTGATGTTGTTTATATATGAAATGTTGAGTTACCTGTTCGATTATGACAAATTTTCATTCCTCGGGTATTTCAAATTCAACTGACGGTGGACTCAAAGCGGATGTGACCGATCAAAAGTTTTTTTTCTCCACCATGAACACCTGATGTTTCCTCCGGATTTTCAGAGAGTTCAATGTTTGTCAACGTTCTCCAGGTTGAAGATTGTCTCATTACCAACCGGACGATTAATATTTGTATGTCCGTGATTTATAAAAACGCACTCACCTGTGTTATAATTATTGTAGCAAATTTCTGTGTCGGTTATATAGTTAATAAAAGTAAGTCACAGTGTGTTTTACACCTCTTTAGCTCATCGTCACCTTCTTATGTCTGAATGTGGTTACAGTGGTTTAAAAAATTGGATAAAATATATTTTTTAATTTGAATTACGTCTGTATTCCATAGATAAAAGAAAGACAACTCTTGTTCATGTATGCATCGATATGATAAAACGTAACACATTTATCATCGGCTATATTAGAAGATCCCATCAAGGATATTGTAAACATCATTATTTAGAAGTCAAATGTAAATGATATGCTATTTATACCTTTGTCTGATTGATCTGAAAGTTTATTTTCCTGTCTTCGCCCTAATAACTGCACATGTACATGTATTTTGTATAAATAGTTACGTACTTTCATACTATCTACATTCACACCACCATCGTGACAAATGCATTTGATAAATCACATTTAATTATTTAAATACAAGTCTTTCCTGTATACTGGCAATGTGGAAATCACAGCGACATTTTCATTGTGGTTTTTGCAGCATTTTATTTTTTTATCTCATAACTATTGATATATTTTGTACCAGCAATTTAAAGAAGGATTAAAGTATCAGAAAAGTTCAGGCATCACGAACACCAAATAAATTTACAACAAACGGAAAGCCCTTAAAACTGGCCAATTTGGATACTTATACGATATGCAAAAGAATTTGATAGAATTGAGAAACCAATTATATTACGTGAACAAAATTCATCTGGAATTATTACAAAAAGGAAATGACACCTGATCCAGTGTTTAGCACAAACGTAAAATGTTGCTATGGATTATGGCAATCTCAGCAAGTTTTAAGATATTTGCAAAATATCTTGTTACGAGATTATTAAGTCACGATTCCTAAAAACGGATGAAATACTTTGTTTTTATCATACATTTTACTGTTTATTATCAAACAGTCTTCATTTTTTTTTCTGGCAAAAATTGTGATTGAATTTTTAACTCAAGGATCAACATTCAGGTATTTGGTTTTCTTTTGAATACAGCATTAAAACATTTAGAAACTCTTCACTTCAGATGCTGTTCTTCAGAATTTGTATCGATCCGTGACATTTTTGTCGAAAAACAAAATCAGTTTCCGATCTAGAATACAAAAGTAAACATAAAATGTTACACTTTGATGCATAAAGACAATAAGAAAAAAGATAATAACAATGATATTCAAAATGATATGTATTATTATGTGTTTCTCAGGGTTATTGTGTGAATCTAATATTAGAACTTATTTCATTAATTTGACGGTGGATTCACGTCGAGTGTAAACGGTTAACGGGGGGATATTTACTCCTCTATGACACCTGATCTAATCTCTGTATTTTCAGAGGTCCGTATTTGTCTTTAGATATCTAGATTGTTACATTGTCTCCTAATTATCTCGACGATTAGTACGCATTTATATTCCATTGATAATGCTTTTTGCATTTCTACTCGATCGTCATTCACATTTCGAATTTCCTTATAACAGGTATAAGCAAGACAGCGCTGTTTTTATGTTAGAATTATGGTGTAACATTTTCCAATACCATTAATTCACCTTACATCAAAAGTCAAATATATAAAATTAAAGAAAATCTAATATTTAGATATTGATGTATGTCAATGTACTTGCTTTTTTATGCAGTCGTATCTATCAACTTGCACGTTCGTTTTATATTTTTTATCACGCTGGCATATATGAATGTAGTCAATGCTTCAATGGGTATACGAAATTTATCTTAAATCTTAATGAGCTCTCCACTTGGAAGGGTTAAATATGATTTAGTTGGAATATTCGGTGTTCATCTTGATAGAAGAAACACTTTAGGATCGTAATCCATAAATTATATCGTGTGTATTTCATGTAAAATATCAGTCGAGTTTTGAGTTTCAGGAATCGGCGTCAGACAGAGTCTCGAAAACAGTTTCCTTTCTCACATGTTTAATAAAATTAAAATCACGTGGAGGTATATGCAAATATCACAGCATGATGTAAGTAATAAAACGAAATAAAAATGTGTGATTAAAATTCCTGGCTTAAAAAGGTCACCGTTGTTTGGAACAGATGTTGTTCAAACCAGTACCATTTTGTAAAAGACATGAACACTTGAAATACTTTCAGGAAAAAAATTCTGATTTATATGTTGGAATCTTAATATTTACTAACCTTTCATATCGAAACCGATGTAACTTAATTTTACTTTTACTTTAAAAGTCTGATAAAATACTCACGATATAAGACTCAAGACCCTGTAAGAAATTAATGAACGGTCAGATGCTTGTCATTGTGTTTCCGTACCATTTCCACTTTAGCATACTGAATATATCATCCATAGCACAATATATATCTATGTATCTATCTTTCTATTTTTTTTAAATATAAAAAACCTCAGATACCAAAGTATAAATCATTAGGATGTTCAGAATATAGGTACAAATCTGGTAAAAAAATGACTAAGCACGGACCTCTTGAAATCAAGAGGTGGGATCAGGTGCCATGGAGGAGTAAGCATCCCCGTCGACCGGTCACATCCGCCATGAGTCCACGGTCAAATTACAATGAAACACGTGAAGAACGAATCCTCGTCATAATTGGTACAGACGTCTCGCCATCAAACAGGCAACTCAACATGTCACTTAGTGAAACAGAGTAATCGCAAACAAAACTATTATACCGACCGTAAAATTTGGGGAACGTTGACATCAAACAAGGTTTTCGATATCCGTGTATCAGTAATAATAAAGTTTCTTCTTATCTGCTGTGAGTAAGGCATATAGATAAACTAACTACATTAGCTTTACATATTTTATTCATTGTTATATAGTTAACAATTGGTAGGTACTGCTGAGTATGGTAATTACATAGACGATAATTAAGACAATGGAACCATGGTTTTATTACGGATATTATACAGTGAAAGGGTCATTTCATGGTTGAAATTTTAACGTTTTTACGTTAAAAACTGTAATATATCATTTTCATGGATAATATTATTAAAACGTATATTTACTGTTTATTTACTTCACTGATTTATAAACAACGTGAATACAGAGAATTATAACAGTACCCACTCACCTACACAGTATAACAGTTTGAGTATTCATTTTCGGGGGAAATATAATGCTAATGTGATTTTTCATTTTAACGAAATATACAAGTTAACGTGCATGCAATAATAAAAAGTCATAGGTACAGCCATTGTCTTTTAAACATACAAATATTGCAATCATGCAAAATAAGAAATATCGGATATTTGAAAATTTCGAAATCTAGCTAGCAAAACCATCAGACATAATTAAATGTAGAACATATTTCTTGATACAAGATACTTTCTACAAAGTTTTCTGCATCAAAAGATTTACAAAAAATATCAAATAAAAATTCCAGGCAACAGTATACTGAAATGACTTTACAGATGTAAAATCTGTTATCTGCAGAGATAAAGAGGAAACAGATTGACTATTGTATTTAAATCTAAAGATCAGTGATTACCAGTTTAATCGAATAACTGAGATGAAACTCAAACACGTGTTAAATATTTTCATTTGCCATCAAATATGACATGTTTATGAGTAACACTCATGTACAACGTAAGAGGTTAGCGCAGATATTAAATAACCTTGAACAAGTTTTTGTTTTGTTCTTTTTTTCTTTTTTTAACGTACGCAATAATCTTAATGTCATATAATATATTTTTTAATTTGTTACTCAGAAATCGTTTTCAAAGAAATATTGGCCATAGCGTTCACTCCATGTTCTTTGTCAGATGATGTATTTTACTTACAATTTAACAATTCTGAAAATCTATATTGCATCTATATCATCATCGTATTGCGTTAGAAACAAAGAACAATGTGCAGAAAATAGAAAACATGAACAGCTTTTTAAATTAATTCTGAATTATTCAAAAGCTAAGACAGTCATCTTTTTTTACAGTGGTTACTCTTAGACAGATTTTGCTATACATTTAGATTTATTATTTGGCCTTGTCTTATACCACTTTCCCTTTAGAAAATCTATTTAAAATTGGAGCTCAGCTGATAAAGTCTAATTGACAGAAACGATCATCTTGAGCATTATAACACTGGTATTGTGTTTACAATATTCTTAACATCCTTAAAAATATCTTTCCAATCATCAAACTTTTTAAAAATAAAAATATAAACTTTCATAAACACTGGCATTATTATTAATTTCATATTCAATAATTTATATACAATATTTACAATTCAATGTTATATAAATGTTATGATGATTCTGATTGAAATAAATCAGCGATGGAATTTGAATGGAAATGAGCTGTGATGCAATTAACGACATAATCACATTGGTTACTATGCAATAGAAGTGACATAACACTTGAAATATGACAAAATGAAATTAATACGCATACTACAAATTATATGTAGAGTCCCTGAGTGATGCGGTTACTATAACGGACAAATGAAATGATAATATATATCATGTTCACAGAGGACGTGTATCAAAGTATATGGTGACACATATCACAAATAACATAATTTTGTAATCCCATTACAAATGTCTCTAAAATCACATTGAACAAACAACTCCCGCACGCAGCAATAAAATGCAGCGAATCTTATCATCGATGCAGTCCTATAATTCTGTATTACTTGGTCCCATCACTGGATATCGTCTTCCAAATTTTGTTATCCTTTCTCTATAGACCTTATAACTCTAATAAAGAAAATGAAATCAAAATAAATATATCTTTAAAAGAAAATCCAAATAAATATTATCAACATATAAAATAGTAATCATTATTATTTTTCCATAAACGCCTTTTTACTTTTTCAACTATGGAACTTACTTATCCTGTATTATGCTTGATTATTGGTTATAAATTTGAAGATAATACTTGAAAAGAGTAATAACGTACCATCACATAACTTTTCCCATAGACGAGTCTTTATCTGCGGTAAATGTTCATATGACGGAACTTTGAAATAATATTGATTCGCAGCAGACTGATCTTGCATCATCTTCAATTCCTTTTTTGGTTCTATATGCCCAACTTGAATAACGTATACCTCGATACCATGCGCACGTGCAAGTTCAGCTTCCGGTAAAGCTTTATTAGGGTCCCTTATGCCTTCATCAACTATCAAAATGGCAATTCGTTTAACATTTCTTCTTCCGCCATTTTTATAACCAAAAGCTGCTTTCCGTAACTGTTTTAAAAACCCGGCAATGTTGTCAGTGTGGGTGCTACTCAGTCCTCGATTAATTCCTTTGTTCCTTTTGAAAGAATTCAGTTTGAAGGCTGGTGATGGTCCTTTACATTCTGTCGACATTATACCCATCTGTACTTTTTTTGGACTGATATCAATGTTTTTAACAAGATCTTTGATGAATGTCAAAACCTTTTGTGTATTTGTTTTACCGGCGTTCGCGCTGTCAAGAAGGAACATCATATCGGCCTCTTGTCTGGAACCACAAGCTGTAATACAGTAAATGTTTTATCACAAAAAGGTGTTTGTTGAGAATGACGTATTACGTGTGTACTACATAGAATGGAGAGAGAGAGAGAGAGAGAGAGAGAGAGAGAGAGAGAGAGAGAGAGAGAGAGAGAGAGAGAGAGAGAGAGAGAGAGAGAGAGAGAGAGAGAGAGAGAGAGAGAGAGAGAGAGAGAGAGAGAGAGAGAGAGAGAGAGAGAGAGAGAGAGAGAGATTTAGTTTATAAAGACTTACATTGTTGGGACAGCATAAATGTAGGGTTTGGAAGAACTGAAAAAAAGATAAATACATATAAGTATAGAGTTATAAATTAAGTTCCTTCCTATTGTGTTCATTGCTTTCTCAAATGTTAAATAATTTTACATTCATACTTCTTTTATCTCATGTACGTATAACGACATACTTTCTTATCACCTTGTTAAGGGGATCCTTGTTTTGAATTCAGTAACTCTAAAAAAATGTTATCTTACTCCATCTTATCTCTGAAGAATCAAGTATAAAATGTAAAGTATTACAGAGATGTTAAGTACTCAACCACACAAATCATTTTATCTACTTTCCAGACCTTCACTGACACTGACGTAGAATACATTAGATCGATGACAGTAGTATATGCTGGCATCCATCGACTCCGATGTAATATATGATAAAGACTTTTTTCAACAGAGCAGGTAGTCGAAATATGTTTATACGTAGCAGTAATTAGTAATAGTCTACGAATAATTCATTCATGGGAGCTATAACAATTAACCTAGATATAGTTTAGTCGTAAACAGTTATCTTCAAAAGGCTTAAATTGACAGATATCTGAAGACTACTAGAAAGCTTCTGATGAATTTGGATATCTTCATTCATTGATATAATCAGTGTACGGTTATTTCGTGAGAGGAATTTTAAGTATAAGTGATATATATATATATATATATATATATATATATATATATATATATATATATATATATATATATATATATATATATATATATAATTTCTTTCTGAATTGGATTACTTTTGAATTAGAAAGCATCGGCTCAAATTGTATTGATTTTGATTTCGATTTTATCGACTTACTGTTCGAATGTGTGCTGTAATATTAAATTACTACTACTACTACTACTACTACTTCTTTTTTTTATAATAATAATAATAATAATAATAATAATAATAATAAAAATAAATATCGTAATATAGTTTAGCATAGAAAACGTTCGCAGTTTTTGCTACAATGTAGCCTCGTTCATAATACATATTTTGTATTTTTGACATTCCATCCTTCACAAAAAATAAATTTTCGTTTCATTCTTTGTTCTGAATGTTTTCGTTCAACAATATGTGTAGCGAAATGAATACCACATGCAAATTCAAGCTTGAAATAGAAACTGTTTTTTATTTCTGTTACTTTACCTCGACAAATAGTCATGGCAACATCTGCAATATTTGCATCCAGGTATCTGAAAGAAGGGAAGTGGTATTGGTTCGATCCATCAGATGTCCCGGACAGTGCTTTTAGTTCCTCGGTATCTATATCTCCAACTCCGAGAGCAATTATCTTGATTCCGGATTCACGAGTTTTGGCAGCCTGTTTCTTAGATCTATAGATACGTATTGAAGGACTTCCAGTTATGACAATTACCATTTGACTGGCATCATTACGAACAACACTTCTTCGGAAACTTTTAGTGCGAACGTACTTGAGCATTTCATCGATTCTATTTTTTCCTTTGAATCTTTCGGCTGTATGTAAGCGGAACTTGATGTTACGGTAACTTTGCGTGTCAGATAGATCCATGATTCTTTTAACCTTATCACTGTACATTATGGCGCCAACTCTTGTTCCATTTGAACGCGCGTTCATATTACGTATTAGATTCCTTACAAAATCTAACTGAATTTTAAACTCATAATCTCGAATATCATTAGAAGTATCAATCGCAAATACGACATCTCTCTTGCTTCCAGCACAAACTGAAAAAAATAAATTCCGATTAATTCAAGTGTCAAATTCAATAAGGTATATACAGCAAAACTCCAAAATATCTATCAATCTAGAACGTAAGAAATTTGTTTTCATATATTCTGGTAAAATCGAGTGAAATGACTTCTTCACTAACTTGAATGTTATGGTGTAAATATGCATATCGTCATACTGGATTTAAAAGAAAATAATTTACTTTAATTAGCAAGCGTTATTCATCTCCTTTGAGGTACATTATCTAGGAGCCTATGTGGCTGATTGGTTAGAGCCATACATTTCAAACAATGACGAACCCCACCTCAATTCAGCGCGGGTTTGGGCCTTGTGGATATCTAAATAGATCATTCAGAATATTTGCCAGTTTACTTGCCGGAGGCTCATGGTCTTTTCCCAGGTATAGTGTACAGTGAACATGAAAATGGCAACAATGGAGTAATATAATTTGTAAAATTACTTCATTCAGCAACCTCATAATATTTACCTTGCTGTACAAATTGCAGAAATGAAGTTGTTGTCGGCCTCATCGTAGTAGTAGATGTAATGGTTGTACTTTCTGTAGACGTTGTTGTTGGTACAGTAGTAGTTGTAGGTGTTGTAGTCGTTGAAGGCGTAGTAGTTGTCGTAGGAATAGGAGTTGTCGTAGGAATTGTAGTTGTCGTAGGAATAGTGGTTGTCGTAGGTGTTGTGGTTGTCGTAGGTGTTGTGGTTGTTGTAGGTGTCGTGGTTGTTGTAGGTGTCGTGGTTGTTGTAGGTGTTGTGGTCGTTGTAGGTGTTGTGGTTGTCGTAGGTGTTGTGGTTGTCGTAGGTGTTGTGGTTGTTGTAGGTGTTGTGGTTGTTGTAGGTGTTGTGGTTGTGGTTGGTGTTGTGGTTGAAGGCATTGTTGTTGTAGGTATTGTAGTTGTTATGGTTGTTGTAGGCAAGGTAGTTGTTGTAGGTAATGTGGTTGTCGTTGGCGTTGTGGTCGTCGTAGGCGTTGTGGTTGTTGTAGGTGTTGTGGTTGTTGTTGGTGTGGTTGTAGTAGGCGTCGTGGTTGTTGTAGGTGTTGTGGTTGTTGTAGGTGTTGTGGTTGTTGTTGGTGTGGTTGTCGTAGGCGTCGTAGTTGTTGTAGGTGATGTGGTTGTTGTAGGTGTTGTGGTTGTTGTAGGTGTTGTGGTTGTTGTTGGTGTGGTTGTCGTAGGCGTCGTGGTTGTTGTAGGTGTTGTGGTTGTTATTGGTGTTGTGGTTGTCGTAGGCGTCGTAGTTGTTGTAGGTGTTGTGGTTGTTGAAGGTGTTGTGGTTGTTGTTGGTGTGGTTGTCGTAGGCGTCGTGGTTGTTGTAGGTGTTGTGGTTGTGGTTAATGTTGTGGTTGTAGTAGGCGTTGTGGTTGTCGTAGGTGTTGTGGTTGTTGTAGGTGTTGTGGTTGCCATAGGTGTTGTTGTTCTCGTTGTGGTTGTCGTAAGTATCGTGGTTGTAGTAGGTGTTGTGGTTGTAGTAGGTGTTGTGGTTGTAGTAGGTTTTGAAGTTGTTGTAGGCGTTGTGGTTGTCGTAGGTGTTGTTGTCGTAGATATTGTCGTTTGTGTTGTTGTTGTAGGTGTTGTGGTTGTCGAGGGTGTTGTAGTTGTTATGGGTGTTGTGGATGTTGTAGGTTTTGTAGTTGTCGTTAGTATTGTAGTTGTCGTTGGTGCTGTAGTCGTCGTAGGCGTAGTAGTTGTGGTGGTGGTTGTCGTCGTAGTTGTAGTGGTTTCCGGAATGGTGGTAGTCGGCTGAGGTGTAGTTGTTGTTGTAGTCGTTGTTGTGACAATTTCAACTACAAAAGAGAAAAATCTAATGATATAAATGTGACATGAAATACAGTAAAACTCTGTAAGCTGAAGTTCAAAAGACTACCTAGAAAAGTTCGAAATATCGGGACTTCGACTCATGAATGGTATCCCAGAAACATACGATAGCTACAAAAACATTATAAACTATATGCGGTCATGGATATTTAATGTGAGTGTAACAAGTCATCTAATTATGGTAAATCAAAACTAAAGTGCTTATGAGAAGAATGTTAATTGGTGCGGGGAATTTTTTTTACACTTTTATTATCTGTAGTAATTGTCAAGGTTTTTACAGAAAATGAATAAAAGCGTTATTTGAAACAATGAGGTTTTCGACTAAAATGTCCGAATTATAAATTGCTTAGAGTAAAATAACAAAACTCTTCGAGACATTTAAATAATTTTTCGAAACATCAAGAAATTCAACTAATTGAAGTTCTATTATATATGATTCTTAACAAAGTGTAAAAAGATATATTCAAACGTTTGGACACTACCACACAATTCCTAGCACAATTTACATCATATAAAGCATCCAACAAATTCAAACCACTCGTAAACCAAAAGTTCTTATTTCTGGAAGAGAGGTTTTTATCAAATTTCTATTGTATTAGTATTTTTATAAAAAATGATGTTAATCCATTTCTTTTATACAAACCTTTACAAGTACGAACAGCTAAGATATTTTTGATGGATTCCAACGCTTCATGATTTCCTATCCTAAAGACATGCTCATGGGACGGTTTACTGGCAACTCCTCTCAGCTCTCTACTGTTAGTCTGGTATCCAATACCAATTGTGAATATGATAATATTATTTCGTTTAGCTTTTGAAGCTTCCCAAATTGTCCATAGAATTCGTGCTGACTGACCATCGGTCAGTAAAATGCAAATCTTTGCTGCATTGTATCTGGAATTACCAAACATTTTCTTCCTCATATATCTGATAGCATCATCGGTATTTGTAGCATCTCCTTCTCGTTGAGGAATCTTCTGGATTGCTTTAAGGAGATGATCTTTATCATTGTAATCTCCCAATCCGATTTCCTGATATACTTTGGAATTGTAATTTATCACACCGACTCTAGTAGCAATTTTACCAATATCGAACATTGACGTAACGTTACTGACAAAGTCAATCTGACGCCGGTAATTAGGGCCCCATATGCTGTTAGATGAATCCACTAAATATACCACATCCGCTGGCTTGTTACCACAAAAGTACTCATGCTCTGAAAAAATATTTATACAAACACACTTTGTAAATAAAGCACTCTTTTCAAAACTACAAAATTCGAAAATACAATTAAAGTCTTGGGTTAGGAAATACGGTATTGAAATGACATCAACTAATGCGCTTTCATATGACATACATTCTGCAAAGGTGATACATCTGAACAGCTGAAAAAAGGTTAAACCTAGAAAGGACAGGTGGATATGGTTACAATATAGAGTCCAATACGCCCGTGCAATACGTAATGTTGTATTTCACATGGTTGGATACGGGAATTTCGACGAAACTACATTTTTTAAACGGCATTCATGTCATCCAAATATTTGATGGCGTCGTTAAAAGCGGAATGAATTTTAAATTTGTGTATACATATAGATAAATAAGGGACATGTAATAAAAAAAGCCAAACAAATTTATCTACCCGTATATAAAATATCGGTATATAATATATATATATATATATATATATATATATATATATATATATATATATATATATATATATATATATATATATATATATACAACGCATATATCTAAGCCCAGGAACCAACATACATTTAACAAAACGCACAAATTTAATGTATTTCTGTAAGTTCAGACTTTAAGACTTTATGTAACAATGTATGGATGTTGAAATTCCATTTGCATGTCTGTGTTACATCAACTAGATAATAAAGAATCCTTACCGTTAAGAAGTGGTTCTTGGTTGACCTGAAAGAGGAATAAAAAATCGCTGTTACTCTAAATATTTTTCGATAAAGATTTTTTTTTTAAATATGGGATTCAGCAACAAAATCTTATAACAAAATCTATATATTACGACTTTATACGGGAAATAATTCGTGTCTTAAAACAAAACCAATATATGGCATATAAAACGTGATAATAAGTTTTACAATGTAGTACCAACAACAGAAGCAACAACATCGGGCAATTGGCATCAATAAATTTTTAGCGGTGATGGAAGATAGATAGATTAAACGGGGCTAGGATACTCTGATGGATGGCGGGAAAATTCAATCAAAGATTGGACAATTTGATTTATATTCAAATTGACGTTATTTCTATATTGTAAAATATATCATTAGATATATCAACCATCGTTTCATTTTTTTTATCTATTAACTACTGATCAATGATGACGTTAAGAATATTCTAAAACAAAAAAGTCTTCATGGAAATGCATATTGGCCAATATGCTAGTGGTCTTCTCATTGTAAACTAAAATGATTATGTGAGGAAGTTGGCCGATATGCCAGAAATATTCTCCCGGGTATATTGTAAACGCGTTCTCTCCTCTACAATTAAAAGTGGCCACCTAATTGACCAATCGTTGTGTGTGGCGAAAAACGTCATTTGAAAAAAATGCATGGAAATAGTAAAAAATAATGTTATAACTTGCAAAAATGTGATAGGTAGTGCAAAAACACTTAAGTGTAAAGTGTTGTCATAAAAATAAACTTTTACAAATTAAGAATTTACTCACCACAAATCCCATATTTAAATATGCGATGAAAATTAGTATTTTGATATCCATGATTGTTGACACAGTTAATCAGATAATCCTCGAATATTTCAGACAGAGATAATATACGTGTTTCAAAAATATGTAACCGTTTCTATCAGAAACGATTGAGAACAACACTGCTTATCGTCGGCGTCTGTCATTTTGATGCTTAACTGACAAAAATAGTTCCCATATATACCATCATAGGCAGGTGCTATAGCATCTTCTATGAGGCGGAGTGTGGGATTTCGTTCACAAAGGTACAAAACAGGTATTCCTTGAGTACGGAATATTTATCCAGTTTATCTTCCAGCATGATGTGAACAGTGTTTCACAAATATAATAATCTTTTGCTAAAACCTATAAAATAATTATTAATATACAATATAGTATTTGAAACGTGAAATGATAACCCTATTTTTCCCCAGCGTGGGAGGGATACATGTATGGAAGGCGTATAACAGTATTGGAGTCTGAACTTGAATGAGACTTGTTTACAAAATTGAACAGATGTCAGAAATAGCTTAATTACAAGTCATAGAATATTGCTTTGAAGACTTCTTGCTCGCATTGAGATAACTACTGTAAGGATTAAGTGAGGAATATTACAGAATTTGGTCTTTGTAGTGGTTCTCACAGTTTTATGATATTCCTAAATAAAACAAGGATATGATAACCCTATAATTGATATGTCAGACGGTGTATAAAGATGTTATTTATAATATACATTTTTTGCACATGTATACTCACGCCTTCGTCATTCACTGATTACATATACTAGATTTTCCAAAAGAGTATAATCTAAGAATATCTTGATTTAAACCATACAAAAGAAAACACGCACCTACTTCTCATTTCATAAACCACTGACCAACGTCATAAAAAGCATACCGGTAGTACTTTGATCAAGATGTTGCATTTAAAGATTTAGGAATTTAAGGAACAACAACGACGATGACGACGATAATGATGATGATGGTGATGACGACAAAGAAGAAGACAGAAAGAACACTGCGAGGAACATTAAACTTGCGAATTGCTGGTTTATATAAGCAGCGGATGCTTACTTCTTCATGGTACCTGATCCCACCTTCGGATTTCCAGAGGTCCGTGTTTGTCCAATACCACCAGATTTGTATATGTATCTTGGGCATTGATACTTTGGTATCTGAGACTTTTATAAGAAAAATTTCGATATTTTCCTTATTTCATTTCAAAACTAAAACGTAATTCAAAATATTTTGCAAAAATAAAAATCTGTTTTATTTTTACAAATAAACAAATTTAACTTTACTACATGTTGACAATATATATATATATATTTCTGTTGTTGTCACAAATTTGTAAGGAATCGCGTTTAATGTGAACATTTCGCAAAATTTACCGTTGACATAATTATCTTGTTTGTAATTAAAGTTTTTCTCTAAGTGAAATGTCGAAATGCCTGTTAGATAGCGGTTGTTCAATTGTCCTTACCGATTGTGACGAGGATTCATTCCTTAATTATTTCATTTGAATTAAACTGTGACTCACGGCGGGTGTGACGGGTAGACAGGAAATACTTACTCCTCCATGGCACCTGATCCCAACCCTGTGTTTTCAGAGGCCCGTATGCGTTCAGCTGTCACCTGATTTGTATATGATGTCATAAGCATTCTTTCGATTATTACTTTGGTATCTGTGTTCTTTTATATTTCATACACAAAGTCAAACAAACAAAAACAAATTCTAAGTTCATGATCTTATTTATCAAAACATAATATTCTTAATGATCGTTGCGTTATAGATTCTTTCTTTGTATTTTGTAGAAATATAACTATGCAATAATGTAAAACTGTGACAGGTTAAATAGGGGCAAATCTTGAATGGAACCAGTAAATATCCTAGGGGTCCGCATTTGCTCACCGCTGCTTCAATTGGTATGTAGCTATTAACGTTTTGGTAATTATACTTTCCAATGTTAAAAAACATTATCAACATCCAATGGAAATCAGATACTTGCGAGTACTCTGTTTCACTAAGTGAAATGTTGAGTTGCCTTTTCGTTGGCGGTTGTTGAGACGTCTGTACCATATGTGACGAGGATACACTCCTCACTTGTTTCGTTGGACTTGACTGTGGACTCACGGCGGGTGTGACCGGTCGACAGGGGATGCTTACTCCTCCATGGCACCTGATCCCACCTCTTGGTTTCCAGGGGTCCGTGTTTGTCCATTTTTACCGGATTTGTATCTGTGTCCTGGACATTCTATTGATTTATACTTTGGTATCTGAAATTTTTATATATGATAACGTGCTCAAATGAGTTTTAATTCCCTAGGCTGGTTGGGGATAAAACTAATGAAGGAGTAAATATTTTCAAAACATTTAACTTAATTGAAATTGTATCTAAATATAAAAAACTGTTGAACCAAAAAGGAAATCAATTGGTAAATTAAAAATATTTATTCTCAATATGAAATATTACAAAACAAGAATAATATATATAGGATATTTGTTAAATCAGCATAATTCTGACTTTTATATATTTCTTTCATAAAACACAGGCGGATTCTATTAAAACTCCCCCTCCTGCATTTAAGAGTTATATAGATATACAAATGTAATTATGACTTGTCATGATCTTATTTAGTAACTCTGTATTTTGTTAATTCGTTAAAACTTTGTACTTTATATTTTTCTTATTGTAACAAACACGAAAGCACGTGACCGATCAAAAGAGGAGACAACTCTTCAAGGCACTGGTAAATGTTCTAAGTGTCAGTATTTGTTCAATATGTTAAAAACATTTAACTTACTCGGAATCGTATCTATATATGCGATACCGTTTAAAACCCCGGCTGTTTAACAGACATATTTCGTAATTTTGAACTATGAATATAGAGTAAATAATGCTTGTTTTCTGCTAATAAGTCTGCCTTGGAAATCCATTACGGTTAGACTGAAAAAATAAATATGGTTAATTGAATAAATGTTTTGTTTTAATAAAAAATATTGCAATTGAAAACAGAAAGTATACAAGACATTTGTTAACTCAGCGGATTTCTGACTTAAAGTCCTTCATAAAAACCACAAACAGGCAATTCAAATTTTAAGTTCCATTAAACCTTTTCCTCATAGTACTCAGCAAAATATAGACACAGCAACGCAATCATGAATTTGCATGAGATGAAGAGCAAATTACATAATCTAATTATGTTTCCTTTGTGACATTTTTGTGGTTTCTTAGTCATAATATAGAGATGATTCAACGGAAACCAATATGGTGATGCTGATCAGACACGGGGATAACCACATACAATGAAAGCTGGTTCTTTGTAGACGGCAAAACATATGAGCGACTGTTATCTGAAGATTTCTGACATGTTAACCTCTTTATGTACGTAATTGCGATCCCGTAGAAGATCTTTCAACGTAGACATGAGAGAAAATGAAAAGTTCATTAGGATTGAGGAAGACATACTTTACAAATCTTCCTAATTATGTTCTTTAATGTTTCATGTTGTAAGCTCTATTCTATAACACAAAAGTGTTCAGAATAAATAATCTCAAGGAGTGTGATTCTGCATGCAGAATTAATATTTAGAAGTAAAAACTCTAAGTTTTCTTTGTTGTAGTAAAAGTTAGCGGTGTCCTTTAATTCGACATTTAGATATATCGACGACGTTTTGTCAATTAATAATGACAATTTTCATACATATGTAATGCGATATATCGCAGCGAACTAGAAATTAAAGATACAACAGAATCAAGCACACACGCTTCGTACTTAGACATTTTACTTGATATCGTAAATTTTCAACATTTAAGTAGTAATATCCCTCAGTCACCCGGATATGGAGTTTATATTTCACAAATGATCCGATATGTCAGGGCGTGTACAACATATGAATATTTCATATACAGATGTAAACTACTCACTGACAAATTATTGACACAGGGATACCGAAAACCGCGTTTAATGTCAACGTTCCACAAAATTTACGGTCGGTATAATATTCTTGTTTGCGAATACTCTGTTTCACTAAGTGAAATGTTGAGTTGCCTTTTCGTTGGCCATTGTTGAGACGTCTGCACCAATTGTGACGATGATACACTCCTCACGTATTTCATTGGCGGGTGTGACCAGTTAACAGGGGATGCTTAATCCTCAATTGGACCTGATCCCACCTCTTTGTTTCCAGAGTATTACTATTTAAATGTGGAAAATTTACGATGGGAAAGCGTTTGTCGTATAGCCTAGTTGCTAATTTTCCGTCTGTGTCTATATTGAGTAAAATGACTAAGTATGAAGCGTGTGTGCTTGATTCTGTTGTATCTTTAATTTCTAGTTCGCTAGATATATCGCATTGACATATGTATGAAAATTGTCATTATTAATTAACAAAACGTCGTCGATATATCTAAATGTCAAATTAAAGGACATTACTAACTTTTTCTCCTTTTGATTCAGCAATTTCTGAATGAAGTCTGATTTGTGTTAATAAAGGAACAGGTCGATACTGTGAATTCGAGAAAAATTGTGTGTCTTCAAATTTTCTAAGAGCTGTTTAGAATTTTTTAGTATCCACATCTGATTTACACCGCTTTTGGTATAAGCAACTGTACTGTATAGTCAGTATCTTGGTAAGGAGTAAAGATAAGGGTTTGGTAGAATCCGAATCATCCGACTGTATTTGATCATTGTAGCGGATGGATTCAAATCGAGAGCTACGCTCGCGTTGAATTCTTCCGCTGCAACAATCGCCTGCAGTCTGATGATACGGATAACATGAGTAGTTTTGTCTATTTGTTACGTTCATGAATCACATGAATGTTTGAAACACTCTTTTGAATGTAATAGTGCACATTTGCATAACCGATGAATCCAGATAGTTCATTGAACTACATTAATTTGTGTCTGACCATGACAATTATGATGTAAACAAAAACAAAGTTATATTTTTATACCTACAATTAGCTGCAATCTTATATTCAGTTTCCCTTAAAACAGACACATTAGTATAAACCTACGATGCTGTGAGGAAATCAGTCTGTCGATATATGAATATCTGGACACTTCAATAGCTCTTAAAACCAAAGCAGCAATCTCTTATAAACTCGGAAATTGTAACTTTGCCTTTATGGACTTTTGAATTTAGTATCAAATCTGGTGAAATGTGTAGAGACCCCGTAAAAGCAAACCCCGGAAAATATAAACATGTGAAAGATAAGAGACGTAAGACATCCAACTTTATAGTCTTTAAGTTCTGAGATAAGATATATAAAAATCTTTTCAACAGATGCTATGTCCTTATCGAAGGATACTTGTGTTTATTGTACACCTTGACGTTGAACTCTGTTTTGTGACCTGTATTATTTATTGGATATCAAATGTGTCATTTAATTCTCAAATATTTTGATTACAGGTATTTGTGGATCCGTATGTAAATCGAATGAATTCGTAAAGGTATGGATATATATATAGTATACTAGTATTAATGATATAAATTGCAGCAGCAGCAGCAGTAACGGCAGCAGCGGCGGCAGCAACAACAGCAACAACTGGAAGTGATCATGATAATATGTAAGACGAGAAATTATTACGTAGTTAAAGGGACATTAGCTGTGCTTTTCTTAAAAAATGTTTCCCTTTTTTACTTCTTAGAGTGATATACAATAGCAAAGAGTTAAACACAGGCATAACAATTCATAGATTTCTATATATTTTGTGAGAAACCCAAGTTTGGCACTTTCTCAATTACAATTTAGTTACTCAACCTTACTATTTATATTTAAATACAACATTGGGCCCGACCTAATTGTCACAAAATATACAGGAATATATTTTTTATGTCCGTATATAGCTCTTGTTTGTTATTGTACATCACGTACAAGTTGTAAAAGTAGTAAAAATCGAGTTTTTGTTTTGTAAACACAACGAATGCCTTGTTAAATTTTTCAATTTCAATGTGTTCACAATGTAAAACGGAAGCTGTACTAATGGAATTTTGAAACTCTAAATCCATCAGAATACGACAGACTTGATATAAAGACGGTCTCAACATGACGATCAATAATTCGCAAATCCAAAACGGAATGGGAGCAGGTGTCCGGAAGTAGTCAGCGTTCACTGTTAGTATGCCACACCCATCTCATATGTTACCAAGTGATATTATATTGATTTAATTATTACATGCATGCTAAAGGTCCTCTATAATAGAAGTTTATGATTTTTTATGGAAATATTTTCTAACATTAAATATCTCTGTATACTGAGAAAGCATTATTAATTGTGTTGTTTAAAAAGTAAAAATGAAGACGTACCAATCGACAATCGGAACTCAAATTCATTACATCACGACGAATTAGATATGCAAATGGTCTCAACATAAAGAACAATTGCGAATCCCAAACGGGATAGGACTAGGTGTCCGGACGGAGTCAGCGTCCACTGTTGGCATGCCTCACCCGTTGCAAATGTTCAATGGAAACCTTTCTAGTTTGATGAACGGGTCAAATTCGGTGAAAAGGTCAAGTTTGGTGAAAAGATCAAGTTCGGTGAAAAGCATGATTGGCGAAAGGGAGTCACTGTCTGTGGTCGTAAATAATATATTTATTAAGAATATTATCTAATATTTCCGAGAGGGGGACTTCATAATGTTTAAAACGATCCCAGTAACGACCAAAAAACTTCTGAAACGACGATTTGAAGCGTTCAACAATGTATTCTTGTGTTTATTGGCGAGTCCTTTCGCTACCAAAATACTGTATATGTATCTAAATTAGCGCAATAATATCTTTAGCCCTCTGAGGGGTTGTAGACTTATTAGCGCAATATTGAATTCGTGCAAATAGGCAAGAATATTTTTCAATTAGCGATAATTTACTGTCCTGATAAACATTATAGCTTTCCTGGTCTACTTTAACAGCGATTAGTTTGTTGAGTAATTAAATGGTCAACGATTAATTTCATAGTCACTTTATTGAAACAGACCATTATGTAATCATAACGTCACATACTGAGCTATGCACACAACAGGGTTTGTTTTGTACTATAAATAGCATTAGTTTTATCTTGTATGCAGAATGACAAGATGGAGAAATTTTAGCGGTGCACTTAAATAAGCGTAATGACTTGAGCGCGGAAGGCGCTATTATTAGAATACCGCTTAGATAAGTACACGTACAGTAAAGCATTTATATGCCCTGGTATAACGAATAAGTTGTGAAATGAAAACGCCATAGGCAGAAGGAGATGGAATACTTCTTAGAAACGGGAAGTTCGTGATATAGAAATTGAAATCGCCGCGTTTGTGATAAAGGGAGATAAGGTGACCGTCCTTTCCAATCGACAGGAGTAAAGTTAGGTAAGAAACAAATGTGTTGCTTTCTGTCGTCTCATTGATGTCAAGCTCAACAGGATACATCTGGCCGAGGTAATTCTGAAATTCTGAAGCATTTATGGACAGAACATCGTCGATATACCTGTAAGTAAAATTGGACAGAGATGCCAACTGTTTGTTTCCTTTGCAACTTAACTAAGACGTGATGGAGAATAGCGTTACTGGTGAAGATGCTTTGTGACTCATACATGTATAAACTATACAAAAAAAGCTTTTTGCTTATTCATTTTTCAGGTTAATATTATTATAATTTTATAGATATATCGTACCTAGCGCAGACAACAATGAAAATAGTGATGACTTTCTAGAATTATAGAACTTTAGTCTTATTCTGGATAGCTTTGTGTACGTTTTTATGTTATTGTCTTCAATATTGATGATCATCAGAGGTTTACAATTCAAGATAATCAACTAGAATATTGTTTTTATTTATTCTTGGAAGAGTTTGTTTATATACACAAAAAGCAACATAAAATCGACTGCTGACTCAACAAGTGGTATGTGAAATATTTCAAAAAAGGTCAACAACCTTAAACATAAACACTTTCAAATGAATTGCAGCGACCTCCAACGTAAGTATTTTGAAGGAACGATTAAAAAACCAAAATCTTCGAAAATGCATGATATAAAACGTTCAATGTATACGATATAAACATTATCTTTATCATGATTAACTTGCAAAAGACGTTATATAAGATTTATCAATTACCAGAAAAAATGCGTCACAGAGCATACATAAATTTGTTCTATTTTCTAAACCACTAATCCCCCTCCCATTAAATTTTCTGATTTCACAGTATATTTGAGATTTTCACTTTTACGATCATCAGCCGTAGGTGAAGTGATTTAAATTTTGACCTGTGCTATAGACTGTCACAAATGCAATGTGGATTTTTGACAGTTTCAGGTATGTCTAGACATGATAATGCAGTTTTATGTCTCTTCGGATAGACCCCTGATTTTGTTTCTTAATTCAGAGTGCCTGTTCATGGAACAATTGCAGATTTTTCTTAACTCAAAGGTATGCCTCTGTATCATTATTCCTTCTATGATGTATGGAATCTGTACGATGTATTGCTTGTATGTTAGTGCCCATTTGGATTGAATGTATGAGTACTTTATTTGGAGGAGGTTTTGTTTGGGAACTCTACTCTATCTATTTTAAATTCGAGATCAATAGCCTTATTGACAAAAACGATTGTTTTGATTATTTGTTTATTCCCTTTTTAGCAAAACTTGGTCATTGTCAATGCTACTTGGTCATTGTCATTGCTTGTTGACTGCCAGTTCCAGGTTATTTTTTATTCTACAGTGATATTCAAATAGATAACACCATTTGTAGTCTAAACTCCACAAAAGGTTAAGATGTGATCACTTTTACAGTGGTTACTCTTAGACGGATTTAACATTGTGAAATTATTCATAAAAAGAAGCATTGAGATATATATATATATAGAATTCATAACTTACGACTAGCGTTTTGTATATAATCAGATGAAGAAATCTAACAACTCCAACAATCCAAACTTGAGTACCCCCTTCCGTAGACAACGTGAAGAATTTTGGATTAAACAGCTTTGCACTGTATACCCCTATGGTTGTAATATTTAAAGTGTAGGAAATCTATCAAGCCCACTATGTAGTGGTGTTAATGTAATGGACCTTTTTAATTCTAACGTAAGATACAAGCGAAGTCACGGACATCGTTCATACAACAGACCTAACACACATGTTGTCACTTTTTCATTTCTTTTACCTTACGTTAACAAAAATGGGCCTTCATCACATTCGCAGCAAACTATATTCTGATCCTTTTTCTCTACTTAATGAACTTTTTCAGGAAGCAAGAATGAACTCCTACACGGATTCTTCAACCCCAGAATACACACTGAACTCCATTATAATGGACATGGCTTATCACGGACTATTCAAGCCTACACGCATTACAAACGATGACTGAACAGAAACGTCTTTTCCTAAAACTTAAATTTACAAATAAAGGTATAGACGCATTAAACATTGGCAATGTTCTGAATCATAAAAAAGTTCAGTGCTGTGTTCCGCCATATTTTAAACTGCAGACCACGCCTCGCATTTCATATAGATATACACCGTCAAATGTTCATATGCATCATCTCCCTTCAAATATAATCTTATGGTGCATGTCATTACCGACGACGTTTCTATTGTTGAAATATAAAAATCTCAGATACCAAAGTATAAATCAATAGAATGTCCAGGACATAGATACAAATCCGGTAAAAATGGACAAACACGGACCTCTGGAAACCAAGAGGTGGGATCAGGTGCCATGGAGGAGTAAGCATCCCCTGTCGACCGGTCACACCCGCCGTGAGTCCACAGTCAAGTCCAATGAAACACGTGAGGAGTGTATCCTCGTCACAATTGGTACAGACGTCTCAACAACCGCCAACGAAAAAGCAACTCAACATTTCACTTAGTGAAACAGAGTAGTCGCAAACATGGCTATTATACCGACCATAAAATTTGCGGAACGTTGACATTAAATGCGGTTTTCGATATCCCTGTGTCAATAATTTGTCAGTGAGTAGTTTACCTCTGTATATGAAATCTTCATATGTTGTGCACGCCCTGGCATATCGGATCATTTGTGAAATATAAACTCCATATGCAGGTGACTGAGGGATATTACTACTTAAATGTGGAAAATTTACGATGGGAAAGCCGAAATCGTCGCGTTTATCGTATAGCTTAGTTGCTAATTTCCCGTCTGTGTTTATATTAAATAAAATGTCTAAGTATGAAGCGTGTGTACTTGATTCTGTTGTATCTTTAATTTCTAGTTCGCTGGGATATATCGCATTGACATATGTATGAAAATTGTCATTATTAATTGACAAAACGTCGTCGATATATCTAAATGTCAAATTAAAGGACACCGCTAACTTTTTCTTCTTTTGATTCAGCAGTTTCTGAATGAAGTCTGCTTCGTATGAATAAAGGAACAGGTCGGCCAATAAAGGAGCACAATTGGTTCCCATAGGAATGCCGATAGTTTGTTGAAAGACCACGTCTCCGAACATTACAAATATATTGTCTATTAGAAATTCCAGCATGTTTTTTATATCAACTTCAGTATACTTATGTGTAGAATCAGTGTGGTGTTTGACGAAATAAGTATCCTGATAGCCAATCACTAGATATTTAAATTTTCGGGTACCCACCTTTAGTGAAAAAGCAGTTGTCTATGATGCTAAAAAGTCTTTCTTTTAATTTTTTATGTGGAATAGTAGTGTAAAGAGTTGAGAAATCATAAGTTTTGATACTGTGAATTCGAGAAAAATTGTGTGCCTTCAAATTTTCTAAAAGCTGTTTAGAATTTTTTAAGTATCCACATCTGATTTACACCGCTTCTGGAATAAGCAACTGTACAGTATTTTTGAAGTTTCTCCTTAACAGCTGTCAATATCTTGGTAAGGAGTAAAGATAAAGGTTTGGTAGAACATTTGCTGGATCCTGCTATGTATCTTTGCTTATATGGGTTTTTATGAAGTTTAGGTATCCAGTATAAATGTGGTAGCTCGAAATCGGTCTCCGTTGTAGGTATATCAAATGAGTGTAATACGGACACGTGATTTTGAAGGATCTCGTCCTTTGAAAGTGAGCTACGTGTGTATGTAGGATTTCCAGAATTCGTATTAAACCCAAGTTCTTCTAATAAACAATTATAGTAATGTGCCTTACAAATAAAAACTATATTAAAACCTCCAAAATCTTATTTTAAGAGGTCCTAAATACTGCAAAGCCCGTTCCTTTAATTGGTGTCATAATTTCAGTTTAGTTATGGATTCTGTCGAAGATTATGCCAGACGATGGACCAAATATGAAGACGTGGAACAGGACACTTTGTCTGAAAAGCCATACGATGGTTGATAAAATATCGTATTCGAAAACTTAAAGGAGCTATGAAAACACGTTATCCCTCTGTATTTAGTGATCTAAAAGTAGTAACTTAATAGATTACATGACCAATATATACTGGTCCCAGCAGACAAAGCCTCAAATAAATATAGTTTTTATTTGCAAGGCACATTACTATAATTGTTTATTAGAAGAGCTAGGGTTTAATACGAATTCTGGTGGTCCTAAATACACATGTAACTCACTTCCAAAAGGACGTGATCCTTCAAATTCACGTGTCCGTATTACGCTCTTTTGATGTACCTACAACCGATACTGATTTTGATCTACCATATTTATATTGGATACCTAAACTTCATGGGACCCCATGTGGGCAGAGGTACATTACAAGATCCAGCAAATGTTCTACCAAGCCTTTGTCTTTGCTCCTTACCAAGATATTGACAGCCGTTAAGGAAAAACTTCAGCAATGCTGTACAGTTGCTTATTCCAGAAGCGGTGTAAATCAGATGTGGATACTTAAAAATTCTAGGCAGCTTTTGGAGAATTTGGGGGCACACAGTTTTTTTCAAATTCACAGTATCCAAACATACAACTTCTCTACTCTTTACACAACTATTCGACATACAAATTTGGGGAAATACTTAGTAGTATCATAGACAACTGTTTTTTCACTGGTGGTAAATGAAAATTTAAATATCTAGTGATTGGTTATCATGATACTTATTTTGTCAAACATCACTCTGGTTCTGCACGTGGATGCACTGGGGTTGATATAGGCACCATGCTGGAATTTCTGATTAACGGTGTGTTTGTAATGTTCGGAGACGTTGTCTTTCAACAAACTGTCGGCATTCCTCTGGGAACCAATTGTGTCTCTTTATTGGCCGACATGTTCCTTTATTCAAACGAAGACTTCATTCAGAAACTGTCAAATCGAAAGAAGAAAAAGCTAGCGGTGTCCTTTAATTTCTTATTTAGATATATCGACGACGTTTTGTCAATTAATAATGACAATTTTCATACATATGTCAATACGATATATCCCAGCGAAATAGAAATTAAAGATAAAACGTAATCAAGCACACACGCTTTATACTTAGACATTTTACTTCCTATAGACACAGATAGAAAATTGACAACTAAGCTTTACGACAAACACGACGATTTCGACTTTCCCATCGTAAAGTTTCCACATTCCAGTAGTAACATTCCAGTCACCCGCATATGGAGTTTATATTTCACAAATGATCCGATTTGCCAGGGCGTGTTCAACATATGAACATTTCATATACAGATGTAAACTGCTCACTGACAAATTATTGACACAGGGATATCGAAAACAGCGTTTGATGTCAACGTTCTGGAAATTTTACGGACGATTTAAAATTATTGTTTGCGATTACTGTGTTTAACTGGGTGTAATGCTGAGTTGTTTTTTCGTTGGCGGTAGTTGAGACGTCTGTACCAATTGTGACAATGATTCGTTTCTCACGTATTTCATTTGGACTTGACTGTGGACTCACGGCGGGTGTGACCGGTCGACAGTGGATGCTTACGCCTCCATGCACATGATCCTACCGTTTGGTTTCCAGAAGTCCGTGCTAGTTCATTTTTGCCGGATTTGTATCTGTATCCTGGACATCCTAAAGATTCATACTTTGGTATTTGAGATGTTTTATATATTAAAATATTTTACAGTGGTTTGTCATAGTGGGATTTAGGAATCACTAAGGTTATTTTTTTGCCTTGTATTGTGCCTTTTTGTTACGGAACATTACATCTATTTTACATTTGAGCTCAAATGATGAAATCTTAATGACAGATCGTCTTGAGTTTTTGAGTTGGCCACTTTTTCAAAACAATAAATGTTATTATGTTTATAATGTATACTATAGTGTTAGAGTATAGATGGTAATAAAAGCACGTTTTTTCAATATTAATTTAGTATTATGTTTATAAAGCGTACTTTCTATAGATGCACGTAATTCCAATAAAGTAATTAATTATACTTAAATTTGGTGATTCGTGTAGCTGCTTAAATTATGGCTTTGTCTCGAATTTTGTATTTATTAAAGTTCAATACACGTAGTTTGCAGATTCCCGTCTTTATTCAATGGAAATATAAAAAATAGAAACAATTTAAACATTCTTTATTTCCGCTTCATCAAATATATACCAGAACTATTGCTTTAAAAATTGTTTACACGTTTTTGAAAATCTATGAATTTGGTTTTTTGATTTTAATATTGGGTTAGAATTTGAAATTGATGTAATAAAAAGTCGGTATAACGCAAGGCCAAATTCCAAACCTTATTTATTTTGTCTAAACCGTTTACGAGTAATCACTAAAGTAACTATGATACTTTTGAAGAAGTTTTTCAGAAAGATTTCTGAAAGATTGGTTCTTTCTACACGAAATATCACTGAAGTAAAAGTATTATTTACATAAAACCAGAGTTATACTTACGTATTAATGGCCAAAACATATGCTCAAGATGATCGTTTTTGTAAATAAGACTTCATCAGCTGATATGCAATTTTAATTAGTTGCATAGTTCCAAAACTGTAAGTGGTATCATACAAGGCCAAAAAACCTTAACCTTAACGTATTACCAAATCCGTTTTTTAGATTAACTATGCCAAAAAGCTGATGGATGGATGGATGAATGGATGGATTAATAGATGGATGGATGGATGGTTGGATGGATGGATGGATGGATGGATGTATGTATGTATGTATGTATGTATGTATGTATGTATGTATGTATTTATGTATATGATATAGAGAGAGTAACTATACTTAAGCGTTATACTTTACATCAAGGCGGGTGTGACCGGTCTACAGGGGGTGCTTACTCTTTCGTGGCACCTACTCCCACCTTTCAATTTCAAGAGGTCAGTGTTTGTCCATTTTTACCAGATTTATACTTATATCCTGGACATCCAAATGATTAATACTTCGGTATCAGACATTTTGATATCAAACATATAAAGGTAAAACAGGCAAATCGGATTTATATAGAGTTTGCAAGCGCTTGTTTGGCACTGCCCGTGTTAAGAACCTCACAGTGGATGCCTAGGTATTGAAGTATTTCCGGTATATATATATATATATATATATATATATATATATATATATATATATATATATATATATATATATATATATATATATATATATATATATATATATTCCGTTTATCTTAATATGATTTCAGGAATCATTCACAGTAATTTATACATACACCAACACTACGGAAGACTTCATGCATAGCGGATCCAACCGGTAGCAACAATTTTTTATTACATACGAAAACAGGATGATATATTTTATTTGCTTTATTATTTCATTTTTATTGCGAGCTGACTCACTTGTAAGTCGATACCCGATATATTGATAACTTTGGAGTAATAAAAAGTGATTCAGAATTTGTGAGAATGACACACAGAATATGCGAACAGAGTTGCATAAAATCACAAACAACAGAGGACGCTGCCTTCGTTACTTCCATTTGATTGTTGCTTTATATAGTCACAATATCAAAATGAATAATCTCATTTATTTCTAATCAAATCAGAAAATCATCATCGTTTCAAAACGTATTGAGGGGAACATAATCATTATATGAAACAAAAATTATCAAAACATTAAGCTAATCTTTTATTTTTTAACTAGCTAAGATATATCGGATATCGCATAGGACAGACGATTGCCATTGTTATTTCCATATATAGTGGGTTAAAGACTGCAATTTATTAGCTTAGCCTCATATGAATTAAAAGAACGATTTTGCTTATAAAAGGATATATATATATATATATATATATATATATATATATATATATATATATATATATATATATATATATATATATATATATATATATATATATATATATATATATAATGAAAGGATATAAACTAACGAGGTATGTCTTACAATTCTATCCACGCTTAGAATTCTGTCTCACTTTACTTTTTCGGAATTGCCATCAACCATTCTATTTATCGTATACATCACATGTGAATACCACATGTCTCCGTGCTATCTAAGACCACCTTACGAAAGACAAACAGACGCAGACAAGACAGTTGGTATGTTAACATTGTCTGGAATGACGATGTGTAACATGTCGGTAATTGGGAGATTCTTTCTGCATGTCCTCCCAAAATATATAAGAAGAACTGGAACGAACGTTTTTTTTCGGATTATCAACATGACTTTTTATACAACGTTTTAAATACATTCTACATGTATGATATTTTTTATTTGTAATATATCTCCAAAATCTAAATTAAAATTAAAGTAAAAAATTTTAGGCATTTAAGAAATATTGATATTTTTTCATATTTCATTCATTCTGAATAATATATACAATCGAACCAGGATCTACTGAAGTATAAGGGGGATTAATTTTTCTTTCAAATACTGGGTTTTCAAAAATAATGATAATAAAAAAATTTGATTGGTCAATCAAAATCACTTCAAATCAAGCGGGATTTCATTGTAACAGGGTAAATTATAAGTTGGTTCCAATGTATATAGTTTGCTGTTTAATTAAATATGTTACAGATATATAACAAAGTATTAACAATGCAACAGGCCGTGAGATAAAGATACACGTGGACATCAGGAGAAAATGTACGGGTATCGTTGTAAATTATTTGATTATTTACATTAATCAGGTTATTGCATCAATGTTTATATCCCTACATGCTAATCGACCTTGATTTATAAAAATAACTAATTGTCCTCTAATAAATTGATACATTTGAATAAACGACAAATAGTAAGAAAACAGAACGCTACTACGACTATATCAATTATCTAAAAAATACTTAAACTGACCTATAATATGATATATGTGCATTATTGATTGAAGGATTTTCATTACTTGCATTATTTCAGGCACAAAGCAAATGATTATGAGGACATTTTGTTTTTATGTTTGTGTATTGTTTATCCTCTTTTCTTGCATTTATAGAACTATGGAATTTACATTATAAGATAAAACATTTCAAAGTAGTGTTGTATAAGAGACGTTAGCTGTACGGAAATACAGTTTGCAAAACATAACATGGTCTTTAATGCAACAGTTAACAAAGTTTATTTGGTGGCGGCGAGTTTGTAATGATGGAAGAGAGAATCGGTTGCAATGAACCCGCAAAACAAAAAACAACAAAAAAACCAAAAAACATCGACCTTTTGCAAGTAAGCTGGGCTCGAACCTGCATTGACTAGTGGTGAGACACGTCATGGTCTGGAGCACAAACATCTTACCATTCGGCCATAGAGAAGAATTATTCAACCTCGGCATGTGTATCAAGTTGATAGTCTATATAAAAATGATGACTTCAAAACGGTCACGAATTTCAGTGATTTCCTCAATTCTTATTTTCAATCAAGTAATAAAACCTTTGATAACCTGCTGATATTAGCTGCTAATAGCTGATATTCTAATGAATCATTTGTTTTGGCCTGTTTCTGTAAAATATGTATCTAGAGGAATTTAGATTGATAAATGAATCATCATCTCTAGTTTCATGACTAATCCTATCAAAAATGGTTAACAGTGTCTTCGACTATCGTAAATTGGGATATTTTTGCGTCGCTAATACTTGGCCACTTTGGTCACAAAATGAAGGGTTATATTTTGACCAGTTAATGTTTGGCCATTATGTTTATTTCATGTTTACATATCATGTTTAGGCCTACCATCAGATATCTGTTTTGTCGTGTGTGTCTGAAATATCAAAACAATTAAAGATACCAGTAGAACAGATAGAATTGGTGCGTCACATGGTACTTAATCAAGCTTAACGTTCACACTGTGTTATAAAAAAACTTGTTTGTTAATCTATAAAGCGCTAAGATATTATTTTTCAAAAATACTGGTAGAAATATTGTGTACATATTTTCGATTGTTTAATTTTGGCCACTTTAATAGGGTGGTCAAATTGGCCAAAATTAAACAATGGCCAAAATATACGATTTACGGAATCGGTTTCTGTTACAATGTCATTTATTGATGTGACGTCTTACAAAGTTTGGAGAGAGAAAGTTACAGAAAGTTGTATTATTGTTGATTACTTAAAGTGCATGTTTCTTTGTAGATAGCATGTATTCAGGTTTCCATTTAAATATCTTAACATATGTAACAATGGCTGTATTCCAACTGGTGTAAAGACAACGTTTTATTTCAAGAAAGATAATATGAACATCAGTGTTATCATTATTATTACTATTATATATGTAAAAAAAAACCAGAAAAACACTCACATTTCACAAATTTTCGACCACTTGGCATTTACCAAGTGAAAGACGACAATATGTATATCAGTTACATAGTATTAAGTCTGCACAATACAAAGCTCCAGTGCATACTGATACTAAGGCATGGAATCTAGTGCTGATGCAACATAGCCAGTTCAAATGGAAGACAGGGTATTGCTAATATACGTTTTCTGTTGTGCATTCGCGACTATAACTTCTGACCACTTTCATTACGATGACGAAATACACATTTGTGTATTGCAAAATAACCGATGTGTAAACAAAAAAATAGCGCCGTCCGGGGGCGCGGCCTAATTAGCGTTCAGATCATTGATGTATGATTCGAATGTTTTCTGGATTGTTTACCAATGAAATTGTCCTTTTAAAAATGTGTTTCAGAAATTAATAAGACCTAATGTACTTATGCGATTGAACATACCAATATAATAGAAACACAACAGTCAATTACTATGTTAGAATAAACTTATTATCCTTGTTTCCCTTACAAATCTAGCTATGACAAATACACACGACGGCAAACATTTGTCATATATTCAAATAGTCTCAAAAAGGAGGTTGAAACAAAAGGACCTAAACGGGTATCAAGGTATCATTTTTAAAATCATATACCTTTACAACCATTTAGAAAGCTAAATATCTGTAATATAGATACATAATTCTTAAGTATTTTTCAAGACTGATTGTACCTTTATACGAAGTTCTTTGTGTCAAGTGTATTTTGAGCTACAGGATTATTGTACCTAAATATAGAACAAACAAAAGCATGTTTCTGCATTCTCAGTGAAAATGTTTGGAACACAGTTACAATAATTGCTCTTTTTATCCCTAGTCACATGCTTCAATGAAAGCACGTGCATCTTCACGTGTACATTTAATGTCATAGGGATGATTTTATAAATCTGATATTAAGCCAGATACTAAAAGCGCACATGTGGTATCCTATGGTGTTTAAGTGCAAATAACTTTTTTCAATTTAAAATAGATATTCATTTCAGATATCATGCCATTTTTTGAAATTAATTAATCTTCGCACCATTGATATATTCATAAACGTATACTTGACAAATTGTTCTTTGATATAGTAGAATTTAAAATATCCATTTGATTTCGAAACAAATCCAATTAATCAATGTAAAACATATTTATTTCTTATCAAACATATCTGAGCCGGCCTGGCTCAGTCGGTAGCGCGTGATCGTGAGGTCGTGAGTTCGAGTTCAGTCGGCGGCAGGTTGGTTTCCTGTCCTTCGGATGAGACAGTAAAAACCAAGGTCCTGTGTCACAGTAAGTGTTAGCACGTTAAAGAACCCCCACTGCTCAATGGCCGTAAGTGCCGAGCATAGGCCAAAATTTGAAGCCCTTCAACAGCTTTTGGTGACGTCACCATATAAGTGAAGATTCTTGAGTGGGACGTTAAACAACATTAAAAACAAACATATCTAGTTTTATCATTGCATAACTAATCATAATTGGAAAAATTGTACATTTAAAGGTATTCAAGGTAGATAAGTAAACCTTTTTCTTGCAAATTAAGTATTTTGATGAGCTGAACCTGACCTCATTCATCTTACACAAATAACATATAAAATCACATATACTAACATATCAATCCTCAGGCTGTCTAAGAAATATACATTGGGCAAATATGGACAATGAAAATGAAAATGCAGAAGTGGGATTAGGTGTCATGGATGATTAAACTACCCCTCTTGGTCCATCACAAGTCAAAGATCAAATTTAAATGATATTAAAGATGAATACACATGTGTTATATGATTTATATAAAGAAATCACAAAAGACCATTCGACGGCTACTGTCGATTATTATGCCTTGACGCAGTTTAACCTACTTTTCCTCAGTTGAACCTAGTTTTTCTACAGTGGTAACCCGCATTTGGTGGACATTTTGTCCCCGAGGACACTTGTCGCTCGGTACATACATTCTATGAACTGACAAATTATTGACACAGGGATATCGAAAATCACGTTTGATGTCAACGTTCCGTACATTGTACGGTCGGTATAATAGTCTTGTTTGCGATTACTCTAGTTTTTCTCCAGTAGCTATGATTAACTGACGAGAAACTAAGATTTATCT
>BROG01000335.1:360000-362500 GCA_030159075.1 Atrina japonica | reverse complement strand
TATCGCTAGAAAAATGTATATTTATATTTAGATATAGGGATTAGTAGATATTCATACCTCACAGATTACATCATAAACAAGGGAAAATACCTCTAAATTCTGGATATGAAATCATTACTTGCTGTTTAAATAGATATATTACAATGTAAAAGCTATCCTAGGAAAACAAGGTTGAACGGCAACATTTAACTTTATAGTTTGTCTATGTCAATATATGTTATTTGTTTCAATAGGAAATATTTTCTTGTATTAACCAAAAACCAATTAGGCCCTTTAAAAAGTTAGATCTCGAAGGCAAATATTTTTACACTATAACTTGCCAAAATATGTACATGAACTAAATAAAAATATCTATTCCACCGTAATCTACGCCTCATTTCATAAGAAGATATATATATTTATGGATGATAGCAGACAAGCAGCAGCCATAAATATGTCAAAAAATTAGTCACCAATTCAAAATGCAATAATCTTGCATAATTAAGATAGGGTTGTTTCGGAAAATCTCAAGTGCAGAAATAAAACGTAGTGCTAAAATATGTTTAGTCTGAACTACTTGACTGTTGCTAAAATAGGTAGTTAATAATAATAATAATAATAATAATAATAATAATAATAATAATAATAAGTAAATAAATAAATAGATAAATAAATAAATAAAAAATAATAGGCAGTACAAGGTTTAAGTTTTTACGTCAATCAGACCTATGATCTAATTAGAATTTTGTAAATAGATCAAACTTGTATGGAAAACTAGTACATTGGAACTGTATAAACCTACTTTTACATCAGCTTATTTTGCAAAATATTGTCTCTCCTAAACAAAATTGCATCGTGTTATTCACTATTATTATATGCCAGAGTTTAATATAAAACGCATTACCAATACTTTTATCGGCGCCATTTACTTTGATCAGAGTCAGACAAACACAGGTTTTACAACTTCAGATGAAGTGCCCGATGTAGTCCTAAAAATACAGCTTTTCACAAAGTCAACTTACTTCGACAGTTTATCTATTAACACAAAGACTAGGTTATAATTACCTTAAAATACTAGGACGTAAAGAAGTCAGTTTTCTATTAATGAGATTCATGGAAATATGAAGAAAGACCGCAGACACATGTATTTCCTTTTAGGTATACATATCAAAATGATTACTTTAAACTGTTAATACAGTTTTGTAGAGACACATGGTAACCAAAATATGTTTTTCTTTTTTGTAAAACAAAACATAATTTCCCACAAGTGATACATCATTCATAGGGATTTCATGAGTTCCAGAACACTGGCAAATAAAGTCAAATGTTTTCCTGTGCTCGAAATAATTGTACATCGCATCATATAAAGCATCACTCCAAAGTTGGTGAAATTCTGAGGCTATATACTCGTCATTCGACAGAAAATTGCCAACGTACAAACAGCCACAATCTCAGACCCTATACATTTTTACAACATCAAACTGTATAAATAAATTTGCAAAGTAGTGCAAATATCCATGTGCATTATTCATATTTATCATATGTCTGTACTAGAAATGACTACATTTGTATAGGTGATGCTGTCACTCCCCAATGCATTAATTATTCTCATAATGCACCCCATGCATTAAATATTCTCGTAATGCACCCACTGTGCGGAAATTCTCTATTTATATTGCGACCAATAAAAAAAAAAAGAATTTCGAGTGCCATTCGTTTCCGGTACATTTCATCATCTGCTCGTTCGATGTCATCCAAAATCACGAAACTGAACATGGTGATAGAATTTTCAATTAAGTTTTAATCGTCGGTCAGAATATTGGAACCAGAAAGTACTTTGTGATTGTTGTATCTTGTTATGTGTTATAATTTGTAATTTAGACACATGATAAAAAGTTTATAATATGACCATTTTGATATCATGCTCAGTATCAGCCCTTGGTCCCGATATCAGCTTTCGGCCCTCGGGTTGATTTTGGAACCTCAATGATCAATTAGATCGTACATATATACACGACATTGTGTGTTCAAAATGTGTGTACACATGTAAACATTGCGGGTGTTTTCTATAAAAGAACAAAGAAATGTTATATAGTCAATAATATCTAGGGCGTATCATCAGTATACGATAAATTTGATGTTACGGTTTAAAGTCACATAAAATATATAAATAAACAAACGATGGAAAAGTACAAAACCTTTTTGACAATCATATCAATCGCTTTGTCTCATTGCATATTTTGATATATAAAATTTAAAAATGAAAAATTCGGGATTTCCAAAGCTAAACATGAAACAGGTATATTAATAATATTGTACATGTATATTGATTCCCACAGAATTAGGTAAGAGATACACAGATATGTTAACAACGTATCGTATTTTAATTTCCATTTGTAGATTTATTTTTCTTGACATGTTGATTGCATTTAATTCAGTGATACTGTTAAACCCATACTGCTTTATAAAAAACAGAGTTGAGTAGATTTATTGAAGAAAAAACACATTTTACAGATAGTGT